>CM030869.1:7443524-7818524 GCA_018105865.1 Metaphire vulgaris
TATGCCCTTGAAAGCTACACTGTAGAAATTCCGAAACTGTAAACAGATTTCACAAACAACCATTCAGGAAAATTCTCGAAGTCAATACATTGAACAACTTAAAAGGCTTTACCGCTATAATAATAATAATAATAATAATAATAATAATAATAATAATAATAATAATAATAATAATAATAATAATAATAATAATAATAATAATAATAATAATAACAGTAATAAATTATTATTATTATCAATTCATCATTATTTTCATTGTTTTCATTATTATCAAGAACGTCTGTACTCTGGTGCTATATATAGAGTCTATAGCAAGCTTCAAATGTACCAGTCTGTCTCTGTTTCTATCTGTCTCTGTCTCTCTGTCCTTGTTTCCATCTCTCTCTGTTTCTGTCTGTCCCTGTCTCTCTCTCTCTCTCTCTCTCTCTCTCTCTCTCTCTCTCTCTCTCTCTCTCTCTCTCTCTCTCTCTATATATATATATATATATATATATATATATATATATATATATATATATATATATATATATATATATATATATATATATATAGTCAAAAAAGTGTGCAGATTTGTATCTTTTCATTATCATATTCTATACATTTATCACATAAGAAACCTTCTCCCTGAACCTATAGCCAGTGCTGCGCAACGACCTTGGGCAATTTGTTCACTACCTAATTGTCTCGCACTTACGATTCTTCACCTCGTTTATGACTTAGGCCAAGGTGCGTTAAAAGCCACGTAGCAATACTGTAATAATTATAATAATAGGCCTATCTATCAGAGTATAACGAACAAATTAGCTCAACGAATATTCGTTAGGACGACGCACAGTGTTTATTCTAGGCCTTCTCCCCAAAGTTTGAAATCCCCCCCAAAAATTTGTGGGCATTTTGGCGAGTAGTATGACCTCCCCAATGTCTGCCCCTGGACGACGCATATATGCTTAGTCTGCCTCCAATATACATGCAGTTCCTTAATCCGGGTATTTCAGAAGTGTCTGTAGCGAATAGCATCGCCATGGAGCACTTCTTCTTGCTTGTTTCGTGTTCTCGCTTTCAACAGGAGCACTTTCCGGTTTCCACTTACCTTTAGATGAAGAAAATCGCTGACCGAAGTGTATTTTCGCCAAATATTTCGCTTCGGCGGCAAAAATAGGCTGCGATTTAAGAAACGAACTGTGTCGGAGAATAGAGAAGGTCGTCGGAGCCTTGAAATTCCTGTTTTATCTGTGTACTGTATATCTGTATATGCTCTGTTCCTTGTGCACAGAAGCCAAAGAAGCGGCAGCAGCAGCAGCAGCAATGTCGGTGGATGCTCATGAACGAACGCACGGTGCCTGCACCTCATGAGATGCCCTCTGCCTCAGCAGCAGCAGCAGCAGCAGCGGCGGCAGCGGCAGCATCCGTCTACGGCGCACTACACTAGCAGAATTCCAGACGCGCATGCGTAGTAAGATGGAAAGAGGAAAACCATTGATGACCTGTTATTACAATAATTAGGCCTTGAGATAAACGCTTGTTATTAGGCCTACATATTACCAGCCAGCAAGGCCTACGCCGCCATTTATCTTCTGCAGTTATATTCAGTAGGTCTACTGAATATTCAGATATACAGGTATTCGGAGGCGGAGGAGACCTGCTTCGCTTCAGGCCTTAAGTCGATGATTTGAATAAGTCGGAATGCGCATGCGTAGGCCTGCTGCCTAGGCCTCATGTCGAGCCTGTCTGCCTCCGGGAAATGTCTAGGCTATTCAGCAGCAGGCATTTTCTCAGGAATTTGCGTTGGGCAGGTTGGGGGAGGGTCCCATAATTGCAGGGGGTGTCAATGTTCAGTGTTTCATCTAGACTCGTTGAACCCATGGGGAATAGAATTGGGCTGGGTAGGTAGAGGGTTGGGGGTTCGATGCTTGGGTCTCGGAATAATGGAAAATACAAGTCATAAAAGTGAAGTAGCAGACTGTCGAATGTTACCGTAACAACATCAAACATAGAACTGCTATGAAAAACCAAGCAGAGATGCCATAGAATATAGATACGAATGAAAGACAGAGCACTACATGGTCCCGCCGAATCATCGAAATTCTAAACCTTCCAAAGATAATCTCGTCAATGAATGGTTAATACCAAGACTACCACAGTAGGATGACGTTGGCCACGATTACACGAGTCAATCTGAAAATAGACGACATTCAGTGTTTATTCTAGGTCTTCTTAGGGGGGAAATTCCCCCCCCAAGTTAGAAAATTCCTCCCAAATTTTTTTTAGATGTTGGCTCGGGGAATGGAAATTTTCCCCCAAACGTGTGGAAACTCAAACCTTGTCCCTCCCCCAAACATTTCAAAATCCCCCCCCCCAATGTCAAGGGGGCTAGAATAGACACTGGATGACAT
Organism: Metaphire vulgaris; assembly: GCA_018105865.1. Classification (NCBI taxonomy): domain Eukaryota; kingdom Metazoa; phylum Annelida; class Clitellata; order Crassiclitellata; family Megascolecidae; genus Metaphire; species Metaphire vulgaris. The sequence goes on from CM030869.1 coordinate 7,445,918, forward strand.
TTTAGAATTTTAAATGAATAGTTTTAACATCAGTCTGTTTTGGTGATAGCCGACACCACCCATAGGAAGGGACAGGGTGTCTCTGTCGCAAACCGGGAGGAGTAACCCCCTGCTGGGTAGGGATGGGGTAGGAAAATCCATGCTTAGCAGAGCGATACAAAGCAGGGATATTTTTACACCCCCCACACACACACCCTCCATTTTGAGGTCGACACCCCCAAAATGTGGTAATGCGAAATGGTATGCATAAAAATGCATACTAATTAGCTCAGAACACTCCCCAAATGGAGAAGGACAGTAGGACACCCCGCAACTTTTATTCTCGTATGACCTTTTTTGCTTGTCAGAGGTTTTTCTGAGAGTTTTAAAGTTTTTTTTGGTTGCTTTTGGGACTTGATAAGGTTTTTTATTTTGCTTGTCAGCCTTTTTTCGGGCAGAGACTTAAAAATTCCGACACCCCAGATTTTCTCGACCCCCCAATTCACAATCCTAGAAAATTATAAATAACACTGATACAAAGTATTCACAAGTCAACAGTACCTTTATGCTAGTTATGTGATTGTTGCGTGTGCTTTAGTTGTGAGATCCATAGGCCTACATCATACATGGGCGCCCACCGTCAGAAATATTGAGATGCGAACATCGCGAGAAAAGAACTGTTCTTTTCCTTTGTTTTTCTTTGTTCCTCAATTTCTTCTTTTAGGCCCACGCATCGATTACTCCTGTATCCTTCCTAGCATTCGAATTCGAATTCGTGATCTTGTGCCCAAATCCGCTCTGATTCCTCTTGCAAACGCCCTTGTCAGCAGCAGACTTGATTATTGCAATTCTCTTTACAATGGTATGACCAGATCTAACATGCAAAAGCTTCAAAGGATTCAGAACTCTATTGCCCGAGCCATTACAAAAACTCGTAAGCATGATCATATTAAACCTGTTCTTCAAAAGTTACACTGGTTGCCGGTAGAACAGAGAATTCTATTCAAAACTGGTCTCCTGGTTTTTAAAACACTGCAGTCTGGCCAACCTCAATATTTAAAATCTATGTTGAATCACCCAAACCATCGTCATTCAACAAGGTATGCTGATTCATTGTTGAATGTACCTAGAACCAACACTGAAATTGGTAAGAGAGCTTTTTCTATTTCTGGGCCTAAAATCTGGAACTCTCTCCCTCCGGCTGTCAGATCTTCCAATTCACTGAGCATCTTCCGATCCAGACTTAAGACACATCTCTTTCAATTGGCGTTTCCTCCATAGTCCGTCTCACTCTCTCCCTCTGACTGATCTCTGGAATGACCTGGATCTTTTGCGGATTGATTTTGAAGTACCATCGATTGATACCTTGGGTATTAGAACTGGTGCTATAGAAGTGCGTAATTATTATTATTATTATTCTTGAATCTTCCAATTACTCACAGGGTTATTTCTAGGATTGTGAATTTGGGGTGTCGGGAAAATCTGGGGGTTGTCGTTATTTCCTAGGATTGTAGGGTTGTGAAAATTTGGAGGGTGTCGGGAAAACCTGGAGGTGTCGGAGTTTGGAAGTCTCTACAGAAAAAGTCTGACAAGCGAAAAAACGTTATCAAGTCTCATATAAAAGCCTGACGAGCAAAAAAAGGTCATCAGAGCATAAAAGTTGGGGCGTTCTTCTCGATTTGGGGGGGGGGGTGTCCAAGGCTAATTAATATGCATTTTGTACGCATACCATTGTCACATTCACACATTTTAGGGGGTGTCCACCTCAAATTGGGAGGGGGTGTTGCGGGTGTTAGGGGGTGTAAAATATCCCTGATTACTATCCATTTTCGTCGTTCTATTTCTTTCTCCTCTCTTCTTCTGAATACTATATGTATCAGTGGCTATGCCTGAGTTCTGGAATATGGAACACCAAATTAGCTCCTACAGACCGACATTATTCTGCAAACTTTTACTCTGGACAGTTTTAATGATAAAGTAATTCTCTGAGCCTCTTTAAGTTTTGCAGTAAAAGACGTTTATTTCTTTAAATATCCAATTAATTTAGTGGTCAGTGGGAAAATAATTCATTGATTATTTCTTATGACAAAACAGATGTGAAATGAGTTCCCAAATGCTTTCCATAGAAAAGAAGACTGTTTTTAAATCAAATATATGAACTGTGACATTTACATGTACTCGTTGAATTATGTGGTCAGCGAGCAAAGCTTAGAAATAAGTAAGGGCCGGCCCGCAATACAAAACGTTTGGGAACCTCCGGTCTTAACCATAAACAGACACGAGCCCCTCAAGGCACTCAGCGTCCAAAATGGCTTTGGCAAATCACAAGGCTGCGTGATGAATATTCATTATTTAGATCGCGAGTCGTGTTCAAATATTCCGCTGCTCGTTTGTTCGTTATTAATTTATAAGCATCGTGCATGCTAGATTTACTGAGAAAGACTGCGTCTAGTAGTATTAATGTAATTTCTATAAGTGCTTGATGCTAGTCTCCTTCCGACTCCCAGACTCGCCGGTTTGGAGCATAGAATTTGATGTAATTAAAATTCTATGTCCTGGAAGTACTGCCGCCAGTCACGTGACCGTTTATGTGTACGATGTCTGGATTCAAGGTTTACGTTGATTTCATTTATCCGCAGAGAACGGCATTTATGTAGCGCCGCGTTTGTGAGATTGGTTAAACCCGTCGCGGCGATTAGTTTAGTGGCTTAATTCTCTGGACGAACAGCGGGAGACGCGAAGTTCCCAGAAATGTTTATGGTTCCTATCATTACGTACTGGAGAGATGCGCACATCTCGGGATTTATATTGCACTATATTTTCGTTTAATAATGAAATTGCGCAGCGCCTTTACATTTGGAAGGCAAAGGGATTAATAATAAGCGACAGTTTTTAGTGATTCGGAGACGGGCTAGTGGTATATTATGTGCCACGTAGGCCCCAATATAAAAGCATAAAGGTTAAAGGGAAATAATAATGATAATAATAACGCGATTTTAAGTTGGCCTGCGTGAAAACCACTGTTAAGGGAAAGGTTCGCCCATATTCGAATTCGAGCTTTGGGCCCAACGCTGATCTCCGGTTTTAGGTAAGGTGCAGCGAATGGGCTTACGCCATTAATCTAGTGTGTTGACATTGCTTTCTCAAGGCCCGCGTTTACCTTCATGGTTTAAAGCTACTCCTCATTTACCACCGTCCTTCAGCGAGCGAAAGCTTAGGGGCCGTCCATAAATGACATCACGCACTTAGGGGAAGGGGGTTCAAACATTTGTGACGATGTGTGATGACGGGGGAGGGGTTTCCAGAAATGTGACGTCACGTCACATAGTACTAAATATTGCTATTAATACCGCAATGCTATGTTACCGCAAAGTTGAACGTATTTTACACTTAAATTTATCTATCGACTTGAATTTCTGTTTACTTGGCCATGTAATTGGCAATTGCACACTATCTTTGACGCCCAATGGACAAAGAGAAACTAATTTACTCTGCAAAAGGAATTCTTCTCACCTACAGAAAATGCCTTGCATGTATTTTACATGTACTGTGCTGATAATGATAAGCTGTACCAATGGCACCCCCAACTTCCAAAAAACCTCACGAGCAAAAAAAGGTCATCGTCCCTGTGCATCTGAAAAAGTGCACCTCAAGTTCTAAAAAGGCCTGACGTGCCAAAAACGTCCCTTAGTTAAGTTACATGAATCATGCTTTTGAATCTCCGTATCCAACAATAAGGTAAAGGGCTATCTTAGAGAACATTTTGTTAGGGTGATCAATTTGATGCCCATCCTCCTCGACAACTGGGGGGCGGTTGCCCCACTGCCCTTCCCATCACTACACCACAGTGCTCTGGCATTGTAACCTATGCCATTTTCATGCCCCACATATATACATGTCTGATGATGATGATGATGATGATGATGAAGACAACAATGATAATATGATGATACTACTACTACTACTAACTACTACTACTACTACTGCTACTACTACTACTACTACTGCTGCTACTACTACTACTACTACTACTGCTATTCTACTACTACTACAGCTACTACTATTACTACTACTACTAATAATAATAATAACAATAATGCACTTTGATGGTGCCATTTATAAAACTTGTAGGTACCGATTGATGGTAAGTAAGTAAGTGCAGTAAGATGAAATTTCTATAGTACTCCAGTTCCATCCTCAAAAGACCAACTCCAGTTCCATCCTCAAAAGACCAGATCATTCCTGAGATCATTCGGGGAAGTTGAGTTTTTTGTTCCTTCGGCTGATGAAATTCATTAGCCCCAACCTTATGCCCTGACATAGCTTTAACCGTATGCCCTGACATAGCCTAAACCTTATGCCCTGACATAGCTTCAACTTGCATTGATGTAATTGAGTTTAACAAGTCTTTCAAAGAATTGTAAATATTATGTCTGAATTTATGAATCTCATATTAGAATGTGGAAATATGATATGAGCGAAGGAGGACCTTTTTTGCTCGTCAAGATTTTTTGGGGAGAAAAGGAAAAGTTAAAGTTGAAGGTGCAAATCCCTCTTTTTCCCCCATGCGCTTCTGCCCCATGCTACACCACTAAATATGCATATTTTCTTAGTTTTTTAAAGATGCAAATGTTGTAATGTTTAGATTTTTTTCAAGTCTGAATGCCATTAAATACTGATCAGATTGTTGATGTTCATATTACTGGGGTCCTGTTGCTTTAACCGGAGGCATTGCTTTAAAGAAAATTATTGTATGTTTTTATGTTTTCAAAAGTACAATATTTGCATTGTAGGCAAAAGCCTTGTATGACTTTAGAACTGAAGTTGATGGCGAACTTCCTTTTTGTGCCAATGATATTCTTACAGTAACGAATGTGGTGAGTTTTCATGACTCTTCGTACACAATGAGCACTATTGTGTTTGATTTCAGAGTCCATTTGATATTGTATGGGGTACAGAGAATGCTAGTATGGACATTGTAATAAAAACCATGTATATGCCGTGTTTCTGTCATGTGGTAGTAGTGTTCCTTGTTCACTTTGTGCATTAAATTGATACATTGTATAGGTTAAGTGGCGCGAGGGGCGGGAAGATAGAAGGGTGGTGACATCGTTGGGCTGTAGAGCCGATGGAAGCAAGTTCGAGACTCACGGGAGTTCTGTAGTTGACTAAGCCTTCACTCAATTTGCGATAGTAAAATGAGTAGCAATGGTAACTTTGTGATGGTAAGTTAGGTAACCATAGGTTCAGCCACCGTCCGCCGATGAATGGCTTAGCTACATATGGGCTGATGGCCACAAAAATGGGGATCAGCACCAGTTCCTATGGGCATTGACCCTATGGATTAACTTTTTTTAAAGTGGCGTGAATTGACTCACATTTTTTTATACATCCAATGAGTGCAGGATATGTACAGTAATTGCAGTGTGTGCAACAAAGGAAAAGCTAACATACCAGTAGTCTCCTAAACCACGTGAAATCACGTTATTACCAGACTTGGAGTTCTCCTCGAGGTCGTGGCCTTGGCCTCGAGGCCAAGTGACGTTGTCCTCGACCTCGACCTCGGGATACAAGTCCTTGGCCTCAGGCCTGATGTCCTTGGCCTCAGGAGTAAAGTACTTGGCCTTATACTTGTACCGGGGCCAGTCCATCATGCCATGGAATTAAGCAAGAGTCGTGCATTCACACTGTTGGACTATCAGCTTGAAGCGTGCCTCAGCCCTCTTGTCATTATCAAGGAGACGAATAATAATTGGCTTCTATTGAAACAAATGACCTTAACCCTTGGCTTACCGGTAAATTGGAGACCTTGCTTATGTTTGAGACCGGGCTTGTATTGGAAAATTTTCAAATCGGTTGCTTGCATGTGCTTATACTGCATAAATGTTATCAGCTTATAATTATAAACACAAGTTGGTATGTATGTATGTATTTATGTATGTATGTATACTGGACTATTTATATAGCACTGTAAGCATAGCATGGTATTTTGTTATAACAGATTTCAAACTTATCTCTTAACCTAAGCATATGATGATCATATAAGAGGCTTTAGAGATGGTGTATTAGGCTTGTATTAGAGACCAACTTGTGTTCGAGATGCAGCTTGTACTGAAACAAGTGACTCTAACCCTGGCTTGTATTGGAGTCTGAGCTTATGTTTAGGACCCAGCTTGTATTAGAGGATTCTGTAAAAATGTCTATAGATATTTTTATAGATTTAGTGTTTTGTAGAATGTTGGGAGCGGCTGGTGGGAGGCTCTTAATTCATTTGGACATTCCGGTTTAGTACCATTGTCATATTTTGAGGTATCTGAATGATTCCACATTTTCTGCTTCTTTTTAGAACTTTATAGAATTTTATTTTTTTTTAAATTATAATGTTGAGGTCACAGTAAAGGTTGAAGATTGAATGAATATTGTATGTTTTCTTATTATGCTGCATCATGTTGTAGTGCTATCCAGCATTATATTTAAAACTTTTATTAGTCACACACTTATAACTCAATAGAATATTATCATAGTACTTTGGAAAGAAAGGCAATAAGGCATGGTAACTGTCAGTGGTGATGACAAGTAGCCACTGCAAAATTCCCAAAATCTTGAGTTACACGGCAGTACACATTACATTACATTACATTACTAATTCTGGTGGGAAATGGCACTTCTGCATTTGGTCAGAATGCCACTGAATATTGTCACCAGCCAGAAATAATTATGCCAAGTAAGTAAGTAAAGTCAAGATTATTGTGGTGACTAGTCGATGGACTGCATGAACACATTACACAACTAAATAACTAAATAACTAGTTCTGAGCAGCCAAGATTTGAGACGTTTCTTGAATGTGTCGAGTGATGGAGACTCGTGGATGTCAGCAGGAAGTGAATTCCAGGCGCGCGCAGCAGCTACCGGGAAAGCTCGATCACCGACAGTGACGAGACACGTCAAGCTTTAGTAGAATTAATAGTGGTATTTTTTTTTATTGAGGATCTGTATACCTTTTGTTTTTGGATAATAATACCTCTTACTGTCATTAGTTTTGTAATTTATAGTAAGGTTGAGCTGCTAATTCATGTGAATATGAATTCATAGACTAATGTGGTCCATGCTTGCATATTATATTTACCCAGTTGGACACTCATGCAGTAGTGTAAATCAATTCCAATTTTGTGCAGTAAATTGATAATTTTTTCACAAAACTCACTGGTCACTTAGTTTGCAAAAAGAGAAGCATCAAGCAGTCTTGATATTATAGGCATTGAGCATAATACATGTACATAATCACTGAACGAAGAAACTCACGTGGAATTTTGTAGGTTGTCATAAAAACTGAATAATATCAACGCACACTTTTGTGTCCCTATGCTTGGATAATACAGGGGTTTTTAACATAGATTTTTGAGCTGATAATGAAAAATTGCAGTACGTTGTTCATTTTACCCGGTTGTGCCAATTTTCAGATGTGTCTTGTGCCAACTTCGCAGCCATCTTGGTCCAAAGTGAGTCATGCTCAACTATCGTCAGCATCAACAGATGAGACTTCGGCACAGTTGCCGACAAGGAGACCGTTGCCGTGGCTACCTCCGTCGTCCAGGCCAATGATGTCTGCTTCTGGTCATCCAGTGCCTCCCGTTAAGCCAGTTGGATTATCTGCCGGCGTCGGTTACCGGAGACAAGCTTCCAGTGGAATGTCAAGTGCTGCTACTGCTGCTGTTGCTGCTGCTGCTGCTGTAGCAGGTGCTATGGAAGATGATTCGGAAGATGATGAGTGGGACGATGACTGCGAAGATGATGACGATGAGTACTATGATGAGGATGACTTTGATCCCGGATTTGCAGCATTTGAATCGGATTTGGTTTGTTCTTTTATTATTATTATTATTATTATTATTATTATTATTATTATTATTATTATTATTATTATTATCATCATCATTATTATTATTATTATTATTCTTATTATTATTATTATGTATTGAAAGTTATTGAAAGTTATTATTATTATTATTATTATTATATTATTATATTATTATTATTATTATTAATTTGCATCTAAGATATTGTTTTGTTTAATAATTAGATTTTCTTCAACTATAAGAGCTGTTGCAAAATTTGAAATTTATTTTTTACCAGGTTATTTCATGATGGCATGATTTGCCAATTTTTTGACTACATATATGCGACACAAAAGACCTTATGCATGCTGTTATACGATGGCCTTTCTGCTCTGTGTATTGATTATCTTACTTATTTTGAGTGGTGTTGTGCCGCTAGATGGCAGTTGTATAGTGAAGAGTGTCTTGTGTAATTAATATTATTTTTCCGGTTTTTGTTACTTCGTGGACTGTTTAAGGAATCTTTATAATTAAATTCATTTAAAATCTCTCTCATCTTTGTATTTTTCAACAAATCACCCCCCTCTAGCAATGCATTAGAGTGCCTCAGTAGCTCATTCAGTAGAACTCTGCCTTAGATGGAATGTCAACCTGTGTTCAATTCCTTGGCACTAGCATGACCATTGGTATTATTATTATTATTATTATTATTATTATTATTATTATTATTATTATTATTATTATTATTGAGACAACTTATGTAGCACTGTATGCATGGTAGACTAAAGTCAAGGGTGCTTTGACATGAGTCACCCATAGGAATGATGGAACAGATGGGTCTTTAGGTTTTTTACGAGCGACGCTGTTGTTTCGGCTTTGGTTACGAAGTCAGGTAGGGGGCATTCCATAAGATCGGGTTGCCTCGTGACGCAGATCTGTCTCTGAGCTTTGCTGTTTTGCCCAGTAGATATTAATATGGTCTAAATAGCACTTTGGACTTATGATTATTATTATTATTAAGAGCATTTCTAGAGCGCAAATAATCGCAAAGCAGCAAATGCGCTAATGTCAGTTGCGAACCGGATCAAACAAACAGGAATGTGTTCAGTTGTTTTCTAAAAGAGAACAGTGCCGTGCTTGAATCAGAAGAACACAATGTTGCTGGCAGACTTCCAAACAACCGGATTAGTGCTGCATCAAAGCAGCAAATAGATTCAAGGTTTAAATTTATAATAATAGATTTTTGTTTGTCAGAGATGTGTGTCTGTGTCTAAAAAATTATATTATTTCTTCTTTTGGCGGATAATGATGACTGAGGCAAATATTGATTAATTTTCTTGTTTTTTTTGACACATTGCAAAGTAGTGATTTAATTAATTATGTTCTAGAAAGATGGAAGTCTTGGTTCAAAGCATGGAAACAGCAGTCATGAAGATGGAATGTTAGGCCAAAATGCAGCCACGAAGCAACTAAGCAGGTAGATAACTTATCATTTCTGTATTATTATTATTATTATTATTATTATTATTATTATTATTATTATTGTGGTGACCGGAAGCCTCTTCTGGACATTTGCTCCAGCTGGATAGTTTGGTGTTCTGCAGTATCTGGTTTTGCTGAGTATTTATAGTGGATAATTGCCGAATCCGAAAATTTCTGTCACATTTCACGTTTTAAATTTAACGATGGGCACTTATCATTTTACCACTACCTTCTTAACAGTCTTATTTTAGACTGTGGAAGATGGTCAGTTAAGCAACTATATTTAGCATGCAAGGGGACAATGAAGCAAAGATGTATGCCGTAATGCTTTTCCTGAAGTAACCTCCTTCCAAGGACCTGATTACCCTCTTCAATCCTGGGTAAATGGGGATAACTCATGGCACCTAGGGTCGTTCTATTCCTATGCAGTGATATTTGCTTCATCCTCCAGCTGTGTCCAGCTATTGACTTCTCCATTACATCTTTCATAAATTCTCTGTACTTTGCTATTTCCTCCAAGGTCATTCAGTGTCTTCCGTCAGTTTTTTCGGCGAGATTTCGTCCTGCCATGTTCAAATCCTCTTCCAATCCAACCCACATCGTATTTCCAGTCTAGCTTTAGAGCTTTTCCCCTCTGGTTTGTAGTTGAAGATTCATTTTGGGTTTCTTATTTCTCCCATTCTGAGTATGTGTCCAGTCCATTTCATTCTTCTCTCTGATTACTTCAATGATGCTCGGCTGCAGTGTTTTCTCTCTAACTTCTTCATTTGTTATATGTTCTTTGTATCCAATCCTTAGCTGTTGAATGAAAAGAAACCATTTCACTCACCTCATATCTAGATGCCATAGTAATGTTAATTGGACCTCTAAAGAAATTGACTTTCCGAGCTTTCTGGGGACAGAGGGCAGCGTTGATCTCCATTTTGATAACCTCAGCCTGGCATATACCATAACACCATAAATATGGGGCTAGTGCATTGCATAGCATGCCTGTTTGACCTTGCTCAGCTTTTTACCACTGTAACTCATTTTGTCACTGCCTGCCCTCTAGCGAGTAAGGCTGAGTCAACCTTAGGGCTCCTGCATTTAATTGGACCTACCACTTTTAATTTAAAAATCAAATAGTTGCACATTTCTTGTTATATATGTGTTAGTTGGCATATAAGAAATGATCAAATGCTAGAGATCAAGGTTTTTCACAGGTATAGAATATCTGTTTACCCAAACTTTGGCCCACTCCAATAGTCTACCTGGTGTCTTCATTTCAAAAGACGGTTTTCCATTTGTGCTATGCAGGATTTTGGTAAATGGCGGACTTCTAAACTAAGATGTTTGTGAGACCAAACTTTTAATGGACCGTATGTTTAGCCACGATTTTTAGTGGAGAGGTAATAAAATTGTGCAGGCCAGAATTCTAAATAAAATGTTGATTAAATTTTATAATTGGATTGGCAAGCGTTCGAAATTTAACTTTTCCTATAAATTTGTTTAAAGCTGGTTTTCCTTAAGTAAGTAACTGTGAATAAAAGGTCATTGGCGTCATTTATGGAATGCTTTTGTAACATTTTATATCGTCATTCGTTTTTACCCTGATAATGTCTCATTGACTGATTTCATAAAGATACAGCCCTAACTTAATTGAAAACATGGTACTATGTGTAGGACATGTGTTAAAACAGTTTTTTGACACTTTTTGATGTTTAAACACCTGTTAATGATGTTTTGTGATATTACAGAATTCTGATGCTTAAAACCTACGAAGAGGCAAATTGTGAATGCCTGAATTTTAGACGTAATTTTTATTACACTGTAGTAAGAAACAAGATTTGGTGACACATTGTTATTTGTTTTAACTGGATTTTTATTTTTATCATAATTTATTTTAGACTGGTTCATTTCACTAAGGGAGGCGGTGATGCGTATCTGTTTGAAATGCATCCTCCTAGTCTGCCTTCTTCTATTTCAAAGGTTACAATTGTTGTAAGTAAATGCAATTTCTGTATTACTTTGATTTTTCAATTTAAGTTTACTTTCTAGTACATGGAATAAAATGACAGGTTTTAGTGGAAGTTGTGGACAATTTCTTCTGGATCTCTTAAAATCTAATAGGATGGAATTGTATTGTAATAGCACTGATGTTGAATATACAACATGATCCAGTAAATCTTGTGCCAGTTTTAATTTGGCTCTAACTTTGTCAATTTTTGACCAATCTTGATAGAACTTGGTACGAATGTAGCTGAAAGAACCCCCAACACTCCTATGTTCAGGTTGTTTGCAACATGTTTTATTTATAGCAACTGTATGTATTGGACCACAACATTGACTCTTATAGATTATGAAGCATGTTAATTTAGACTGCATTGCTTATGTGATAATAGGTTTTCAAATGCATTTATTCATTTTTCTTTCTAGTAATACGTTTGTTGCAATCAGTACATAGGATTTTGTACACTGTACTGCAAATCAGCTACAGACCAGATATGCCTCGCCATCAATTCACTGAATGAGATAACCTAGCTTTATTTGCTTGCAACTAGTCACAGAATGAATGAATGCACTGCCAGCCAGTCGACCCCTCGTCCCGTCCATTGCGGCGTGCCACAGGGGTCTGTCCTGGGGCCGCTGTTATTCGTCCTTTACGTGGCCGATGTCGGGCGTGTCATCGACTCGCTCGGCCTGTCCTCCCACGCGTACGCCGATGATGTGCAGGTATACGCCGCCTGCCCCCCAGGCGAGCTGCGAACTCGGGTCCAGGACTGTGTGCTCGAGGTGGCGGAATGGATGGCATCGAACCGTCTTGCCCTCAACCCGGGCAAGACGGAGCTCTTATGGCTGAGCACCCCGAGGAGGGGACACCTTATCGACCCAACACCATTCGAGATAGGTGGTAAAGAAGTCGTGCCTTCCAATGAGCTCCGCCTCCTAGGGGTGCTCATCGACTCCTCTCTGACCCTCGTCCGGGCATCTCAGCGCCATGACCGCTCTTGCTTCTTCCAACTCCGGCGAATTAGGAAGTTCGCGTTACATAACAACACCGGCCGCCATCCATCTCGTCCGCGCTCTCGTACTTTCGAGACTGGATTACTGTAACAGTGTCCTTCTCGGACTTCCTGGGAACCAGCTTAGCAGACTCAGGCGGTCATCAATGCCTCTGCGCAGATTATTTTTCGGCCTGAGGCGGCACGAGCGTGTGACACCTGTGCTAAGGGACAAGCTCCATTGGCTTCGGGTCCCGGGCGCATAGTCTACAAGCGGTGTTGGCTGACTTTCCGCGCGCCGGGACCCTGCCTGCCCCAATTACTTGTCACGCCTGGTGCGGAAACAAACGACGACCGGTGCCGTCTCCAGCTGAGATCCAGCAGTCGCCACGGCTTTACGTTCCTCCTCCGGCCAGGACTCGGAAGTTTGGCGGCGCTCCATGACTCACGGCAACCCACTTCTGTGGAATGCGCTCCCGATTCGCTGGCGGGACTATTTCTCCTGAAACGTTCGCCAAAGAACTAAAAACGTACTTGTTCACCAGATCGTACAGTTATTAGCTGTGTGTTGATTGTACAGCGCTTTTGGTTTTGGCCGATGGCCATGTTACGGCGCTTCATAAATAGTCGAATAATAATAATAATAATAATAATTATTTTATGGGATTGCTAACACCCGAGGTACAATGCTTAAACCCCAGACTAGCATTGTGAAAGGATGATACATATACGTAGTCATTTAAAGTCACAAACTGCACGCTGAAAGAAGTTCTTTGGATCTTGTTAACACAGAAGTAATAGCAGATGCTTTGAATATAGATGCACGTTCCTAGAATCCTAAACTAACTAAAATATGCACTCTTTACTGTACGCGTGTGTGTGTGTGTGTGTGTATGTGTGTGTGACCTGCTGGGAGAAAAGGTACCATATGTGGGATTACAGATTAGTGAGAAAATTGCATTTTTATCTTGAAATCTTAAATTTTTCAAATGTATGTGCACACACTTGCACAAACACACACACACACATATACATTTGAAAAATTTTAAGCTCACTAATCTGTAATCCCACATATGGCACCTTTTCTCCCATTTCCATGCTGCCTGTTGTTAGTTGTCCTCATGGCTTGGTAGGTTGTAAGTCCCATCCAGGTTCGAATGTTGTCGAGCCAGCTTACCCTTGGCTTTCCTTGAGCTCTTCTTCCTGGAATTGTACCTTGTATGATTTTTTTTCTCGAAACAATCCCCTTACTTCCTTACCATGTGCCCAAACTATGTCAGTTTTCTTTTGACATTACCCAGTGGGATTTTCTAACTCTAGTGGTGTTTCTTAGGAAACATCTGACGGTCCTTCATGGACTCATGGAGTCGAACCTTACACTTGCAGCATCACATCACCTAAGAAGGAGAGCAAATTTCATGGAATTAAAAGTTTTATTGTGTATCAATTGACTCCGACGGTAAGTGCAGTCAGATTAACTAATTTGGTTAATATACTCTGGAGCCATAAAAGTTTGTCTTTATCTACTATATGCAGGATGACGATGATGATGATGATGATGACATCGGTGCCTATAACAGCACGAACAAAAACTCTTTTCTTTAATCCATCCTCATGTATTTCATTAATTTCCAAAACAAACTCAGCAATTATTGTGTGGAGCTGTTTTAACTGTTTGGAATTTAAGATTCAATGAATAAGTGAAGGTCTAAATGACTTATAATAAATTATATTATATTAATAATTAATTGTTAATAATATAATGATTGCAGTTTTTTTTTCTTATGCAGTTTAGTAATATTCAAGTGAGTCGAAGGTACAAACATTTTGACTGGCTCCAGCAAAGGCTTGTTGAAAAGTTCTCAACCATCGCAATACCTCCTCTTCCAGAAAAGCAGATTTCTGGTGAAAACTTTTGAATGATTAATTTTTATCTATTATTGTCAGAAAATTGACATTAATATCCACTTGACTTATATCTATTAATGAAAGGCGGGCAACCTATTTTTCATGACAGGTTGCATGAGTCCCGGACGTAAGTCAAGTGGACCGCTTCACGGTGGCAACACGCACTGCATAACAATAATGTAAAATGTATTTCCAATGTTCTTGTTTGTGTAGTCAAATACAGTAGAACCTCATTATATCGAACTTGCTTATATCGAAATCACATTTATATCAAAGTTTGAGCGCCGGTCCTGCCAAAACAGTGCTAATGATACAGGTATCGGATATATCGAACCTCGGATATATCGAAGTATTATCACGGTCCCTTGAACTTTGATATAACGAGGTTCTACTGTAGTTGTACAACACAGACTGCACATTTTACAGACAAGATTTAATATTAGATTCTTAACATTTGTTTACTATTACATTTATGAGTTTTTTTGCAGCTGAGAAAAATTTTCATCAATTTTTTTTGTAGTCAGGTTTTAAGTTACTTGTTGATATGTGCTAGATATATGCTTGCTGAGTTCTGCTCCCTTTGCCTGGGTAACAGTTTGTGTTTTCCTGTAAGGAAAGTGAGTCAAGTTATTTTCTTTCAAATGTCTTGAGAAAAGGACAAGCTTAGTCTGAAAAGGCTTGACTTTAATGTACAATTCATGTGCAAGAATTCTTTTTCTTTGCAAATTTACATTCAATGCATTAAGGTTTTTGAACATGTTTGAACATGTCTGCAGCAAATGCAAAGTGACACTGCCAATCTGAGTATTCCATTTTGTCACAATTCACAATTTGTGCTTTTCATCCCCAAAAAGTTCTTTAAGCTTACATAATCTTATTATCACATTGCCAATGCTTAACCACCTCACACTGTTGTGATAAACTGCATCACTGCTGTGGTTAGCTGCAAGTAAGCCCAAAGCTGTAGTGCAATGTTAACCCTGTATTGAACAATGTTAACTGCAGACAATATAGTGAATAAAAGGTTAACCAGGGAACATGGTTCAATATAGGGTTAATGCACTTTTTAAAAAAATTATTAAATTATTACTTGTGCTCTGGTGGGCCACATAAAAGTCGTCATGGGCCGCAGGTTGCCCACCCCCGTATTAATGCAAGATTCATCACTCGATCTATTAATTTCCTTTCAGTTTATCACTCGTAACACAGAACTCATTGTGCCATCTTGAATTCTATCGCATGCATTTATTTATGATCAATGTAGCTGACAATCTAACTTTCACAGAATATTGGCTCATGATGAAGAAATTGCTTTTAAATTTAAACATATTTGTTCTTGTTGCGATGATTGTGCTAGAAGTTGATATTTAGACTTCTGTGTGCTTTTACTTCTCTGGTGCCTGGTGTGCATTGTTATAATGCCCGTGTACTTAGTTATGGTACTTTCACTGCAATAGGGTAGTTATTAGGATAGAATTTACGTAGTTTAGTTAGCTTTGGTAGTTTAAATCAGTATAATTTAAGGTATATAATTTAATTTAATTTGATTGTAGCATAAAGTAATATACTTTTAGGTCGATTTGAGGATGATTTTGTTAGTACTCGCCTGAAACAGCTGCAGCTTTGGACTGATCGAATGTGCAATCATCCAGTCGTAGCTCAGTCAGAAGTCTTTGTTCACTTCTTGTCTTGCACTGATGATAAGGTGTGTTTTACTGTTATAATTTACTGCTTATTAATACTTGTTTGGTTACTGCTTTTAAAGTACTTCTTAGTATATTAGTAGGTTGAGTTCTAAAGTCAATGCTTTATTTCTAAACATCTTACTGAATTCTGCTTTGATGTTTTATACATGATTGGTATCAGTTAGAACTAACAGAAGGATAGGAATGACAGAGATATACAAAATTTACTTGAAAAATGCTATGTCTATTTAATCTCTCTTTAGTTTGACCTTATTTTGCAATGCAGATTGAATTAAATATGGTTTAAATTATTGAATTAAATTTATTGAATAATTAAATTTACTAATAAGTCTAAAATTTAAAAATTAATAAACTAGTCTAAAATTAATAAATTTAGTCTAATAAGTCACAGTTGACGTATTGAATTAGAGTAGTAAACTACCGTAAATGGTGTATTCAACTTGTAGCATCTAATTTTGACTAGTTGACTTTGAAAGTGCTTTGTGTTCTGTGATTGCTTGTGCAGGTTTATTTGCAGATTTTTTTCTGCCCAGACATTTTTTATATTGCATATTCCCAATGACTAGAGAGTTTGTATTTATGAGACTTGTTTGTTTTTAGAAATGGAAAATTGGAAAGAGGAGAGCGGAGAAAGATACGTTCCAAGGCGGCCTTTTCTTCCGAACAATTGAAGCGCCCTTAGTTAATCTCGATGCAATATCAGTGTGAGTTCCGTAGACACCAAATGTCCGTAGACACCCTTAGGCCACCAGATACTTTGTGATTATATGCAATGTAACTGAGTATACTCGTTTCTGGCTGCTTAAGGGTTAAAGTTTTCATGCAAAGATAAATGAATGATGTCGTCGTCGTATTTCTTTGATTTGCAGCAGTGCCATAGACATTGGCAAACTTAATGACAAGCTGTGTTGCATATATTTATTATTATTATTATTATTATTATTATTATTATTATTATTACTATTATGACAATTTATATAGTGCAATAAGCATAGCGAAGGCCAAAGTCAAGAGCACTTTACAGGGGGCACTTGTAGGAGATAGTAAATAAGTACGTCTTTAGTTTGTTTGCAAACAGTTTGGAAGAGGTTTCTTTGGTCACTTCATCTGGCAATGCATTTCATAGGACGGGGTTCCCCCACGTAAAAGATCTCTCCCCGAGTTTCGCCGTTTTGGACAGAGGGGGAACGGACAACAGAACATATTTGGTAGATAAAATGCAAGGTTAGTTTTAGGTGTGGATGGCATCTACAGCCAATTGCTTTTTGTTCTTTGACAGACATGTGGATCGTCTTCTGTGGTCAAATCGTAATTTTGATTTTTTTGAAGTTAACTTTTAAGCAACGGTTTCTAAAATGTACCGGTTTAAGATTTCATATGAATTTAAAATTGCAGTATTATGCAATGTATTAACCCCTTAACCGTGTATTTAACTGTAACTCAATGTAAATTGGACGGATCTATCCGGGATCCCCAGTTAAGAGGTTAATGACTTTTTATTTTCCATAACAAAGTCCACGAGTTCAGAATCGGTTGTTGATTTGCTTTATGCCAATGATATATTTTTCTTAGGGAGTCACGAATGGACAACTTTGGTCGCTTTTCTAAGAGCATGGATGACAGCGTTCGACATCTTTGCGGTGTAGGAGAAGCCAATGTTAAGAAACAGAAAGGTTCACATATTAACCCCTTAACCGTGTATTTAACTGTAACTCAATGTATAATGGACGGATATATCCGGGATACCCAGTTAAGGGGTTAAATTCTGTGCCAGTTGTAAAGCCAACTGCTTGCATTCTGCATATTTTAATGGCAATACTTATTCTAGAATTGTGCATTGCTTTGCTATGCAGAATTATTAGACCTTATTTCATAAGTTTTATACACTGTGAACCAATAAAAACCATGCCACTGTATATTTGTCCATAACTTTGGCAAATGTGAACCGATTTTCAGAATGTTTTCACTATTTTACACAGAAATGAATGGGGGACAATGTCATGTGTGTGTGTGTGTGTATGTATATATGTATATATATATATATATAATATAAATAATATATATATATATATTATTTATGATGCCCAGTTCATATTTGCCAAAGTTATGGACAAATAGTGTAGACAGAGGTAAGAGGATGGAGTGGCACTGACAGATATGATGGAGCAGCACCAATAAGAGAAAGTGCAACAGCTTTCAAGACATGAATATAGACAACTGCTGTAGAACAGGCTTCTATAATCACTAAAAAAGTAATAAAGTCCTTTCCGAGCTCTCAAAGCTAACCTCAAGGCTTACCGGTATAGGGCAGCACTGATCTCCATTTCCAAGTTCCTCGGCCAGGTGACTGCTATGCAAAGGAAGCTGGTATTTGCATGACGTTAGCTTTAGACATTCGTATTAATTTATCTGTGGTTCACTGATGACTGCATGAAATTTAATTGTTGTAATAAAAATCAAAGCTTCATTTGCAGCCTTTAAAAAGGAATTTCAGAGACTTGGCGGTTCATTTACCGCTCTCTCAAAAGCCTTTGAACAAAGTGAACGATCAGGTACAAAACTGTTCAGTAAATAAATAGCAGATATGTGATCTTAATTTCTTGTGGGAGATATGAACTTATTTCTACAGTTAAACTTTGTCATATAGTTAACTCTTGGTAACTACAGTATTATATATATATATATATATATATATATATATATATATATATATATATATATATATATATATATATATATACTTTATATATGTTGACGTCAACAATCTCACTTTTTACAAATAATCAAAAATGGGAAATTTCATGGAATACTTCTTATTACAATGGAAAAAAGCATGGCATAAAAGGTCATCGCCACCACATTTTGACACTCGAGCAAAAAAGGAGAAAAATGGTAAAAATGGTCATCACTGCAAAAAATAATAACCTTGTTATTGGGACCTGTCATTGATCTTGGGGGAGGGGGTCACAAGTTTTTGACATAATTATAGGGGGTCACTGAAAGTTGACAGTTGTTGACAAGGGGGTCAAAAATTGCCCAAAAATTGTTGACATAATTAATGGACAGCCCCTAAGGTAAAATTTTTAAACTTTTGAGAAAATAATTTTGAAGATACTTGCTAACATTGGACATTGCTGTCACATGGCACATTCTGGCCATGGGCATTGCCATCATTTCCTAATTTAAAGTAACCTTTTTGGCACTCCATTTTGCTTGCTTTGTCTTATTTTTCTTGAGACACTTTGGTTCGTTTTTCAGATGCTTGTAGGTTAAATGCTGCGATTGCTGATATTGGAAAGACGTACATTGAAGTTGGGAGGTTGTTTGAGACTCAGGTAGTCCTAGGCTTTTGTTTGTGACTCGTTTTGTAACATGAATAACAGGACTGTTTATGCAGTGCCTCTGATTAATTGATAACTAAAATTAAGGGCACTTCATTAGGCTGTGCGTTTGATGCAATTATACGATTGCATATTTAAAAAATTTTTAATGCGCCGCACTTTCTTACCGTTCTTTTCCGCATATGCGATTTCTGCATCAATATGCAGCAATTTTATCCGCATTTTTGCTATTTTCTTCACACAGTATTATATAGCACTTTTTGCAATTTTCATAATATAGACTAGATTTACAGGGGATCAGCATGGATGACCTTTTGTGCTCATCAGCCTTTTTTGCTAGTTATTGGCCTCAAATTCAGTCTTTTTCAACTTTTGTGTGGTAGAGAGGATGTTGTTTCTTGCAGTCAAATGTCGACATGGTCGGCTTACTTGAAGGCCTGAATGAATACAAGGGTCTTCTGTCTACCTTTCCAGACATCCTTCTTGTTCACAGGGTATGACGTTATTCCTAGAAAAGTGCACATTATGTAAATGTAATGTAGCACTTGTATAGCGCCTCTTAAATTTCCATTCAGAGGCGCTCCTGCCTGGCATTGGAGTCGCATGATGAAGTAGTGGGACTTTACAATTCCAAAATGGCACCATTTGTTGGGTGTTGCTGTTTGCACTTGGGATATGACATCACAGGTTCAGGCACTGAGATGATTGTTGATGGTCTCATAAGACAGATTTTTCGCTCAAACCTGCAGATATATTTACCGTATATATTCGTGATAAAGTCGAGAAATTTAAGGCCAATTCACAGGTTATATATCCTGACCTCGACTTATACTCGAGGCACTAACTGTTGAGTAAAGTTTCCATACATAGCATGTTGAAAATAATTAATTTTGCTAACTGCGTAATTATTTTCAACATACGCTACGGCATCTAAATAAAAGTTCACATCAGCGCTTTTAAGATTGGTAAGTTATAGGCGCCACATAAATATTAATTAAATATTGGCGCTACATAAATATAAAAAATCAAGATTACCAGTAATTAAGATTTTTATATTGTCAAGAATGAGCGAATAGCAGGCTTAAAATTTTCTTAATCGTCAGGAATCAATCTGGGAATGTGAAAATCGTTCAGTTTCTCGATAGTTCAAAGCTAAAACGCAGTTTTTCAATCAAAACAATGGCGCCGCTGCCGCCACATGCCCACTTCGCGTCCGCCATTGTTCCGACTCTCACTATCACCTCAAGAGGGTTCGCCGCTATGACGTCACTTCGACTTATTCCCGGGTCAATGACTTTAGACACCTTCAAATACCCAAAATCTAGGGGTCGACTTATACTCGGATCGACTTTATCTCGAGTATATACGGTAGCTTTGCAAAGTAAAACCATTGTTATTTTTTTCTGGAGACACGTGAAGCCTTTCTGTATCGTGATTATGTTGCAGGCTGCTCAGTGCTCATGCAGCTCTTACATTGCTGTGTTATATTTACTGTATTATCAATTGTTAGGTGTCTTCATTAGCCATGGGAAGCCCAGGGCCCTCCCTATTCGGACTGGGACCAGTCGTGGGATTTGTGTAAAGCCTTTAAGTAGTTGGGGGGGGAGTAGATAATATAATATGAGTTTGAGGTGACGGCAAGAAAGTTGAAAGCGCCTCACAGGACGAGGGGTTTTTGCTCGTAAAAACTTTTTTTGTAGAAAAACGTGTATGTGCCCCTTTTGCCAGAATACTGGCTGTGCCTCTGGGTACCCTAGCAGTACTTGTACGATATGCCACCCTAATCAGTTCCTTATTATTATTATTGTTGTTGTTGTTATTATTATTGTTATTATTATTATTGTTGTTATTATTATTATTATTATTATTATTATTATTATTATTATTTGACAATTTATGTAAGTGCAATAAGCTTGGCAAAGGCCAAAGTCAAGAGCACTTTACAGGGGGCACTTATAGGAGATATTGAATAAGTGCGTCTTTAGTTTCTTTGCACACAGTTGTTGCTGTTATAAATATTATTACTATTACCTGGTATTACTGATTGTTGTGCTTCCATTGTGTTAATATTTGGTTGCTGTCAAAATAGGTGTTCACTTGCTGCCATGTCTGTTATTGAAACTACTATGTTGTGTGTTTTTTGGGTTCTTTCCCGTTATCCGGACCCCAGTAGAGGGACGGTGTAGTTGGTGTTAGGGTTAGGGTCAAGGTTAGGGTCAGGGTTAGGGTTAGGGCCAGGTTCTCAACTGAAAGCCATTACACTTCACTGGGGTCCGGAAAACGGGAAAGTACCGTTTTTTGTTGTTTTTTGATTCTTCAGGCCTCGACTAATAAAATCCAGGAAAGCGCAGGAAAGTTTTCCGAATCGGAGGTCCAGATGGTGCAGAGTCGTGCAGACGTCATAACATACACAGTTCTGGCAGAGATGAATCATTTTCAGGTGCAGCGGGTTGTAGACTTCAAGCGCTACATGCAAGGCTTTCTCAACGGACAGATCCAGTTTTATGACGAGGTAGGGGAACTGCTGAACACAGCAGTGATTTCACTCTTATGATTCTTCACTTTGTGAATGACTTAATGTGCTCTAACAGTCATGCAATATTAATAATAATAATAATAATAATAATAATAATGTTGATCTGTATTTAAAATTCTTCTTTCCACTCTGAACATTTTTCAGCAGCTAAGCCATCAGGTCAGGTCTTTGTCCTCCAGCTGTGTCCAGCTATTGACTTCTCCATGACATCTCTCCAAAGTTCTCTGTCCTTTGCTATTTCTTCCAAAGTCATTCGGTGTCTTCCGTCAGTTTTTCCATTGAGATTCAGCCCTGCCATGTGCAGATCCTCTTCCAATCCGTCCATCCATCGTCTTATCGGTCTTCCTTTAGATCTTCTTCCCTCTGGTTTGTAGTTGGAAATTCATTTTGGGTTTCTTATTTCTTCCATTCTTAGTACCGGTATGTGTCCAGTCCATTTAATTCTTCTCTTTCTGATGACTTCCATGATGCTCGGTTGCAGTGTTCTCTCTCTAACTTCTTCATTTGCTATATGTTCTTTGTATCCAATCCTTAGTATTCTTCTAAGCTAAGCCATAGCCAGTGTTTTATCCAGACACCAGACCTTTGGGGGACAAATTGACTTGGCTGGAGGGGAAGACGCACAGTTCAATGCAAAAATTTGTGTCGATGCTGAAATTTGGAGGGGGGAATTTGAGGTTTTGGGGGGGGAAATCCCCTTAACAGGCCTGGATAAAACACTGGCCATAGCTTTTCAAGGATCACAGCATTGGTTTTTCAGGCATGAAACTATTTTTATAATGCAATGGTGAAAGATTCTTTCTTGTATTAGTTTATTTATTGCTGAAAAAGATGTAAGCAAATAAAAATAAATTTGATCACACTTGTTATTTGAAGGATGGCTTTAACGATGAGACAACAATAATTGTAATTCACTATAATAGAGAACTTATTCCAGAACAGATGATATATTAAGCCAAAGCAAATTGTGTGCAATAATTGTTGACTACTGTGCAATGTAATGCTGGTGACATTCATGTTACAATGTAATTTATAGCACGTAATATCACAGTAACTGTTAAGCACATTGTAAAGGAAGACTGGTCAAAGTGCTAACTGGTGCTCTTTGAATTGACTGATGATATTGTGCAAATGTGGATAGTGCCAGCACATTGTACAATGTTTTTATTGCATAAAACATGAATTGATGATTTAAGTGGTAAAACCTTTGTGATGATCGTGTTATTAGTCATTCATATTAGTTGATTAGTCCAAATGGTACTTTCATATTGTGTGTGTATAAGCAGAACATATGAAAAGCAGGGTTTAATCTAGACCGTTTCCGGGTGGAAATTGCCTATTTTCCCCTGGAAATTTCAAATTCCCCAGGAAATTTTGACATACTACATCAACTAAAAGCAGGCCCCTAGCTGACTTCTCCCCCCAGCTTTGTCAGCTTCATCCCCCCTCCCGGAGTCCAGAGTCTAGATTAAACACTGAAGAAAAGGCATTTAGTAGTTATTGCTGACGAAGCTGTTTTTATTCAAAATTCAATAGAAATTATTTCATTTTATCTGTCCAATTCAATATGATGAATATTGAATAAGATAAAGTTGAAGTTGACCTATCTTTAGGATTCTTGCTGATAATCTTTTAAAGAAAAACAAAACTATCAATGAAAAGCTATCCGTTCATTGATAGTTTTGATGGAAGTAAAAGGAGTGCAGGATATTCTATCGACTGCTCTCGTTCAACCATAGCCTTTAGTTTATTGTAGCATGTAGTTTCTAAGCCATAATTATGCAGTGGGTTTTGACACTTGTTGAATGTAAAGCTGCTTGACATTTCACTTGTTGAAATGCTTGTATGCAGTGAGGTTTGTGCATTGTCACAGCACCTAATACCAGTATATGTTGCAGATCTGAATGACTAAATCTTTCAGATAAAGTAAGATTTGAGTATCATCTCATTATCATTATGTTGATGCGCTGACCAGACTAAAAACACTCAAGATTTTGGAGCAGCATTAAGCATGCGGTGCTGATATGTTCGTTGTCGTGGCAACCACTCACCCATTCATCAGTGCTATATATATATCTTGGGGCAGAAAGAGCAGAACACTGATGGAATGGATCGACTGAATCCCACAAACTTCATTATTGTTTCTCGTTTTAGGTTACACAGATGCTGCAAAAGTTGCTCAACCAGATTGACAGAGCCTAAGACAGTTTCAACAGATGGCGGTGGTTTCATGGCTATCAGTTGCTCGCAGCAGGTATTTGGTGATCCACAGAATGTCTTCCTGCCACACGTCGGAATCTATAATCTAATTTGTAACTCTGAGAGACACTTGGCTTTTGCTAAAGTTGCAGCCTGGTCTTGCATTCTTCCCTCATTTCTGTCTTCGTGTGTGAGCAGACATGCGTACTTTCCGAGCGTATCTAACTGTGAAATTTTCAACGTTTAGAATTCTATGCACGTGTGGTACTGGCCCGGCCCATGAGCGCCCGCAGAAATTTTTCCGGGGGGGGGGGGCAAAACACAATGGTCGCAGTTACTTCGCATAAATTTTTCCAGGAGGGGCAAAACACATGTTAACACAAACAATGGTCACGGTTAATATTTTAGCAAGTTTTTTCAAATTTCAATGTGAAATATTGGTATTTGCATTTTCCATGGGTGCAATGTGCCCTCTCTTGCCCCAATGTGCGGGCACCCATGTAGTGGCCAGAATTACCGGTATATGAAAGTGCTTGTTGAATATGGGACCTTATGGGCCTCTATATAGTTCTGGTTGAGTTAGGTGTGATCCTTTAGGGAGTATATGTATTTAAAGACAGAGATAAGATATGTTTTACATGGAAGATTCCATTTGTGAGATAAGGGTTGGTTCTTATTGGAGTCATTTTCCATCATTTATTTTTCTAAGCATTTCATGTCAGTGACAATGTCTTATTCTGGTCATTCTAGTCCTATTTATTTATTTATGTAAAGTTTTTGATTCTCTATTCTATTTATTTTAGCGTCAACTTTGTGTTTGCATTTCTCCAGTTCAGCAGTTATTTGTTATTGTTATTTGTATTTTTGTTTTATTTATTTTTAATGTTGGGTTCATTGCTATTGCTGAATGTTCAGTTGTATGTACTTGAATAATCTCCTAAAATGTTGTTTGATCTTTATTAGTTACAATAAAGAAATCTCAGTTTCTTTTGTTACAGGTAGATGATTCTAGTTTTATTGCTTATAGTTAACTTGTGTTGCAGAGTTTGTATTGAGAGTAGAAGTAGCAGCTTTTTGCCAAGAATCAAGTATTAAGTTCCATTTTACTGCATTCCTTTTGATTTGTTGAACAGCCGAAAATATATCTTGTTGTTTTGTTGTTGTTTCAATGCAGACATATTTTAACCCTTTCATTACTGTGTCAACCCTTCCCCCCATACTGGTGTAGGTAAAGTGACATTACAACACAGAGCCGTCTATAAGTACATTTAAATATCATTGCCACATTCCAGTGGGGGACCCGAGGGGCCCCCCCAGCAGTCCCCATGTTGGGACCCTATACTTACCAGTAATACTACTTACCTAACAACAAATGGTTGGCCCCCATGATTAGAAGTTGCCACTCCAACGGCTCCCCCACTTGCCAAATCCTGGAGCCGCCACTGCCACATTCTGGACTGCCATGCTTTATTGATATACTTGGCCCTTCAGTCCAAAGGGTTAAAAAAAGGCTAGGATTAGGAACCCTTCTGGCCGAAGTGTATCATAGAGAAAGGGTTAACAGATATATGTTTGGCTAAATTGAGACATTTATGCCTAGAAGAGAAAATATGTGTTTACTGTTGATTTAATTCAGCTTGAAAAATTTATTGTCTTGCAGGAGGTTTGCTTTGCATTCTTATTAATGATGATTAATAGTCATGTTTGACAAAGAATTAGATGATGGTTTGCAGCAGGGATATTTTTGCACCACCCCCCCCCCCCCAAATTTGAGGTCGACACCCCAAAATTTGGTAACGTGACAATGGTATGTGTACAAAGTGCATTTAGCTCCAGACACCACCCCACCCCAATTTGAGGTCGACCCCCCCCCCCAATTCACAATTCTAGAAATATCCCTGGTTTGCAGTTGTATAGGAATTGTGTCTTGAAGATTCGAAGAGTTCTGTTATGAAATTTCCCTGCTGACATAGGCTTATTATTACTTTGCTTGAAGACAAATGAATCTTAAGTGGAAACGCAGATCATGCCACTTTCAATTTAGGTTATCATGTTAATTCTGATTTTATTGACTTCTCAAATGCTTGAAACTGATGTCATTCAAGATAAAAGTGTAAATTTTACTTCAAATTGTAAAGATGTCTTTGCTGTTTCTGTTATGTTTGACCATGTAGCTTGTTCATTGAATGTTGTTTTAATTTATACTTTATGGTGAATGCTATAATCATTTTTATCTATTTCAGTGATTCTTTGAGAAGGGTGTTTTCATAAAATTGCCTTGACCTTGTTCCTCCTGCTCCTTTCCATGGTTATATTTCACTTTTGTGTAGATGATGATGATGATGACGATTACAACAATGATGATGAAATTGATGCTGTTGTAACACTCCCATTTTGCCATTTGATGCCGTCAGGCTATTGTTTTCTGTAAATTTTTGCTGTCATCTGTACTTGAAATAAGTAGTGAGATTACTAGTGAGATGAATGTTATATTGTAAGTGGTCACATGAATCATGAGAGTGATTTGTTTTAAGCACAAGGAAGTGTGCCTGTTGATTAATGTTTTGAAATTGAATTGATTTTTTATTGCTAATATTTATTATATAATTGCCAAGTTCAATGTTGTAGGGGTGGGAAGTTAGCAGAGTGATAACAACACTGGACGATTGAGCAGAAGGTTGAGGGTTCGACTCAGCTTTACTCGCTAGAGGGTGGTGGTAAATTTAGGAGCAGTGTTAAGCTGTGAGGTAAAACGTGGGTCTAGGGAAAGTAGTGGCAACCTACCCAAGATTAATGACCTATACCACCTATGTCGCTGATTTCCTAGACCGGAAATAAGCACAGGAACCCAACGCTCAGACTCGAATACGGGACCTACCTTAAATGTTGTTGTATACTGCATTCAAGTTGAAGTTTATCTGTGAACTGTTAAACTTGCTATAATGTTTTTGACTAATGCTTGTTAATTAATAATATCAGGGCCGGATTAGCCATGTTGCATGTTTCAATTGAAACGGGTTCACTCAGAAATTACTGATATATGTAGCAATCTAGGGGCCTACTACTGCAGATTTCTACTATTGCCAATACTGGTAGAGTTTAATACTATCGACTCATGAATCATCTAAAGGCACTATTGTAGTGATTAATTATTATTTATATTACTATCGGTATTTCATATTTTTATGATTTTTTATAACGCATCGCCATCAGAGGGTCTATTAACCCCTTAACCGTGTATTTAACTGTAACTCAATTTAAAATGGATGGATATATCCGGGATCCCCAGTTAAGGGGTTAATTTATTTGTGAAACGGACATACGAAAGCTTAATTCGACCCTGAATAGCATTGTAATGTTCTAATATTGCGAATAAGTGGCTTTAATTTTACTTCTAAGCACAATCAAACTCCATTAACATGGACATGTATATCTTCAGTTAACTTAACATAGACCTTTTTTGTTCTGTACATTCTGTAGCATTATTTGTTGCCCATTAAATTCATTTTTGGATAGTCCAGACCTCAGTTAACGTGGACATTGGATCTTTAGAAATCTGTGCTGACAAGTTTTACTGTGTTGAAGAAAGCTATGATTATCTTTACAAATAATTTTGGTTGTTTCAAAGTTTCTTGTTCGTCATTTGTTTTGCTTGTCTTGCTTTGCACAATAGATTTAATTCGTATGTTTTTCTGTAATTTTAAGTTTGAGAAAATTACTTCTTCAGAAAATGCTGAAATCATTTATCAAATCAAATAAACTGATTTTCCGTTGTGTGGTAATTTTTAATTTTGAGTTTACTTGTAATGGCATAGGAAAGCCTCTTTCATGAATATGCCGTTAGGCTGTGATCAATACTGTTATGTGTGAGAAACAGTAACGGAATTCAAGAACCTTATTGCTTTTGAAAGTCTTAAAATGAACTTAGTAACACCGTCTTGAGAGATACAGGAGTGGGTCTGATTAATTTATCAATGACCCCTCCAAATATAGGATGGCCGACACGACTACAGAGAAAGTCCTAAGTTTCTTTGTCAACTCGCTAATTTTCACTTTGCTTGCAGCCAAAAATCACTGGAAAATAGTGTTTGATGTAGGCCTAAGATGTTCAACAATGCATGGCAAATCAAGTTGACTAAAAGTCGACGATTACACTGAAAAAATAAAATGTAGGCCTAATA
Source organism: Metaphire vulgaris (assembly GCA_018105865.1). Lineage (NCBI taxonomy): Eukaryota > Metazoa > Annelida > Clitellata > Crassiclitellata > Megascolecidae > Metaphire > Metaphire vulgaris. Next base: position 7,474,066 of record CM030869.1, read on the forward strand.
TCATATGACAACATGTTTTGCAATACGAGATAGTTTAGTTGTTATCTATTGCAGAGGTTCTCAACTCGTGGTCCGCGGACCACAAGTGGTCAGCAAGCAGGCCTGAGGAGAGGGGTGCAGCCGGTACTTTGTTCCTGGGCCCATGGAGCTCAAAGGGGCCAGGGTCCGGTGACAATTAATGTCATAAAACGATTGGCAAGCAAAAAAGGCATCAACAATTTTCCACACTTTTTCACACTATTGTATAGGCTACTTGTATGTACTTGTAACGAAGACCCGGAATTCTGCTTTGAAAAAGACCGACAAGCAAAAAAGGTCATCAACTTTTTCACACACTTGTCAGGTCAAGGGCCTGCGACTATTTTTTGCACCGGAGGTCCGGGGCCCGGAAATTCTCTCGGCGGCCCTGTCCGCAAGAGGGGTCTAGTGGTTCGCGGCGGTCTGGAAAAGCGCAGCCTAAAATCCCATAAATAAAAATTAGACATATATATTTTCTATGTGCAAAATCTGAAAAGTGCGACGAGCAAAACAGGTCATCAGCATACAAAGGTTATCGGCACATTTTGTGTGTATTTTGTAGTTTCAACGTGAAAAAGTCTGACAAGCAAAGAGGAACAAAAGGTCATCACCGCTTTTTATGAGCAGATGAATGCTCAATTTATCAGGTGGTCCGTGAAAAAATTTTGAACCTCAAAAGTAGTCCCGCGAGGCAAAGAGGGCTGAGAACCACTGATCTATTGCGCTATTTAGCTAGGCCTATGCCATTAAACCCAGTGGCGTCATTTCATACTTTTCTTGGGGGCGAAAAATTATTTTTGCAAATTTTGGGCAAATTTTAGGCATTTTTTCAATTTTTTCCAAATTTTGAGCAATTTTGGCAAATTTTAGGGCCAATGTTGGAACATTTGCAATTTTTTATATTTTTGGCAATTTTTTGCACATTAATACATTATAAATTAATATTTTCATTTCCTTGGGGGCCACGCCCCCCCAAATGACGCCTCTAATTAAACCAGGGCCTTTTTAACGTGCAGTGCAACACAAAATGTGCAGTGATAAATTGAAAGTGTGCAGTGTTAAAATGACAATTTTCTTAGGTTTGTGCAATGATACATTTTCCGGATGATCTTTTTTGCTTCATTTTTAACGCGAATGCCTGCAAATTTTCTGAGTTTAGTGCAGTAATAAGTTTTCCTTTAAAACTTAAAGGCTTTGCATTAAAGCAGTCAAAAGATGTCGCAGATATAGCCTACACGAAGAGGTTCTAAATTTTCCCGGCAACTCGCAAGTTTTCACAATTTTGTCATTTAGTCAGACAGTTATAGATGTCGAAACAGTGCAGTTCTAGCTTTAAAACAACAAATAGGCCTACACCAGAATTTTCGGGTTAGTGACTCCGCAGGTCTATGCGAGCACTTTAAACTGGGTGTAATTAATCCACGTTGATGCGCTAGATACACTCCTCTGCCATAGGGGGGGAACTTCTGGCAGTTCGGAGGGGCATGATGAGAGATTGTCATCGTATTACACAGAGATGTAGCAAGTACACAATGCTTCAAGTACAAGTACAAGTACCTGGCCTCCGAGTACAAGTACAAGTACAAGTACTTGCATTCCAAAAACTCCGAGTACAAGTACAAATACAAGTACCTGGCCTCCGAGTACAAGTACAAGTACAAGTACCTGGCCTCCGAGTACAAGTACAAGTACAAGTACCTGGCCTCCAAGTACTAGTACAACATTTTTGACATTGACATTTTTTCCGCTGACATTTTGTCCCCATGACATTTTCTACATGACATTTTGTCCGTGACATTTTGTCCTCGGACAGTTTGTCCGGCCACGAATAAAATTGACACTATTGGCATCTAAATATCATCACAGTTGCACTAAAAAAATAGAGATGATAGTCTTGCATCGGTCATATTAACCCTATGCGATCTCGCGATCAAGCCAGCTTGGCTAAATACGCGTTTAATTGGTGCGCCAGAAGCAGGCACACTAAGGTCTCTAATTAATGGCTGCAGAATACAGCCTGCTGAACTCCTTTCTATTAACCTCACTGTTCCAAAATACGATGTATCAGTGGCTTCATCATAAATATCGTTGAGTTCCAGGTACTTGGCCATCTGTGAGGATGTGCTTGTCATTAGCCTAAAGGAACAGCATTACTGGTACCATTGAAGTACATATAGCCAGAGATGTAGCAAGTACACAATGCTTCAAGTACAAGTACAAGTACAAGTACCTGGCCTCCGAGTACAAGTACAAGTACTTGCATTCCTAAAACTCCGAGTACAAGTACAAGTACCTGGCCTCCGAGTACAAGTACAAGTACAAGTACTAAAAATTTGTACTCGAGTACAACTCGAGTACAAGTACAAGTACCAAGTACTACATCTCTGGTATTACACACTGAAATGCTTGCCGCAGGGATATTTTTACACCCCCTAACCCCCCCCCCCCCAAATTTGAGGTCTACACCCCCAAATTTGTTAATGTGACAATGGTATGCATACAAAATGCATATTAATTAGCTCCGGACACCCACCCCCCAATTTGAGGTCGACAACCGCCCCCTCCCCAATTCACAATCCTATGAATATCCCTGTCTTGCCGTAACCTTAACTTTTGCAATTGAGAGGGAATCGAAGACTTTAATTAGGGAGGGGAGAAGAATCGTAATCTTAATTATTGCAATTTTGGGGAATCTAAGACTTTGCGGAGGGGAGAATCCATGCATCGAGCCTGTATGCTACACTGGTCAATGTGTTCGCAAGCGGAGCGCCCTCGTACGCTGTACTTGCACTTAATTGAGCCGCGCGGATGTACTTAGGCGCCTTAAGCTCCCGATTGTGACCTTTATTGAGCGACGATTTTCCCCCATTCAGTTGACGATCAGACGACTTGACCACGATCCCGGAAGTGGATTTTCGGTGGCGGTCAATCGTCTTACCGTGTCCCACTCATTTCGACGTCGTCGAAAACCCAACTGCCGAACTATACAGCTGCATTATGCAATCTATTGGAGCTGGTTGTTTGCGATACGTGTCCAGCCACGACAATGGCGTTCGTCTTAATGAAATACTCGCGAATCTAGACGCACGTTCGTTTCATTCTGACGACAAGACTAACACACTGACCTCAGTCGATTTCCACTTATGTCACGTCGCCTAAGTTGACGTGACATATAATTCCTAATTTGTAAAAATGTCCGGCCTGTGCTCTGATAACAGTGGCATCGCTCAAAAATGTACCATGTCCATATCCATAATGTCCATTTGTTCAATGTGAAAGTTGAAATGCAGAAGGTTCAAGGTTGTCGCCTATTTATATCGGAATATGAATAGAGAATTTATTCTCCCCGTGATTGCCACCTAATGTACAATTGTTCTCTGAAAGCAACATCATGATTTAAAATTTTCTGAGAATATCTAAATTTTGAAATTTAGTGTTACTATTTGGCTGCTGTAAGTCTGTAACCACAGCTCGTAGGCCTATATGCTGCAAATTTTAACGGTCAAATAATGAAAAAGCTCGTTTTCGACCGTTTAGTCCTTTAATTAAAAATTTTGGACCTCTGCGAGCGGTCAAGCAGCCACAAATAACCATTTCTAACGCCAGCGAGGATCATTCTCAACCTTAAACCTCGACAAGCCGAACTTCGCCTGCAGCCTTTAGCCAAATGATTCCAGCGAAAGCAGACCGTTCGTTTCGAATCGTTTGTAAGTGAAGAAAGCAGTTTCGTATCGTTGACTATTTTGACGTGTCCATTAGCCTATATCGAGTGTGATTCATGTCAGCTCACATGTTAGATCAAGAGCACCACTAAAGCTCCGATGCGGCAGAGATGTTGAACTGTTATGGAGGCTTACAGCTGGGTATAATTTAAGCCTAATATGTGTTCGCGCTCAAAATCCAAATAAAATTAGTTTGTACCAGTGTTTAATCTAGGCCGTTTCCGGGGGAAAATTGCCCTTCCCCCCGGAAATTTCAAATTCCCCCGGAAATTTTGGAATACTACATGGACTAACAGCGGCCCCTAGCAGAATTCCCCCCGGCTTTGTCAGTTTTCCCCTGGCTTTTTCAGTTCCCCCCCCGGAGTCCAGGAGTCTAGATTAAACACTGGTTAGTATCGGACGCTCTATCCAGTTTATATCAAACCTGGAAGAAGTAGCCTATTCATTATGAACTACATATAGGCCTACTGCTTTTTCGTGCATTGGTAGGCCTAATCCAAGTCATTCAAATGTTTCTCTTGACTTTTTGTTTCAATCCTTCCCTGGACTAAAGGAGACCAGCAAATAGAATTCACCAAGCTCTGCGTGTATACAGCATAAAATAAAAAAATTCTAACGCCAGTGAAGATCATCCTTAATTAACCAGTGGGAGCCTGTGGGAGTAAACACCTTATGTATAAAGCTAGTAGCCCTGTTAAGTTGCAGCAGTTGATTCATCTCGTGTTAATAAAGGCGAGGTCGAACATTTTCAAGAAGTAGAAAGTTATCTTACTATATTACTATCATTATTTTAGTATTATTATTTCATTATCATTATTCGATCTATCAAAGTTATGTTGAAAGTTTGTAGTTTGTAACTTTGTAACATTCTTTCGTTGAAGCGTTTCAGAAAGACGTTGACATCAAGTCTTCAGCTTTGACAAAATTATGAGGACCTATAAACAGTGTTTAATCTAAACTCTGAACTCCGGGGGGACTGACAAAGCCGGGGGGTAGTCAGCTAGGGGGTTGTTGTTAGTTGATGTAGTATGCCAAAATTTCCGGGGGCGATTTGAAATTTTCGGGGGAGGGCAATTCCCGGAAACGGCCTAGATTAAACCCTACCTATGAAGAGAATGCAGAGTCACGTAACTTCAGAGGTCCAGCCAGTGGCGGCTCCACCGGGGGGTCAGGGCCCGTGCCCCCTATTGAGTGCCTGGCCCCCAGTGGCTCCCCAGTTGGGACCCTATACTTAATGCTACATACATTAAACAACAAATGGTTGCCCCCATTATTAGAAGTTGCCACCCCAACGCCCCCACTTGCCAAATCCTAGAGCCGCCACTGGGTCCAGCCAGTCGTTTTAGACTTTTAGCCCGTCCTGGCGCCGTCAACGGTCGAGCATTTGCATAGGATCGCACGACCTTGCTGAACATACACGCATTCTGAAATCAATCTCGAGTAGGCATAGTTGCTGTCTACGAAAGGCGATTGATATTATGCACGAAAAGAAAGTATTTCCGAAAACAACACGCGACGCCATCGTCCGCAACTTCGCATCAACGGAAGTCTTAAAACAGACAAAGACGTTGGCGGCCATTAACTGCGTGCACATAGAGTTCGTCTCAAAAGCAAGCAAATGGACGCATCGGCGATAAATCGAGTAAATTTGACAGCGCAATATTACGACCAGTGTTAGATGCAACGGAAAAGAGAGGGAGCAACAGGCGAAGTGGGCTCATTTTATGGAACCATCGGCCGTCGAGTGTACTGCCGATGAGTTGATAGTACTTGAGAGTTGTTACGAGAAACTTGTGCGTGGCCATGACTGCTTTTTCGCGAAGTACCTACACCACCTCCAGTGGACCGCTAGACAGACGGAGCAGGCGGTGATGAGGGCGTCATCTGGTCAAACGAGAGACCAGATGTCGCTGAAAGGTCTTGGGAGATCTTGAAGTAGCCTAAATCGTAATTCTTGTCCTCTGTTGATGATCGAGTGCCAAGATGGCCCCTCTTGAATCTGGCACTTTCGAAATCGATCGAGTGGTTTTAACTTTATGCAAAGATCGCTCAGATAGGTCTCTACACTTTGGCACTTCACTCGCAAAAATAACCGCCACATTGATGAATGAGAACTCTCGGTAAACTGTCACGAAATTGGAACGCCTGTCTTTATCATTTAGCCTACGTAGGAGAGAGCTAATTTTAGCCAAGATGCATTTATTAACGGTTTGGCAAAATTTCAAGTTCCATCTCAGCTGAGCATCAAGCAACAAAATCAGGACAATAATTTTAATCGACATTTTTTGAAAGCAGCTAGGGCCTACAGCCCTACATCATGAATTGAAACTGCACTGAACTACAGTATATCGAGCTGTCTGGGATGAAATACAGTATGCCTACTACACTATTCGCTCAGTGTTTATTCTAGACCTTCTCTGGGGAGGGGAATCCCCCAAGTTTTAAAATTCCCCGCCAAAATTTTTCTATGTTGGCTGGGGGAATGGAAATTCCTCCCCCCCCCCAAAAAAAAGTGGAGACTCAGACCTTGCCCCCAACATTTCAAAATCCCCCCAATGTCAAGGTGGCTAGAATAAACACTGCGTATTCGCTGATTCCAGCTAGTCCCCTTTTCCTTCCGCAGCGTCAAAAATCTAAAATCGTTCGAAATATAATGCGTCCACACAGGATCATAATATGCGTCCACATGGGGCTAAAAATGACTGATTCGTTGTTGGAAACATTGGTCTTACTACAATTCAACTCTTAACTTGATTAGGCCCCTATTGAATGACTGACTGCTTAATGGCTAACTATGCGAAAGAAATTTGTGTAATCGGTCTCATTCTTTTCGTGTGTCAACTCTATATTATATAGTATGTACTAGCAATCTGGCCTGTAAATCTCGGCATTAAAAAAGCAGTCTAACTAGCAGGACAAGACATGTTTTTTTTCAAATCCTTGCTAAATTTTAAGTCAATTCCTTGGTGCTGGTCCTGGCCTTGAGGGTTGAATCCTTAGTCCTGGTCCTGGTCTTGAGGGCTGAGGGTCTGAGTCCTTGTTAACATCTCTGCGTTTCGGTCCACTGGTGGCGTCTTTGGTTTTTACATGGGGGGTTGCAGAATGGCGACGAGAACGCCGATGCTGTCCGTCCCCCTAATTTGCTGAATTCATTTCGAAAAAAATGCTGCTGCTGTTGTTGTTATTGCTGCTGCTGTTCAGTGTAGCACACAGGCCGGATAGGGAGAGATTCTACCCCCAAAAGCCTTAGATCCACCCCACCCAACCCCCAAATACAGTAATTTAGGAGTTCGACAAATTAAAGTAATATCAATATTTGCTGTGCAGCGCAACTAAAAGGGACTGCTACTGCTATTCATATAGCAACCATGCAGTGGGCCTTTCGAGTGTGTGATGCGATGCGATGAAAATTTCTCACCATGCCCCACCTCTCGAATTACCATAAATTCCCCCATTCCCTCATTGGGCTTACAGTGGGAGAGTGTATGTAGCACTGCTGTTGCTGATGTGGGAAACTTCTTTTGAGGAGAAAAACTGCAGAAGCAGAGGCTATGCAGCAGGGGCGTAGCTAGGAATTTGATGTGGGGGTATAAATAATAAAAAACTTTGAAAATCTTAAACAACGCATTTAAAATTTAAAGTAGTCTGATTTTGGAGGGGGTATATATATATCGATATACCCCCCCGTCGCTACGCCCCTGTTATGTAGACGCACTCCTAGCACTGTAACTAGGAATTGGTAACACAGTTCAAACCATCCGTCTGCAAACGCAGCGTATGCGCACTTGTTTGAATGTCACGTGGAGACGAGCACGTGACCAGAGGGCGTGCCTTCCCTCGGTCCGTTGTACCCGGTCAACGACGACTTCTGGTCTGCACTTTTCGATAGGTCAGCGCTGAGTGATGGACAACGACACTACGACAGAAGTACTAAAACTCACTCGATACGAATTCCTATAGAAACACACTAAACCAAAGAGTGGCATACAGACAGACAGACAGACAGACAGACAGACAGACAGACAGACAGACAGACAGACAGACAGACAGACAGACAGTTTAACAACTAATGGCGATGGTTAAATCGGTAGAGCGTTAGCCTTCCTTTGGATGACCCGTCAACATGGGTTCGATCCCTGGCCCTAACCCAACTAAATGAGATCATGCAAGACATTCTTCCTAAGTCTACGAGGGGCTGTCCATTAAGTATGTCAACAATTTTTTGGCAATTTTTTACCCCCTTCCCTTGTCAACAACTGTCAACTTTCTAACCTAACCCCTTATAAGTTATAATTAATATGTCAAAAACTGTTGACCTCACTAAGATCAGTGACGGGTCTCCTTAAAAAGTTTAGAAGGTTATTATTTTTGTTCGGTGACGACCTTTTCCCATTTTTTTGCTCATCCGGTGTCAAAATTATTACATTTTTGCTTGTCGTGTTTTTCTTCGTTGTAATAAATAGTATTCCGTCAAATTTCCTATTTTTGATTATTTGTAAAAAGTGAAATTGTTGACGTCAACTTCTCTTGACCCCTTCCCCACCAACAAATGTCAACTTTATCAAACCCCCTTTCCCTATTTTGTTGACGCAATTAATGGACAGCCCCTAAACTCTAAATGAGGCTAAACAAATAAATACTCGCAACAACCTCGCCTATAGTCTAGACCTGTCTTCCATAAAAGATTGCACGAGACTATTTCCAAGAAAACTTAACTACAGACTTCATAAATATTTCGGATCGCGTTAAGAAATAAACGTCCAGTTGCAGGTTTAAAGACCGCTGAACTTTCATACGAAATTCCATCGAGACGCAAATCTAACGTAGCGTTCTACGAATGAGAGAGGCATTAGCGCGATGATTTTCCGCCACTTTTCGCGATCAGTCGGGCGTGAAAGCGTCTCTCCCATTCATCGTCCACGATTATTCGGTCTCTGTTCAGTTCTCCCCAATCCTCTTTAACGTCTTTTTGTCGCGCGGAATTTTTCGCGAACACGGCTTTGAAAAATTGCCTTTATCCGCCATTTGCAACGCGGCGATTTTTCTCCGTTACTTTCATCTTCCGGTCACAATTTCGGGCTCGGAGGTTCGTATAATTCCTGTCGTCTGCTCCAAGTTCCAACGTCTGCTACTCTGCGTCTGCGGAATTAGGAAAGGTCTGCTTGGATTTCTGAGGTGCTGGGTCACCGCGCCGGACCGCGCTAATCTCCGCCGCTCCGTCTAATCAGCCTGTTCGCCCGGCTTACCGCGTGTCATATCGAATTGATCTAATCATTGTTCGTTCGAGACGGGAGGCAGAACAACAGCACAACTGCCTTTCCCTTCGCCGAAGCTGTCGTGTGGCGTGTAGATCGCCGTAATGCCGGGTCGTCGTTTCGGCCGATTCTGGGTTTAATTTTGCGCCCGGAGCTAGGGGGCAGCCGAGCACAGTGAATCTGAAACGAACCGTGAAGATGAAAGGGAAGGCATCAACTGTGGATGGAGGAGAGAAATCAGAGCAAAATCTGGCGCCGCAGAAAAGAGAAACATGTTGTAGTGTCTTTGTTTATACGCAAAACCCGAATGAATCAAACTCGTTCTTTGTTACGAAGTCCAACTATATTATGTTCATGCAATGTCTATGCTAGTCTGATGAAAGAACAGAGAGAGAGAGAGAGAGAGAGAGAGAGAGAGAGAGAGAGAGAGAGAGAGAGAGAGAGACTTAGGCTTAGTCGCCAGTGGCGTAGCCAGGATATTAATACGCAATAAAAAATTTGGTCGACCAACCAAGGGGGTTTAGGCCCCCAACCCCCCTTGGTTACGCCACTGCTAGTCGCCGTCTTTAATATTATTTATTAGCAGAGGCCAGTGAAATATGAAGGCGCTAAAAATTTTAGTCTAGGTTCCCGAGAATTCATGCTTCAGGAAACTACGGAGCTGCACCTATTCTAGAAGATTCTAGTACAGTGGTTCCCAACGGGGGCGTACGCCAAACAGGGGGGCAATTCCATTATTTAGGGGAGCAATTGGGCAACTTCAATGCTTAAAAGTTTTAGAAAAGGATAATTAAAATGACGATTGTTAAAGAACTTATGGAATATAGATTCATAGAAGAAGCTTTTATTACTAAATGAGTAAAGTATATTAATGCAATTCAGTTCTGTTTTGTGTGTTTTGTATCTGTCGTTGCTGTTTTTCATCTCATTTCAGGTTACTCCGAGAATACAATTTCTGTGATTGCTCTGTACATGTGTCACGGGGGGGGGGCATACGACTTTTAAAACGACTTTTGTGGGGCATGGCCTAAAAAGGTTGGGAACTACTGTTCTAGCAGAAAGGGGCGTCGCGGTTTTTTTAAAGACATCGCACCGAAAACGGCTGTCCCGATTTCTTAATTATTTAGATAATAGGCCTAATATTGAAATACGCTTTTGAAAAACCGTTCAAACGCTTGGCAAATGCAATTAATTGTATTGGAAGCTTTTTGCGCGCAAACATCGGGCGCTACAATAATTTGTTGAGTCACTTATAGGGTAAACAGAATTCTTAGAAAGGGGTTTTCAAAATGAAAGACAAAAGTTAAGACATCACAAGCTGCAGCACAGACTGCTAGCTGCACATGAAAAAACAAAGCAACGATAAAAATACGTTTATATTGTACGTTCGAATTCATATATCAATATAAGCTTACAAGCTCTTTGTTATTTGTAGATGTAAAGAACAGAAGACTAAGAAGGAGAATAAAGCAAGGCCCTAATGTAAATGAATGTCCGGGTGGAACACTCAGAAACCCTAAACCCTATAATAATAATAATAATAATAATAATAATAATAATAATAATAATAATAATAATAATAATAATAATAATAATAATAATAATAATAATAATAATAATAATATTATTATTATTATTATTATTATTATTATTATTATTACTAATAGTAGTAGTAGTAGTAGTAGTAGTAGTAGTAGTAGTAGTAGTAGTAGTAGTAGTAGTAGTAGTAGTAGTAGTAGTAGTAGTAGCAGTAGTAGTTATTATTATTATTATTATTATTATTATTATTATTATTATTATTATTATTATTATTATTATTATTATTATTATTATTATTTGAAGATATCGACTGTCATCGTATTAATTTTTTAAGATGAAATACCGAATGAAAAATGCATTTTTTAAAGAAGTTAAGTAATTTTTTGGTCATGAATTCATCGAAATTTCGCGTGACAACGTTCAAAAACCTCAACCTACTATTGTCCATATAGGGCCTATTACGAAATAAATACCCATTCTCATCTCATCTCATCTCATGATCGTCTAAAATAACACGACCTTCATCTCTTCATCATAAAACGCCCAAACCTGGATGGGTGCGTGGATGGCGGGGGGCATAGAAGCCATTCTGAATCTCGGTGACAGTCTTAATCGCGGTCAGTGGCGTAGCCAGCTTATGCAAAGTGGGGTTGTTAACTAGAGGCACTAAGCAGCTGAACACCAGCGGGGGCCGCGGCCGACCCCTCTCCACTACCCCTCTTTCAACCAAAAGTCAACGGATTTACATCAATTGTGTTGGTCATATTTTTTTGAAATGGGGTTGTTCGGACAACCCCAAACAACCCCGTGGCTACGCCACTGATAGCGGTCGATTATGAAGACGGTTCTCTAAGTACCTGTTCACTGTTGCCTGCCGCTAACTTTCCGCCCAATTATTGCTGAATTTTCTCGGTCAGTGGCTAACCTCGGAAGCACCCACCCCACCCCCCCACCCCACTCTCTCCCAAGACGCGCGATAAAGTAGTCGTTGTCCCAAACTGCGACATTATAACCGAACACATCGATGATAGACTCCAGACAAATTTCCCTTTCAGTCGACGGTCGAGAAGAGGGCAATCTCTACAGGACGCTCTGTTCGCTGTGTCTGTATGCACGGCCATTTCCATTCCGAAATCCAATTAACGGTAATATTTATTACGATTGAGTCCAAGTTTCTGCTCTATATCATCGTCTCTAATGGCATTCGATTACTTTACTTTCAGCTTCGGGCTTGAAAACTGGGGCCTGTCCATATGGGAGCTATAAGCCTATAGGCCTAGCTGGCGGTTGACCGTTTACAAATGACGAATATTCCGCTAATTCAATTACCGTATGATTGTCCTTACGATCGCCCGGCTGTTATAGGGGCCTATACTCCTTCAGTACGAATGCATTTGTTTCTCCCAAGTGAGAAAAATCATTTCCGATTTCGATTCTTAGAGCGACATTCGACGCGCTGTTGTCAAAGTAACTGTCATTTTTGGCTAAACTGTAAGACCAGGTAATTATTTGCACTGACCGAAGTGAAACAGGTACATCGAACATCAGACAGACAGACAGACAGACAGACAGACTGACAGAGACAGACAGACAGACAGATTAGAACTGAAAATGAAAAGAGGAAAACAGACAGCAGTCATCTTGATTCTAGACATTTACGTCCCAAAAACTAAGTACCCAGTTATAATAATAATAATAATAATAATAATAATAATAATAATAATAATAATAATAATAATAATAATGAAGAAGAAGAAGAAGAAGATGATGATGATGATGATGATGATGATGATGATGATGATGATGATGATGATGATGATGATGATGATGATGACGATGATGATAATAATCACAATAATAGCAATAATAATTGGATTTTAAGTGATGTAATAGGATTTCCTCTGTGTTGTTGAAAATTAGTCGATCAGTTGAAATTAAAAGCAGACGAAGTTGTTTTAGCTTCTAACGCGTACTCTTCGTTCTGTTGTCTCTGTCTCCAAGTCCTGTCACGGAATAAAGACCTACTAACTGATTCGCTACGTAGATTATTTGTTTGTCATCGACGGAGCGTCTCACTGATCCGTGACCAGAGGACTGTCTTCCAGCCAAGCGGAACCAACCGCGCCTTCCCAGAGTCGCCGAAAACGACGGAGTCTGAGTTTGAAGTTGTCGCTTTAGCAGATGTTAACCATTCTCTTTTTTCTGCACTCGTATGCGAACCGTAACTTCACAATATTATTATTATTATTATTATTATTATTATTATTATTATTATTAATCGTTGTTATTATCAGCTATTAGTAACAGCAATTCGATAACAGATCTCTTTATTCAACTGATTCGCTCAAATTGAAACGCTGCAGCCTTGGAGTGGGGAAACACTTTCATCTCAGGAGGAGGAAAACCGGGAGGAATTGAAGAGGAGGAGGAGAAGTAGGAGGAGGAGGAGAAGGAGGAGGAGGAGGAGGAAAAAGAAGAAGTGGAAGAATAGGCGAGACTAGCCATGAGTGAGTGGATGGATGGATGGACGTTTGACCGTTGGTGTCATTTGTTGCTGTGACTTCTCCGAGTGCTGCTAGCCTCTAAGTGTGTGGGAAGGAGAGTGCGTCAGAATTCCGCAGGCACAGTGGGCGGCTGCTTCGGACCAGTTGGCATCGTATAAATATGACCCTTTGTCCGGCCGATTCACAAGAGACCGACCGGACAGAGAGAGAAAGAGAGAGAGAGAGAAAGAGAAAGAGGGAGACGAAGGCGAATTAGCGACGAACGAAGCGATCAGCTGGCCGAAAGGATCGAAACCTGCGAAGAAGCGAAGACATCCGCGAAGGAGGAAGGGAACCCTCCCTTTAACCGAGGAGCTCAGAACCGACCGCCCATCCGGAGAAGTTCAGGACCACGGGGAGAGATAGAGAGAGATAGAGAGAGATAGAGAGAGAAAGAGAGATAGAGAGAGACACTTGGTCTGGGCAGCAGAAGAAGCTTTTCTGGCAATCGTTTCCTGGTATACAGAGTTCTTCGCCGAGACTCAGAAGAGACTAAGGATGCCAACGACAAAGACACTTATCCTCGTCATCTCTTCGCTTGTTTACGGTTAGAAAGCACTTTTAACGGTTAATATCAACTAACGAGCAACGTATTTGATGCTTTATACGTACAGAATGTCATTTAATTTGATTGAAAAAAGAGATTCTAAAATCAGCAAATACCCGAAGATAACCTCAACAGCATTGGCGTAGCAGGGGCGTAGCCAGGAATTTGATTTTTTCCGGAAAAGTTACAACCCTAAACGCAGCACTATAATGCTGCCAACAATTTCCGGAATCATCTTATATCCCATAATTTATCAAGCCCAAATTTGATGTTGGCATGCAAACATCGGAATTCTGAAAGTAACGAGTTTTAAAACGCAAGAGTTGTATTTTAAAGAGAAAAAATCTCTTTGGTGAAATTGAAAACCTAGTTAAGCCTATATAATCGATAAAAATATTTTGTGGCTTTAATACATGAGAGTCGCATCTATAATTTAGGAGGCGCGGTGGAGTAGTGGTAGGGTTCTTGCCACGCAACCGGAGGATAGAGGGTCCGAATCTGACCGTTGTCACGTGTAGCAACCTTGGGCAAAGCGATTCGCTCTTTAGTTATCCCACACTACGATTCTTCACATTACGAATGATCTAACGTGCGCTAACCACCATGTAATAATAATAATAATAATAATAATAATAATAATAATAATAATAATAATAATAATAATAATAACAAAACCTTTCTGCTACAGCGATTATATATCAGTGACACTCCAGAGATCTAACGCAGTCGCCTTCCGAGGTTTCAACAAATAATAATAAATTAATAATAATAATAATAATAATAATAATAATAATAATAATAATAATAATAATAATAATAATAATAATAGCTTTTACTCTGCACAGTTTTAATGATATAGTAACTCTTTGCGTCTCTTTCATTTACTTATAAAAGACGTTTATTTCTTTAAAATTTAATATCCTGTAGGCCTAAAGTATAGTGCTCAATGGGCAAATGCAGTAGTAGTCAGTGTTGTGACTATTGAAATAGTCAATACTATTTAAATACTATTTAAATAGTTCTGAACTATTTAAGCGACTATTTTAAATAGTTAGCGAACTTACCTATTTAAATAGTATTTATAAATAGTTTAGCACTATTTATAAATACTTGATTTTAAATAGTTGTATTATGTTATCATCTCAAAGCGTAGAAATCGCTTAAGTGACAAAACATTTGAGAAACTGCTGCTCCTCAAGATTAATCAAGACTTTTGGTGAATAATCTAACAGCCTAGTAACAGGTGACTGTATTACTGATCAATGTGATCATGCAGATAACTAGTGACAGTGCTTTTAGATTATAACATTCGCCAGTGATAAATGATAATACAGTTTTCATTTTGACATTGAAAAATTAAATAGTATTTAAATACTATTTAAATAGTTGTGAACTATTGGCTATTGGAAAACTATTTTAAATAGTGTTTAAGCTCAACTATTTGCAATAGTATTTAAATAGTCTAGTCAACTATTGTTCCAAACACTGGTAGTAGTAGTAGTAGTAGTAGTAGTAGTAGTAGTGGTAGTAGTAGTGGTAGTAGTAGTAGTAATAATAATAATAATAATAATAATAATAATAATAATAATAACTTATAAGAGAAGGTTGTTTTCACTTTTCATCTCAGAGAGGTCGTTGACAGCATATTCTTATCGACACACGACTACATAGTGCATGGGCCTATTTAAGCATAAGTTACATCACTGTTCTTACAGGTTGCTTTTTTCTTTGAATGCCATTGGCTTAAGAATGCTTGGCATGGTGTCCAGGCGTGTGCCATAAAATTTAAAGAAATCCTTTGGCTATTTGCTTAAATAGTCTCGTGAACTGCTCGCAAATGCTACAGTTGAGTGGACGCTAGCCTGGAAAAGTCTAAATTAGATAAAGGCAATTTTTCAATCTATGCCGCAAAACAGAAATAAATTCACGCTTATATGCTTACTGCAAACAGAGCCGTAGCTAGGGTATCCGGCGCCCGGGGGCAAAGTGTGCCGTTGGCGCCCGTCCAAGCTGCTGACGAGCCAAAAAAGTCGTCACATTGTTTTCGGCGCCCCTCAAGTCTTACAGCGCCCCTCTTCATATAGCGCCGACGGTCAAAAAAGGCCGTCACATGTTTCTTCTTCCTTATTATGCATTTTACTTACCAAAAAACCCAATTTTCGGCCCCCCTCACCTCGGCGCCCGGAGGCATATGCCCCCTGGCTATGGCTCTGACTGCAAATGATGCAACACATTCAACAAGCAGGATATATCAGGTTTCGTTATAAAATATTTAAAGGTTTAGCAGCTTTGCTATCATGGGCGTCCGGAGGGGGTGCAGTTGCATCCCCTGGAAAAATTGTGAAGCTATGAAAAGAGTAAAATTCCTGTTTCTTTAATAATAATAATAATAATAATAATAATAATAATAATAATAATAATAATAATAATAATAATATAACATGGTTTCAAGTGGTTCAGGAGAGTCTGCCCTGTGTGAGAATCACTATATACACTATTATACAGTGTAGCGGGAGACGGTTTCCGATTGGCAAAATAACACACGACACAAACAAAGCATCCGAGAAAACAGCCGGATGAGCTTTTCGTTGGACACTCACCGTTCGATTACGATTGAATTAATTAAAACCTGCGTGCTTTATTATGATGATCAAAAGCTTTGTAAACGTCTGTCATTCGAATTTTATTAGGCCTAATAATTTAGGCGCGTTGCTTTTAATGCAGGGCCTTTAATAATCACATGCCTACATTCGCGCGCACAGCTACGGGGTAGTATTTGAAAAGGACAAAATCTAAGGTTGCTCTTGATTGACAGGCAAATGGTCCGATCCATGTCAAAAGCAGACGATCCCATAGTATAGCCGGTCATCGAATCGCTCGCCCTGTGTTATCGCCTCATCAAGCGCGACCGTCAATAATATCATTCTGTTTTTGTTTGTATGGAGTTTGGCAATGACTTTTTCACAATAGCATTTTTACAGTCGGGTTTTCTAATCGTGTAGCCTATAGTAGAACTTCGCTATTGTTGTTATTATTATTATTATTATTATTATTATTATTATTATTATTATTATTATTATTATTATTATTATTATTATTAAACTCATAACTTCTTTTGCGCCATATTACCAAAAATGTCAGGAGCAAGGGCACATTACAGAGTCCAATAGAAATAAATAAAATAACAGTCATAAAAACAAAAAATGAATGGAAAACAATCAAAGGCGGAAGAGAATAAGATTTATTAAGATCGTTATAACGGACTCGGTTAAAACGTATCCCCAGTTAATCCTCAGTTACACACAGTACCACAATGTAGGGTCCCGTGTGGTGCGCTACCATATTGACGATATTGGATATAAGTTATAATAATGTGATTTTAAGTGGTTTAGGAGGCTAAGTAAGCCTGTGTGAAAACCACTGATGTAACCATCTGCATTCAATAACCTAGTTTATCTAGATAGCCTTTGAATCCGTTTACGTTTAAGTTCATATAACGTATGTCGGATAAAAGGTTCTAAATTTTACAGACCCGCCAAGTACGTTATAACGAAGTTCTACTGTATTAATTATCTATATTCTGGACATGTTGTGGACTTTGTAAGTTGAAATTCGCTCAAATGCTTCTTTTCAAACATTTTTCTTCCTTCGTAATTTCTTCTCATCTGTCTGTCTGTCCTCCAACCTGTGGCCTGCTCGTCTCTCTCTTCGTCCACCTGTGTGTCAGTGTGCCTCTGTCTGTTTGTCCGTCTGTCTTAAAAGAGTTTCTCCGCACACAAATTATAAGGCGGATCTTCTGAAGGAGAAACAAGGTATTTACTGGCCACTGAATTACTGTTTTTCTACCTGTTTTTATCGGGTATTCCGTGTTTTCCTAATTGAGTAGAAGCTTAGCAAACGTTTTCATATGCTTCTGAGGAATGTTCCGTCTTTCCTGATGGCAAGATAGTGTTGTCGTTTCGCTTTTAGCGACGACAGTATGCAGCAATAACGGCGTTTGGCTGCTGTCTATCAGACTTTAAAGAAGCAGTGGCGTAGCCAGGATTCCAGAATAGGGGGGGCTCTTCGACATTTTCGGCCCAAAAGTCTTGACGAGCAACACAGGTCGCCATCTCAAACGCTTTAAAGTCTGCTGTCTGGTGCGTTTTCCTCAACCTAATACTTCCCTCTACCCCCCCCCCCCCCCAACTACTCACCGGTTTTACGAATCTCACCACAACCGGTCCCGATCCGAATAGGGGTCCTCCGTGCCCCGGGCCGTGCCCCCTATCCCCGTGGCTACGCTAATGTTAAGAGGCATTTCTAAGCGCTTCGTGACGATACAGAATATCGATCTATTCGATTCGCTCAAATACGCCGTATGGGCCGCGGACACGATGTCAAAAGTTGACGGGAGAGCCTTATTGGTTGCTGTGACGCGTCGCAGTAGGCGTAGTCAAGGGGGCTCGATAGATCGAAGCGCGATCTGCTGGACAGGACTTATCTCAGGCGAAGATACGCGGAACATTTGGTCGTAGATCGATGAAAGGGCAAAACTGTCTCGATCCATTTGAAAAGTCATTTATCTCTTGTTGTCTTCTGTTAGAAATAATTGCCTTCAAAAATTATCGATGCATAGAAAGCGTACGATAGTGAATTTTATATCGTGATAGTAAATCAACTTAGGCCTATATGAGAGAGGGAGAGAGGGAGATATAGAGGGAGAGTGGGAGGAGGATAGAGGGACATAGTGGAAATATGAGGCTTTGCTGCGTGAGATCATAAATGCTTGATATTTCGCAGGAGTTACAGCTTGGAAATGTATAGCTATAGTTACTGTATAAAGTGACGTTCATTGCTCAGCCGCATTTACTGTGCAGAAATGAAAGGTCAATTGGTTAACTGGACACGGTCAACAATTCTCTATAGAAACGTAGCTCCTGACAGTGGCTGTTGTCCCGAGAATGTATGGAAAAAACCAGTTGGGTTGGGAGCAATCCAATTGAATTGATAAAATTGGATTCAGTTTTTATTGTGGCCAATTCTCCATTTGTCTGTTTCGTGTGGAAGAGCGACTTTCAGTTCCCCAAAAATTACGGACAGTTTTACAAAAATTATTCAAATTCGGTTACTGTTAGTAGACCTACTGTTATTTTACTCAACGGAATTTGAAAGGTGACATGATTTCTGAAATAGCCAAAAATTCTGCTCTGACCGATGTCATGTCTTCTTTCTAGTCATATTTTTTTGTCAGCCAAATCATTATCAATGCCTGTAATCAATAAGCTTTTCGTCCGGTCCAAAATTTCATTATATAGATTGGATGAAATCTATTTGTGCTACTTGTGCTAAATAAATCCTTTCTATCAACCAAATCCTTAACAGTTCGAGTTTTGAAAAAAATATAAATTATTTCAAACTAGACTTAATCTAAGAGCTGATGGAGCAGTCAAGCAAGTAAATTTCTTTGAAATGCTGCCTTCATACGATTCATTTAATTTATTTACTCTAATTCTAAACTCTGATTGCAGCAAATGATGTTATTTTCTCGATCGTAAAAAGTCATTGAAGTCTAGCGGCAAAATGTGACTATGATCTTGCAAAGGTTATGCTTAAATAGAAATTTTAGAAGGCCTTTGGCGTAATTAACACTCTGCTTGGAGTGATAATTTATTTGAAACTAAGCTTCAAGCCCAAAAATTAATATGTCAGCGACATGTAAAAAGTGTCAGGTCCAGGTCAATCGTGCCATAAAAGTTCATAACTACTACTACTACTACTACTACTACTACTACTACTACTACTACTACTGCTGCTGCTGCTGACATCCAAGAGTCTCCATCACTCGACACATTCAAGAAACGTCTCAAATCATGGCATGTTTTATGGGGAAAACAGGCGTACCCGTGTACCCGTAGTATTTCAGAACTAGTTATTTAGTTATGTCACGTGTTCTCGCAGTCTTTCGACCAGTCACCACAATAATCTTGACTTTACTTACTTACTGCTGCTTCTAGTACTCCTACTACAACTAATAATAATAATAATAATAATAATAATAATAATAATAATAATAATAATAGCAAGGTTGTTTAGAATGGTTTAGCAGGGTCTGCCCTGTGTGAGAACCACTACTGTATGTTTCACCCATCCACTCATTCACGCTATGGTCTTGCTCTGTAATCTAATTCCTGCCCTCTTGTTCTCTCTACTATAGGTCCTACTTTGTCTTCTTGTCCTATCATCTACCATGACAAAACTTTGCCGCATACTATGTCAATCTTAACTGTTCTTGCTTTTGGTAAAACTGTGTTTACGGCATAAACAATGTATTCCATTTTGCTTACTTAATTATTTAGCGGTTTCATCGAACGAGGAGAGCCACAGAGATGACGACAGTCTGCTGCGTCGGAGACGAGATCTGACCATGCTGAGGATGGGCAAACGCCCCGGCATCTACTTCCCAGAGGACGTCGGGACAATCCTGCTCCCGGCCAAGCTTCCGGAACAGCGGTCGGACGGTTCTCCCTACGGTGACGCCCTCGTCCAGAATCCGCTGACAGAAGACGTCGAACCGGAACTCGACATTCCATTCTTCCATCCGGACATGGAGAGCAGCTGGAACTACGGATATCCGAGCTACTTGCCAAGAGCTAGGCGATCCGTTGATAAATCGGATACAACCGAAGACGAACGTTTCTATATCGAAACCCCCGATGACGACCCCCTACCCCTGCCCGTCGACGTCGTTCTGCCTTTGACCGACGACTCCGAAGTGAAGATAGAAGACGAAAACAAACGAGCGGTCAATATGTTGAGGATGGGGAAAAGATCGGACGACAAAAGAGCAGTTCATATGCTGAGGATGGGGCGAAACCAGGGCAAGGAGAAACGGGCAGTTGCAATGCTCAGAATGGGCCGAAATCTTCAGGATTCTAGTCTCAAAAGAGCAGTCAGTATGCTGAGAATGGGTCGCAGTGCTGATGAGCGAGAAGAAAAAAGAGCAGTTAGTATGCTAAGAATGGGAAGAAATTTCGAAGACCAAGAAAACAAAAGAGCAGTCAGTATGCTAAGGATGGGTAGAAACGCTCATGAAGATAAAAGAGCAGTCAGTATGCTACGAATGGGCCGAAATGCCGATGAAGAAGAAAAAAGAGCTGTAAGTATGCTACGAATGGGTCGTAATGCCGATGAAGAAGATAAAAGAGCTGTAAGTATGCTAAGAATGGGTCGTAATGCCGATGAAGAAGATAAAAGAGCTGTAAGTATGCTACGAATGGGTCGTAATGTAGATGAAGAAGATAAAAGAGCTGTAAGTATGCTAAGAATGGGTCGTAATGCCGATGAAGAAGACAAAAGAGCTGTAAGTATGCTACGAATGGGTAGGAACGCCGAAGACAAAAGAGCTGTAAGTATGCTAAGAATGGGTAGGAACGCTGAAGACAAAAGAGCTGTAAGTATGCTAAGGATGGGTAGAAACGCTCATGAAGATAAAAGAGCTGTAAGTATGCTAAGAATGGGTCGCAATGCAGATGAAGAAGCTAAAAGAGCTGTTAGTATGCTAAGAATGGGTCGTAGTGCCGACGAAGAGGACAAACGAGCAGTCAGTATGCTAAGGATGGGTAGAAACGCGGAAGACGAGAAAAGAGCAGTTAGTATGCTGAGAATGGGTAGAAATTTTGAAGACCAAGAAGACAAAAGAGCAGTCAGTATGCTCAGGATGGGTCGAAATTTTGAAGATCAAGAAGACAAAAGAGCAGTCAGTATGCTAAGGATGGGTCGAAACGCTGATGAACGAGAAGACAAAAGAGCAGTGAGTATGCTAAGGATGGGTCGGAGCTCGCCAGCGATTAAAGAATAACATTCATTTATTCGAATCGAAAGGAATTAAATTTGACGCTCAGTGACTTCCGACTCCGTTTAAAATGAATTTCAACGCTGCATCAAATCGAATGAGACTTATCTGAACAGTTGGAGATATCTCATCGCTTGATTTGTCAACACATTTCGTTGTTACTGCAAGTACCGTAGCGATAACTAGCGGGCCTTGAAGAGTTTATCCGTCTCTTAGATGGCATTGAACATTTCAAATACATGCAAAGATATAACATATAGAACTCGTGTTCAAAATCGCTGGCCAATTACGTTGAATGTCGACATATAGCTGCAAGCACTCATTGCTTTATATAAAACTGGTTATTTTGAACCATTAAAAATAACAGAGTGATATTGCATGTTCGTTAAATCTCGAATGCCTTTTTCTTTCTTTATCTTGTCCAGAGTTTGATTTCCTCCGACACATTTGTGACTTTCATTGTCGCTTAATTGTTGGGTTGAAGGAGTTCCGCAAATGTCTTTTTATTATCTATAACAGCCGTTAAACTTATCTAATGTATTTTGACAGCAGTGTGTGACGCGTCTAATAGCTCCTGTTCGTTATAAATGAACAATGTGATTAAATTAGAACAATGTTTTAGGTCAATATATAAAGACTGAAACAGTTCATTCGGGGGCTGAGAAGAAAATCAGAGCATCTCAAACTGCTTTGTGTTCTTATCTGAATCAGCAAAGTTTAGACTTACTTGCAACTCAAAACATTCTAATACATGCCTAAGGCTAAGTAAACTCCATACAGATGTTCAGCTGGAATTTCTTGTAATGTTAATACGCTATTTGCCCGTTTTTGATTGATTAGCAAGTGCCAGGATTAATGAAAGTCACGGCTCCATCATCTTCGGTCAAAATGTTGATCGATCGCTCATGCCACACTGGTATGTCGACTGGCGATCACAAGAATTGGGCTTATGGTCTCGTTTTATAAAAGCGAATTTCAAAATCTTATTCAGGCTAATTCTTACTATTCTTTGCATACATATATATTGTCATAATCAATGTTCGATTTGTCGATGGAGTACAAAAATTTAATATTTACTCGTCCGACACTCACTGAAGGTCGAAAATTGAGAATTATTTCTTTTATCTTTCCTGAACTCGTGAATTGCCACACGATTTGAAATCAACTGACTTTCTTTGCCGTTTACTCAGTTGACCCGCAAGTAATTGATCTTCTATTATCTGTACAATTTACTCTCAGCATGTATTTGAATATCGAATTGAATCCAACTACCGATTCAAATATTTAAATTCTCCGGAAGTCGACGATCACGTGATTCCATTAGCAGAGATTGGTATAGCGCGTCGTATGAAGATTAGTTAGACAAATTCACAAAATACGCATTAACACATTATCGATACACACAA
This sequence comes from Metaphire vulgaris, assembly GCA_018105865.1. NCBI lineage: Eukaryota > Metazoa > Annelida > Clitellata > Crassiclitellata > Megascolecidae > Metaphire > Metaphire vulgaris. The sequence goes on from CM030869.1 coordinate 7,496,930, forward strand.
ATACACACATTAGTAATGAATACATCGTGCTTCATTGTTCTTTGATCGAATGCAGCGCATAATTGAGACGTTCTTCATAACCAGCAGTCATACAAAGATTCAATTTCACGACGAACTCCCCGAAACTTGGCACTTCGCCTATATCAGTGGAAATTTGATCTGGCCATGACATAGGGCCTAATGAATGCACGACATAGAGAAAATAGGCCTATACATGTCGTAATTCTCTGTCAAACTGTAAATAAACACTGGTTTAATTGTGGGCATTCAGTGCTTTGACGACGTCGTCTAAATAACGAAAATCATCTTCTGCCTTCTGGCGAACGAAATTATAAATTCGAAATTTTCCGACGCCCGGCCACTTAGGCCTCTATGCCCAGTGGCGTATTTAGGGGGTATGCTCCTGATCCATAGCGTACCCCTTTGGTCTTTGGCCTTTGGTCCTTCCATTCGGTTGCACCGCAAAAAAATTTAAAAATTTGTTTTAGGGCCCTAAAGTTGCCAAAATTTGCAGAAAATTTGCAAAAATCGCCAAAAATTTGCTAAAATTGGCCAATATTTTGCCAAAATTTGCTAAAATTGGCCCAAAAATTACCAAAATTTGCAAAGAAATTTGCCAAAATTTGCCAAAAATTTTCAAAAATTATCTCACCCCCAAGAAAAGTGTGAAATGACGCTACTGCTTTTATCTGGAGAAAATCTGCACCCACCTGCTGAAAATTCGTTCCGACGGGCCTGTTGCGGAATATAGAATAAAAGTTATTTTTCGAACTTCTTAAATTTCAGCGTACCCCTTTAAGCCTTTCTAAATACGCCCATGTCTATGCCATTCCTTGAACCGACCTTTGCATCAAAAAAGTAGCATTAATTTATAGTAATATAGGCCTACTAAATGTGTACTGCTTCCAATATTGGCAGAGTTGTTGAGTTGAGAGTTGTTGGCAGAGTTGAGAGCTGTCGACTCGTGAATCGTCATGTTCCCAAAGGTCTAGACGTCTAGTATGCAGGGCCGCCGAGAGAAATTCCGGGCCCCGGATCAAAAAAATGTGCGGACCCTTAAGAAATATTTATCAAGTCTCCGAAAACCTGACAAGCCAAAAAAACGTTATCAACTCTCCAAAAACAACCTGACAAGCAAAAACACTATCGTCACCGGGTCTGGGCCCCTGAAAACTCCATGGGCCCCGTTACAATGTACCGGCTGCACCCCCTCTCCTCAGGCCTGCTAGTATGTAGGGCCTACTTTGGCGATGCTGCCACGAGAATTTAGTTTAATTATCATTTCTCTCTAGTGGCGCAGCCAGGGTTTCGGAACAGGGAGGGGGCACATCGGCATATCCGATGAGCAAAATCAGTCGTAAAAGAGTTCATCGCACATTCGCGCGTTCTCTTCGATCATGCTACCTATCCCTCCCTCCACCAAAAAATATTCTCACCGATCTTGAGCAAATCTCACTACCGGTCGCAGCCAGAATAGGGGCCCGCCGGCCCGGCACCCGTGCCCAGGGCCGCCGAGGGGAAGGGTGCAGAGGGGCAAATTCACAGGGGCCCGGCGACCTGCAGGGGGCCCGGGCGGGTGACGTATTGACATCCTGAAAAAGACTAACAAGGAGGAAAAGGTCATCAGCAGTTTTTCACACTTGTTAGGGGCCCGTGACTTCCCTTCTGCACAGGGGCCCGGACAGGGTTATTTCTAGGATTATCAATTTGGGGGTGTCTGTAAATTCTGGAAGTCCCCTGCCAAAAAAGTCTGACAAGCAAAAAAGGTCATCCCATGGCTGAGATTGGGGAGTGCCGGTTTCAAATTGGGGGGTTGTTGGGGAGGTGTTAGGGGGGTGTAATAAAATATCACTGGGCCCGGAATTTATCTCGGCGGGCCTGGCTCTCCAGTGTTTTGCTCATACAACGTCTATTGCCGGAGGACACCGTATTGACGAATCCAATTATGTTATTGGCGAATCTCTATTCCACATCTCAGTCAAGACAGAGACATACAGAGTCACGCCATCTGAGAGTGAAATGCGTTCAACGGCGTAGCATTTAGTAACACGCGTCGAGTGGAAGCCATTGACTCCAATCCATTCAGATTCGCACATTCTCACGATCGAACGTCACACGACTTTTCTTGTAAATCCGTCTGACAGGATTCGATGCAGTTTTCCTCCGTGAAGTCCCCTATTGACAGACGTCGGGCAATTCGGGGACAAAGGTTTTCTTTATTCCGTCGGAGCCTGTCCCCCTCTCTTTGTCTTGTTTCGGCGCCTAATTGGTCTCGACACCGAGGAGGGTTACTGACTGACGATCAATAAAATATTCATACGGCTGTATGTGTGTGCTTCCGCTGCTGGTGCTGCCGCTGCTGTCTTTATTGTCGCTTTCGACTCATTTGTGTCCATCTTGGTCACGACTCACGATCGTTAATTTGCTAAAAGGTTTCTCGTGTCGTTCAATCTCGTAATTGGACGAATTTGCTCGACAAACGCAACCTACCATCGACTGCAGCATCTCGACCAGTAGCATTGTAGCACACCACGGCACTGGCCAGTTCCAGGGTTTCTTGGCGGGGGGATAAAATGAATTCATAGGAAATTGGTGGGGGTGGATGAAAAGAGAAGGGAAAAAATCAATAAACTTTGCCGAAAAGGCTGTCAAAAGGGATTTTTCTCTAATTTTCCCACACTTTTATCGAAAAATAGGTTGACAAGCAAAAAAGAGGCAACCGTAGTTTTTTCGTAGTTTTACTAGACTTTTACGCAAAAATAGGTTTCACAGACAAAAAAGTCCGGTGGGGTATTATGCATCCCCACTCATCCCCCTCGTGAAATCGCCACTGCCACTGGCAGCATTGTCGGAAACAAAGTCGACCATTTCTACAGTTTGAATCAATCGTCGACTTCTACAGCGCCACTTCGCTAAAGCACAGGGAAGACGACAAAATTCGGCGTTTCACTGCATGCAAATCCGCAAAAAAGCGTCGTCGCATTTCGTTGTGTTTAGTTCGGACGCAATGACGGCAGAGTGGTAACAAAATCGACGCGGAGATGCGAATGCATGGGTTCAACGCCCACGAGAGCCCTCTACGGTTGACACTCGGCCTTCACTCGCTAGAGGGCGATGCAAATTAGTGGCGCTCAGTGTTGGAGCTGTGAAATTTGAGCTACGGGGGGGAGGGGGGTTGAGGACTGAAATTCAATGAATGACAGAAACTGCATGTCCCCGATATGCGATTTTTGGGAGGGTTGCAAAGTTAGCTGGAGGGTTCAACCACTCCAACACTGGTGCCGCTGGCAAAGGCTGCGCAGTCTAGCAGACACGCTATTACGCGATACACTGTCCTCGTATCCGTGGTAGGCCTATATAGCACGCCTGGCCGAAGGGTTACAGAAACGGAGATCAGCGCCGCCCTATGAATCCTGCGGAGAGTTCGGAAAATGACTTAGACTTTTGACTTAGTTTCAAAATGGCGTCATTCAAAACACTGGCGTTGAAATCCTATTGGACGCGACGACCTAAAACGCCCGACGGTAGTAAGTAAGAGGGAAATCGCCGGTCCTTCTCGCAGACGACACTGTCGTGTAAATTGTCGCCGCTAGGTGTCGTCGTTGTCGTCGTCTGTGCTTTGTTCTCTGAAAACAGGTGTCTGTCAGCGTTGGCAGCGGGTTCTTCCCCGATTGTTGTGACCCAACCTGTTGAAAAAACAAACACGCTCATACAATAGGCTACGCATCGACTGTCAGCACCTTGCACTTAGGGGCGTAACGACGGGGGTATATCGGTATATATATACCCTCCAAAAATCAGTGTATATATTATATATATATATATATATATATATTTATATAGGGTGGCGCAAAAACCGGACTAGTCACATTTAGGTTTGCATTTTATAGTCAGGTTTTTTTGGAGCCACCCTATATTATATAACAATATCTCGCCCCAAAATTATCCCCCTCACATCGAATTTCTGGCTACGCCCCTGCTTGTACTGTATAAGGGGCCATCCGTATTTTAGTACGCACGCAAAAAGGCACATATGGATGGACCATAAAGGGACCATGGGCGCCCGCACATTAGGGCAAGAGGGGGCACTTGCCCCTCTGAATAATGCAAATACGAATGTTTTCACAAAGAAATTTGAAAACCATGCTAAAATATTAACCGTAACCATTGTTTTTGCCCCCAACAACGCTGGAAAAATTTCCATGACCGTTGTGTTTTGCCCTACCTCTGAAAAATTTCTTTGGGCGCTCATGAAAGGGACCTGATTTTAAACCGTTTGTAGGCAATATTACTATGATAATGATAATGGTTGATAAGCTGCGAATACGTTCAAAAGTTTGCATCGAAATCTTGCAGACGGCGTTTTGTGACTTTTCTCCAAACGCCATTTCATGCTCTTCGCCAATCAGTTTAAACATTGGTATTATTCAGCTCAGGGATTTTCCTACACCCCGGTTCAGTGTTTATTCTAGCCATCTTGACATTGGGGGGATTTTGAAATGTTTGGGAGGCCAAGGTCTGAGTCTTCACACTTTTTTGGGAAGGGGGATTTCCATCCCCCAGCCAACATATAAAAAATTTGGGGGGACATTTTAAAACTTTGGTGGGGGAATTCCACGCCCCCAGAGAAGGCCTAGAATAAACACTGCCCCGGTTTGTGACAGACACCGCTGCCCTACACTCCTTCCCGGGGGTGGTGTTGGCTATCACCGAAGCAGACTGGCGTTAAAATGTATTCTAAAGGGGGAAATTCACCTCTGGAAAGTGAAACTTGAGCCGCTATAACTGATTGCCCCAAAATCAGAATGGACTGCATGAAAACGGAAGAGATGACAACGGAAATCATATTTTTGATTTGTATTTTCCTTTTTCCGGTGGTCAAGCATCGAATTCCCGCCACCTCAACCGCCAAATTTTTTTTGCTCTTGTTCCAATTAGGGAATATAGATGACATAGGCCTACTGGACATTGACACCCCCAGGAATTATGGGACATCCCTCCAAAGCAAATTCCAGGGAAATAGCCTGATTCAGCTCGTGAGCTGCTGCAGGACTCAGCATGAGTCGAATTACAACCTGACCTACATCTTTTTTTAAACGCAATATGTACCTTGGCTACATTATGAAATTAATACAGCTTTAGGACGATTTCTGTCGCGCAATAATACGTAGTACAGTATCTTCAAAACTATATATATATATATATATATATATATATATATATATATATATATTCTATACATATATATTACATATATTTCTGTCTTTCGCGTTTCCCGTTTTTTCGTAGTCTGCCTTCTTGCTGCTCCCCACTCACACTCTGACTAATCTGATGAAAACGATATCTTAGCATGATTTAAAGTGGCTTAGAAGGCATTACTGCATGTGTGAAAGCCACTATAGGGGCACTAACGGGGCTTGAACCCGCTCCGTCAGCCTGATGCTCCAGCACGTAACCCACTCTGCCATCTTCCGCCCCCAGTTTAACGTTAACGCGCTATGACGTCATTTTTAGGGGTCTGACTTTTTACTTTTCGTTATGACTTGTGACGAGGGGGAGGGGTGTAAAAAATGCCAAAATCGCGTCCTGTCATTTCTATCAATTGCATTCTACATAATTTCCCACCATAACACTTTCTACCATAACAACTTGGACGGGGACGGAATGGGACGGTGTCCCCTTACTTTTCAGAGAGGGGACGCCGTCTCCGCTATTGTTTCTAATACATACTTTATTTTTACTGTTAATTAAATTTAAGAAATATATTTGGCATTACGTATTTGCTTTACTTCACTTACTGGTTCATGCATTCAATTGCACCGGGAGTTAAGGCTTTGCTTTTGGTGTCATTTTATTTTCCCCTTACTTAGGCTACTTTTTTAGAGAGAGGATGTCGTCCCCCGCTATTTTCTGCCATCTCTCCGCTTCTATTTTTAGGACTACAGCCCTGGAAATAAATCGAAAGAAGCAGAAAACTTATAGGAGGCGACTGAATCGGAAGACCAGAGGAGCATAATTCCACGTGGATTTCGAGGCGGAAGGAAAGGCGACTGGATCCCTATTTCCATCGATCCATTTGCAGTCGAGCGGAGATCCGAGACTCGTCTTTTCCATCCATCCATCCATCCATCCATTCATCTCATTCGCCTTTGACCGCGTGTGTCTCTGTTCCAGCCAACGGCCGCGAAAAATCAATCGACACCCGAACACGGAACAATTGCGAAAAGGAACTGAACGACACGGAGAAACAGAAAAGGTCTTTATACAAGAAAAGAATATGAATTCAGACAGACAGACAGACAGACAGACAGACAGACAGACAGACAGACAGACGCACGGACAGACAGACAGAAAGATAGACAGACAGATGGACATACAGATGGACGGAGAGACAGATGGACGGACAGACAGACAGATAGACAGAGATAGATAGATAGACAGACAGACAGATAGACAGACAGAGAGAGATAGACAGACAGACAGATAGACAGACAGAGATATAGACAGACAGACAGATAGACAGACAGACAGACGGACAGACAGACAGATAGAGGGACAGACAGACAGATAGACAGATATCAAGCAGACAGAGAAACGTCTGAACACAGTCAGACAGACTGAGGGAGAGGCCTACGGCTTGGTCGGGGAGTGAATAATCCGATGTCCAGTGAAGGAGAAAGAGATTTGACGAATGGCGGGGTCGGTCGGCATAAAGCGAGTGGCGGTCTTGTCTTTTCATGTGGAACCACAATGATTGCTTTGCTCCTCCTCCTCCTCCTCCTTCTCCTCCTCCTCCTCCTCCTCCTCCTCCTCTTCCTCCGTCGTCGGTGGAGCAGTCTTAATCATTCTCCCTATCGATCGGATTCCGGATGTTCTGGAGTGGAAGACATTCTTTCTCGACAAGAGACTTCAAAGTTTCAATTTCCGTTTCGTCGATCGGCTGCACTGCGTGGTAGGAGCCGCGAAACGGCGTCCAACCAAACTGAGGCTTAATCACTTGGACGATAATAACCGGTCATCTACTGAAAAAAGGGCCGTCCATAAAATGCGTCACGCTCTTCTGTGACAGTTTTACACCCACCCCGCCCTTTGTCACAACCTGTCACAAATCTCGAACCCCTCCCCGACATATAATGGACACTAATAGGGATATTTTACACCCTAAACACCTCCCCCCATTTGAGACCGACACCCCCGCCCCCAATCTGAGCCTGCTATTACCTTTTTTGCTTGCCGGTTTTTTCGGCAAGGATGGACCCCAAAATAGACCGACCCCTCAAATTTAAAATCCTAGAAATAACCCTTGGCACTTACCTCCGTGAAGTCGTTCAGTCAATGCATGATGTAACTGATCGATATATCGAATGGTCGCTTCGATTACTTTGATCTGTTTTCACAGCAACCACACAATAATCATCATCTTCATCGTCGTCGTCATCGTCCTCCCGTCCTTGCTATATATATATATTCGTCGTCATTATCATTTATATTTAATTAATTATCAGTCTTTTGTACTCATTTGTTTCTAACTATACGCTTACTCGGAGCGTTTTATATTCCATTATCCTTCCCTGTAAAAGTGCTCATTTGTTCACTTATCTTATTCATTTCTACGGTTTAACCACCTGCAGTGGCGTCGCCAGGAATTTTTGGTTGGGGCGGAGGGGGGGACAAAAGGGTTTGCGTGTCAGATTCCTTAACCACCCCTCACACCCCCTCCCCTCCACAGAAAACTTTCTCACCGGATTTGCGCGAAACTGATAGGTGGTCTGGGACAGGTTTGGGGGCAGTTGCCCCCATCCGTGGCGACGCCAATGACCATCCGTAAGCTTCATGCTTTCTAGATACCTGAGCGAAAATGAAGGATTTCTTGAAAAGAGGTCGCTATCTATAGGGTCTACTTAGCAGTTTTCGATTTCCCAGATGATTGATTCTGCGGTTTACCGCTAACTCGCCCTCCCCTGGGAGAGACCGACCCTCCAGTAGAATTCGAAATATTTCGGACAGGAGTAGCAGTCCGAATCCCCCTGCGTATTCAAAAAATCGACCACCAGGGCGTAGCGACGGGGTATATCGGTATAGGCCCTATATACCCCCAAAATCAGGCTACCTTAAAATTTTTAATGTTTTTTTAAGATTTTCAAAGTTTTTAAAAATGTATACCCCTCCCCGCAATCACATTATACCCCCTCCTCCCAAATCAAATTCCTGGCTACGCCCCTGTCGAGACTATACTTTTCGGCCACCTGGATTTACCGACATCCAACAGGCGCTACTTAGACTCGCGCGTTCAACTGCAAAAATAAACGCAGAATTAACACGCGTACGTCAGTTTATTGACGCTAGGTGTCGTGTTACCTTCGATACTCTCTGGTTTCTCCGTTTCTTGGCAAGTGACGGTACCATGCGTCGGAGTCTGTCGTACTCCCGCTGTTGCATCCTTCGTATGTAGGCTCTGCGGTACTTTCGACAGACACGCCGCCCAGCGGCGGTTAACCTCGCCCGGCCTCCGTGGGTACCCCGGCCCCCGTGGGGTCCGCTCCGTAAACGCAACATCTTCTTCGGTGGCCAACAGAGATGACCGCACAGAAGAGTTTCGTTGGCGGCTAATAACATGGTGAATTTTTAAAAAAAAATCTATGAAACACTCACGTGGCAAAGATCTTAGCGACAACGCAACACCAAAATAGCAATTCCAATTCGATTATAATTACTATTTACCATCCCTCCCCTCACGCGCCCCGCGACCCATCCTTACCCCGTCGCTCGGTAATAGGGCTGCGCTAACCGAGTAGTTTAGGAGTCGAGTAGGAGTCGAGTAGCTTAGCGAGTACTCGCGTAAAACCGGAAATACATGATTTGCAAACGTTACACGTCACATAATGCGTATTATTTGCCTCATGGCCCTCATTTAACCAAAGCAGAACATTAGATACAGTTACATATCAATTTTTCGGATATTCAAGCGTTTTCAAATTTAGTATAACAGAAGTTACAGAACAGAAACTATTTTACCGGTACTGGCAAAAAATATGAGGTCTTCACTAGAGTTGGCCCACTGTGGACAACATTTTAACTAACTGGGGCATAACGAGTAAGAATAACCTAAATAAGACTGATTAATAATTATTTGTAACAAATAACGGTAGGCCAAATTTTAATGAAATTCTTTGGTTATTCTTTATTTATCTATTCTATTCTTTGTTTAATTATTCTATGCGAGTACTCGACTCCAAAAAATTACGCGACTCCAATTTGGAGTAGAGTACTCGCGTTACTCGAGTTACTCGGCGCAGCCCTACTCGGTAAACTCTCAAATGCTCTTCATCTCACTTTTCGAAGTTTTCGGGCGCCGCAGGTGAACGTAGCCTAATTTTGGTTCAATAGCACTTGTGTGGCATGAATCGGCGCAAGAGTTGTGGACAAATGGAACAGTCTGGACGAACGAAGAGACAGTAAACGCATTCAAACGCATTATCTTGGAATACTGGGTTAGTAGACGAGGAGTTGAGTTTTCACACACGCTCCGAAACCACTTGAAATCACTTTAGCCTATTGTTATTATTATTATTAATTTATTATTATTATTATTATTATTATTATTATTATTATTATTATTATTATTATTATTATCATCATCATCATCATCATCGTCGTCGTCGTCGTCATCATCATCCATCATCATCGTCATCATCATCATCATCGTCGTCGTCATCATTATCATCATCGTTATCATCATCGTGGAATAGGCCTAAGTCTCAGGTGGCTTCGTACGGTTCGTACCTAAGAGGTGAGTTCAACACTGCATGAACGTTATTAATATTATTATGCCTATAACGTAGGCCTATATTTATTATTCGTGGCACGTGTTTAACGTGATTTCGTTTTGTTGGCGTTTTATACTTTTTTCATTAGAATGTGTCTCGGCAAATGTGACAGTCCGGTATTCATAGCTAGAGAATATCGAGGCTCGTGTCCTTTGACGTCTATGGCATTTACTTCCTGTGGAAATTTATTTGCCACCGAAGATTTAAACAGGCAGGGCGCTATAGAAGTAGTCGTCGAGAAAGATAAGGGACTGCAATTTTAAGCATCGTCTTCTATCTTGATGTTTCCGGGGAAAAAATTGCTCTTTCCATCCCGGAAAATTTGGCATCTACATCAACTAACAGCAGCCTCCTAGCTGACTTCCCCGGCTTTGCCAGTCCCCCCCCACCCCCGAGAGTCCAGAGTCTAAATTAAACGCTGCATAAACCACTTCTACAACTAAACTTAGGAAGCTCGCGTAAGCAGAATGTCTATACTACAGCTCACAAAATAGACTAGACTAGTTATCTATTCTGGACCACCGAGAGAAATTCTGGGCCCCTGGGCAAAACAGTCGCGGGGCCCCTAAAGTGGTGACGACTACTTTGCTTGTCAGTCTAGTCAGAAGGCAGTTGAAACTTAAAGCCTGTCTTGCGCCTTGCTGACGGGCACCCCGAACGCTCCTGCGTCCTCAACCCTAACCTAACCCTAATTGCGGACCCGCCTGGCCCCCCCCCCTACAGATCGCCGGGCCCCTAGGCATTTGCTCCCCTCAGCCCCTCTCAGCGGGCCTGGTTGTCTATGTACACCAGTGTTTAATCTAGACTCCTGGATTCCGTGGGAGAAACTGAAAAAGCCGGAGGGAAAACTGACAAAGCCGGGTGGAAAACTGACAAAGCCGGGGGGAATTCTGCTAGGGGCCGCTGTTAGTCCATGTAGTATTCCAAAATTTCCGGGGGGGAAAGGGCAATTCCCCCCCCCGGAAACGGCCTAGGTTAAACACTGATGTACACTATATCTACATGTATGTACAGTAGAACGTTGCAACGGACTTGGGGTTATAATGTACCGCAGTGTACGGTCCTGTTCAGAACGCTACCGTATTGGATCAATGTTCCCTCTAATTTTTTGTAGTCTGTGTGTGCAGGAAATTCTTGTGAGCAAAATTTTACACGGAAAGCCAACTTCTGTGCGCGCTGAGAATTTGTCCGGAATCAAAATTACTTATTTGCTAACAAGCTAATACGTCTCAGAACACTGTTATTGGTCAATGATCCGCTTTTTACAATTTTCCCATCAGTTTATAATATACGCACATGCATTGGCGTAAACTCTGATGAAAAAGCGGGGACCCAAACTCTATACCTTCCCCTTTCCTATGGCGGTCTTTCGAAAAGTTGGGGTTCTATCCAATTTTAGTCCACAATAAGTTGGCAGGGTTACGGCATGTTACAAAGCCGCTTAAGTGATTCGCACAGTTCCAAACAGTTTGGGAAACCTTGGCCTATAGTACTTTTCAAAACTTACTCTTATTTCGCAATAACTGAATAACGCAAGGAAAGCGTATTCCGACCATTTTGCTCTGAAGCTCCACTAACAATGGGGAATCTCTGGTAATCGAAGAATCACCTGATGATCTGGCGGTTAAGCGATTTTGCCGTACTCGTAGGATTTCTAAGACGCGTAATAAAGGTATGTTCCTGGCAAAATTCTTGAAAAGATAATTTTAAAAAATTCAATAACTATTTCTCTCCTTTCGTCTTATTTGGCAAAATATGAATAACTTTGCATAATATATTTGACACATTTTCCATTCTAATTGAATCAGAGCTTCTGTTTTGCCATTTATTCAAAACTCAGAAGATTCCTTTCAAAAAACGTTCGTCAGATGGCGTAATGCCTTTTTCATTATTACGTGCTACGATTAGGGTCGCGGACACGTTACAAAACCTCTGAAGTGGGTCGCAGTTCCAAAATGTTTGGGAAACCCTTCTCTGATTGATTCCTTCTCTTGTTCTTCAAAATATTCATTAAGCTTAATTGCGGTTCACAGTTTGCGCTGAATGTCAGACATGTTGCTCCTATATCCATTCGAATTTCTAGGTCTTGAAACTGTTCACAACCATGAACTCTTAAATGAAGTCGCTGTTCGTTTTCATTTCAAACATAGGCGCAAACTTCTATTAGGCTGCTAGGCACAAGCAGTGGCGGCTCCACCGGGGGGCCAGGGGGGCCCGTGCCCCCTATTGAGAGCCTGGCCCCCCAGTTGGGACCCTATACTTAATGCTACATACATTAAACAACAAATGGTTGGCCCCCCATGATTAGAAGTTGCCCCCCAAACGGCCCCCCACTTGCCAAATCCTAGAGCCGCCACTGGGCACAAGTCCTCATTTTTGAGAGGTAACCATAGAATGGAGAAGGTACAGGGATCGGCTCCCCACTTTTTCTTCCACGTTTACGTCAATAATTTCAAAACTCTATTTTAAGACATTTCTATTGCTATTTCATTTCTCAATATTACATTTCTATTGCTGCATAGTTGTCCATTGGTCGGTTTTTTGAACCCAAACCCAAACCCAACCCACCAACTTTCCAACCCAATCCACATGAATTTCCTAGGCGTTTAATCTAGAGTAGTAGAGTTGAAATAGCTATAACCCATACTGCATGGGGCTATGTTAGCCACGAAATGAACAGAACGCAATTTAGGAATATACGTACAGAAAGACGACGATTATGATGAAGACGACGACGATTATGATGAAGACGACGACGATTATGATGAAGACGACGACGATTAGTCTTTTCTGGCAATCGTCCGTGAATCTATTAAAGCCAGCTCTGACGACGACAAGGAGGAACAATCTGGATAAGAGGAGTCTCTTCCGTGAAGACGTGTTTTTATATAGCGCCAACTCCTGGTGACTGTCTACAGTGTCGACACGTGAAGTATAGGCCTAAGGCCTAACAACGCCGCGAAGCCGTTCAGTCGACATTGAACGTTCTTTCTGCATCACGAGAAGTGCTCGTTCGATCGGCGCACGCAACTTGACGCAAGAGCAATACACGTGCTCGCTGTTACTCCTCTAATTCCTCCCTCACGAGTCTCTTCTTCCTCTTTCTCCGCTGATTTCTCCTCCTTCTCTTCCTCCCTCTCCTGACCTATATCGCATTCCATCTCTTCCTTGACGTGTGTTGTCGCTGCTTCTATTCTTCTTCTTCTTCTTCTTCTTCTTCTTCTTCTTCTTCTTCTTCTTCTTCTTCTTCTTCTTCTTCTTCTTCTTCTTCTTCTTCCTCCTCTTCTTCTTCTTCTTCTTCTTCCTCTTCTTCTTCTTCTTCTTCTTCGTCTTCTTCCCCTCCTCCTCCTCCTCCTCCTCCTTCCCCCGAATATTGATTCCTTCCTCTCTTTCGTTTCGCTTTCATTTCAATCGCCCTGTTAATGTGAATGCAGCAAATAAGTAAAAATAAATATGTAGTGGCAGCTCCAGAATTTGGCAAGTGGGGGCCGTTGGGGTGGCAACTTCTAAGCGCATGGGGGCCAGCCATTTGTTGATAGTTATATAGTAGTAAGTACAAGTCCCAACAGGGAGCACTGGGGGCCAGGCTCGGGCCTCCCCGGATCCCCCCATGTGAAGCCGCCACTGTAAATATGAAATGTAATAAAGAGAGCGTAAAGTGTCTACTTGGCGTTAAGCGACCAGGTCTTGTCAAAGCATCGAAGTTGAGCAACGTCGAGCGCGGCTCGTACTTGGATGGGTGCTCGCGCTGCTCAATCGAGTCGTTCATAATTTAGGCGTCGTTACATTGGTGATAGCGTCTAGCTGCGAAGGTAAAGCGCAGGTCTTGAAAAGCAATGGCAGCCCACTCTAGAAGTTTAGATTAATAGCGTAAGCCACCTGCGTTGCTGCTTGCCTAGTACATGGCGATCAGCGCCGGACCCTAGCTACGCCAGTGTTTTATCCAGGCCTGCTAGGGGAGAATACCTCCCATGGGCGTCCGCAGAAAATTTTCCAGGGGCGGTGCAAAACAAGGTCTTGTGGCGAAAAAAATGAAAAAATTTTCCAGGGGTGCAAAATAAGGTTTTGTGACGGAAGAAACAAGCAATTTAATTTTTTCATGTCTCCACAATTTTTCCAGAGGGTTGCAATTGCACCCCCTCCGGACACCCAACTAGCCCCCCTCAAAATTCCCTCAAAAATTTCAGCAGTGACACACATGTCTCCATTGAACTGTCTCTTCCTCTCCAGTCAAGTCAATTTGCTCCTTCCCCCTCGAAGGCCCGGGCTCTGGATAAAGCACTGCCCTACGTTCGAATTCAAGTACGGGATTACCTCTTGAAAAAGACTTGCAAAAGCAGAATTTCAGTCAGAGGGGCAATTGGGCGCTGAATTTTTTTTATAGCTGAGCGTTCTTCATGTTAGATGGCCAGCCCAGCCAGCCCAGCCAGCCCAGGGTTTCTCATTTGAAGATTTATTCATTGGTTCGCCCAAAAACATTCACGCTATAATTAATATAATCAGTGGCGGCTCCACATGGGGAGCCCGAGAGCTAGGTCTGTGCCCTCCCTATTGAATGCCTGGCCCACCTAATGGACCCCTGTTGGGACCCTATACTCACTACTACATAGGCTATTTATAGCAACAAATAGTTGGCCCCATGCTTAGAAGTTGCCACCCCATCGCCCCCCCCCCCCCAATCCTGGAGCCGCCATTGGCTATAATTATCGAAAAATGCACTCTATTGTAGGTCATTATCGACTCAGAACTCCGTTTGTTTGATTGCATCCAGGCAAGCCTCTGGCGAATTCGACAGAAATCCGAGTTCACTGGATCCGCTTCTTGGTCGGCCACTGACATGCTTGAACGAGGGCATGAAAGAAACAGACGCGGCTGTGAAGTGATGTGCATATCGTCATATCGTCTTTAGAACATAAGTTTCAGCGTCTGTATTCACGCGGAAGACTTGCAAATGTGATACTAACAGATCAATATTTACATTTTAGGTCTGTTATGAGACTTCACAGAGGCGGCCGGGCAAGTCGCCTTGAGCAGGAGCGGTTCAACGTTGGGGGTGACTGGGGATGCATTCCCCCACTGGCCAACCAAAAATATGTGTGTGACATTGATGAATTTCTGAGAAAAATTGTTGATATTTATTTCTTGGTAGTAGGCCTACTAGTGTTTATTCTAGACACCTTGACATTGGGGGGAGGAGTTTGAAATGTTTGGGGGACACGATTTGTCTCTCCACGCTTTTTTTTGGGGGGGAGGAATTCCATCCCCCAAGCCAACATATACAAATTTTTGGGGAATTTTAAAACTTTGGGGGGAATCCCCCCAAACAGGCCTAGAATAAACACTGAGGCCTACTGCAGTCTAATAGTATACTTACTACAGCTGCAGTTCAATCGGATTCAGTGTTTAATCTGGACTCTGGACTCTGGGGGGAAACTGACATGGCCGGGGAGAGAAGTCAGTTAGGAACTGCTGTTAGTTGATGTAGTATGACAAAATTTCCGGGGGGAATTTAAAATGTCCGGGGAGAAGTGGCAATTTTTCCCGGAAACGGCCTAGACTAAACCCTGGTCGGATTAGCCTTGATGTATATCCACAAAGATATGGACTATTAATTATTGGACATATCCATAGACAATGCCATCACCAAATTCGCTTCCAGCCATAGAAGACTCGATTTTGCACTATGACTTAAATTTGGACAACCAGAACAAAATGGCTTTTATACATTGTCAATTCTGAACATCATATTTTATAAATCAAATCTACAGATTTCTTCCAAACCGTTTACATATAATTCCTTTGACAATTGGCGGGATCTTCATAGAAATTCATTGCACCCCACCAAGAGTTCTTGGAACCGCCACTGGTCTTGAGCAGACGTAAAAGAATGTCGACAGCTCACGTAATATACGCTGTAGGCCTACTTGCTTTTAGTTAACTGAACGCAGTTTATTTCTGTAGATCAGAGGTGGCCAACCCGCGGCCTGCATAGAATATTATTTGGTCCTATACTGATGCATACAATTTTTAAACACGAGTAAGACTTTCAGTTCCAGTCAGGGGCGTAGCCAGGAATTTGATTTAGGGGTATAATGTGATTTGGGAGTATAGGCTAAATCTTTAAAAAACGTTGAAAATCTTTTAAAACACTTAAAAAACTTTAAGATAGCCCGATTTTCTTTTTTAAGGGGGGGGGGGTATATATACCGATTTACACCCCGTCGCTTATATAATTTGGATTATATAGGCCTAAGTGTAATGTCACTCGATTTGAATTTATTTTTAGCATAATTATATAATTTAAAATTTAGCCTCTATCTACGATCGCTCGCTCCATTACCGTTTCAGATAGGGCTGTGCTAACCGAGTAGTTTAGGAGTCGAGTAGGAGTCGAGTAGCTTAGCGAGTACTCGAGTACTCGCGTAAAACCGGAAATACATGATTTTTGCGTCATGGCCCTCATTTAACCAAAGCAGAACGCTATAGATACAGTTACATATCAATTTTTCGGATATTCAAGCGTATTCAAGTGTAGTATAACAGAAGTTACAGAACAGAAACTATTTTGCCAGTAATAATGGTAGGCCAAATTTTAATGAAATTCTTTGGTTATTCTTTATTTATCTATTCTATTCCTTATTTAGCTATTCTATGCGAGTACTCGACTCCAAAAAAATTACTCGACTCCAATTTGGAGTCGAGTACTCGCGTTACTCGAGTTACTCGGCGCAGCCCTAGTTTCAGACAGTAATTTACATAGATTTATTATAATAAATATTAAAGTCTATGGTAATTTAGGCCTATTAGTTTCTGCAGATAATTAGCCTACTCTTTCTAGGATAGGTCTATTAGCCTAATTTGTTCCCTAGTTGTGAAGTTCGAAGAATTTTTTTTAAGTTCGTAAAAGTTCAATATACAGTAGTTCAAGAAAAGTGAAGTTGGGAAAAGTTAATTAAAGTTCGAATTTCCAACTTAGTCCTCGTCAGGTGACTCAGCTGTTCTTGAATTGGCAGCGGTGGCTGAGGAACGCTTGTTCTCAAGAAAGTTTTCAATAGTTTTGCACAGATACTAGCACAAATGTATCAGAAACAGCAAACTCATGCTGGTTCATGTTTGCTCTGAATGTTGTGTCACGAATAAAGTCGAGGATTTAAAGTCCAACAAATATTCCTGCTTTCAGTTTAGCATCAGCTTTCATTTCCCCAAACTTCTGCCTAAAATACTAAAACGCATCCCCATTTTTATTCATTGCCATTACAAGATTTCTCCTAAGATCCAGCTTAATAGGCAGACACTAAGCTTAATAGGCAGCGGTGGTAGATAGACACTAAGCTTAATAGACAGTGGTGGTAGATAATCAATAATTAAGTGGATCAACCAGTGCTTCGATTCCCGGGCACTCACTTATCCACCAACGTAGATTGGACATTAATATCATAATATGGTCTACGTAGCGCTTTAATGCCATTAGCTGATACTCTGTGCATTATGAGGCTGCGCTATAGAAGTTGAGATTGGGATTAGATTACTAAGATTAGTCTGATGACTCGTGCCCATTGCTTGTGCCAAAAAGAAAGGGCTATATAAATGTAAATAAGGAAGGCAATCGATATAATTTACTGCCACCTATCGAGAAAAAAGAGGTTGATTCGAGAAAATAAAACAATCTGCGACAGTCGATGTAATTTAATCACAGAATAGCTGTCGTCGTTGTTGTTTAGTCAACTGGATTAATACAAAGACGGTGATTATTATGTAAAAGAGCGTCCGTTTTATTGGAGAGCGCAGAGGTTATTATGTCGGTGAAGGAAAATGACCCTCCGCCGAAGCATTTCGACAACAGTCTAGATGACTCTGGGACTGGGACTGGGGCCCCAGGAGGAGGAGGAGGAGCCCCTCTGTCGGCGGCTCCAGGCGATGCCTCGGCCGAGAGAAACATCGACGGTTTCACCACGGAGGAGACAGCCAAGGCCGCCGCCGCTACCGCTGACCGTCAAGTCGTTGTTGAGGCATGGACACTGGAAACCCCGAAGAAATCCGAAAAGATCAGCGCGGGTATTGTCTGGTTCTGCGTTGAAATGCAGTAATAATTAATAAATTGCATGTGACACTTCTGTGTCTTCTCTACTCTGGGTTAGCCCGCCAGCAGATATTATGTTATTATTATTTCTAGTATTATATAATTTAGTAGTAGTAGTACTAGTAGTAGTAGTAGTAGTAGCAGTAGTAGTAGTAGTAGTAGTGGTGGTAGCAGCAGTGGTGGTGGTGCAGCAGCAGCAGCAGCAGCAGTGGTGGTGGCAGTGGTGGCAGTGGTGGTGGTGGTGGTGCAGCAGTGGCAGTGGCAGCAGCAGTGGTGGCAGTGGTGGTGGTGGCAGCAGCAGCAGTAGCAGTGGTAGTAGTAGTAGTAGTGGTGGTGGTAGTAGTAGCAGTAGTAGTAGTGGTAGTAGTAGTAGTAGTAGTAGTAGTAGTAGTAGTAGTAGTAGTAGCAGTAGCAGTAGCAGTAGTAATGGTGATGGAATATGGTGATGCATATACATTTTATATGAGGGTGGACATCATTTGTCTCAATATTACTTTGTGTGTCATCTATATCTTTACACTGATGGCTGAAAGAACTTTTGGTCATAATAACAGAGTTGCTTTGACATATTTCATCAGTTTTTGCATGTATTCTGTAGTGTAGTTTACTTCAGAAACAGCTGTTTAGTGAGAATCAGGCTTATAGTTGTCAATTCTGTTTAATATAACACAGTTTGAACAATCCATTGATGTGACGTAAATCAGGTTTATTTCTTAAATTATCGGGACTTCTTTTAGTTTTCTGAATAAAATTTAAAATGTTCAAATTGCATTTGATAAGAATTTGATTTCAGAACATCTATGCAGTGAGGAAACGAAGTCTCTGATGAATGACTTTTGTACAGCTGCATCGGCAGATCTTCCTCTTGCCGTTCATCAATCCGCCAGTAATGTTGAGAGAAGTGAAAATATGCCAAGTGCTTCATTATCAATGGACAGTAATTTACCTCATGAAAAATGCTCGAAAGATGCAAACAAATCAATTCAAGGAGCAGACGGCAAAGGCAGCTCTACTTCGGCGCTGGAAAACTCGCCCAAGTCAGTCGAGAGCTTTGGATGTCATACAGCAGAAGCAGAGAGCAGCACTTGTGTTGTTTTGGGAGACGCTCCTCATAGGAGATCGCCAGTGGATGTTCGTGATCTCTCTGACGAAGGCTCTGGTTCTGGCGAGCAGAGTCGCGATGCGGTTGCGCCGAGCAGAAACGAGCCGGCTCGTGGCGGTGAAGCCGCGCGTGGCCCGGGTGACGGTTGTGCGTCGAAGCCGGAAATTGTGACGGCTGCGCTGACCGACAGCGACGAAGAGAAGCAGAGCATCTATCGCGTGAAGTGGATAAAACACAAAGACGATACGATGCCAATTATTACTCAGAATGAGAATGGCCCGTGTCCTCTGCTCGCCATCATGAACCTTCTACTTCTGCAGTCGAAAATCAAAATAGTTTCTGGTGCAGAGGTTGTAACTTCAAACGAATTAATGGCTTACCTTGCTGACTGGATATTTGAGCATGTACCAAAGGTATGCTGATTCACTAATAATTGTGTTGCCTCGTATTTCTGGCTGTATTTTTTATCTACGTCAGTTTTTAACATCTCGAAGTATTTATTATTTATGCATGGGAGTCTCTTTTCTTTAGCATCCAAAGGTCATAAGAAATCATCTAAAGATTATAGGTCATAAAAAAGTCGAGTGAGACTTCTGTTTGTAGATTTATTCATCATTAAGTACTCTTAATGCGTCTGTCCGTCTGTACACTGTGTCTGGATAAAAAGGGGCCAACTCTATTTTCACTATAACTTTAAGTAAACTTGGCCAATTTCTATCAAATTTGGATGGTTTATAACTTTAAGTAAACTTGGCCAATTTCTATCAAATTTGGATGGTTTATAACTTTAAGTAAACTTGGCCAATTTCTATCAAATTTGGATGGTTTATAACTTTAAGTAAACTTGGCCAATTTCTATCAAATTTGGATGGTTTATGTGGGACTGAATTCAAAATCATGGAATGCTAAAACGCACCATTTATACCCGCCCTTTAGTTATTTTTTGACGTAATTTGTGACGTGCTCGTGACACCGTTGAATTCCAGCACTGGGAGACTCCTGCTTTCATACCACCCGAACTGTTGCCACCAAAATCACCCGATTTGAACCTGGTGGAATACTCTGTGTGGGGTATTCTGCAGGAAAGGGTCTACCGTTCATGCATTTCCAATCTGAAATAACTGAAGCAGAGAATGGCGAGTGAGTGGGCAAAGTTTGATCACAACGTCATTGCAGCAGCAAATCATCAGTGGCAACAGCATCTTAAATCATGTCATTTCTTTCAGTGGACTTTTGAATATTCATTGTAACCTTTTTCAGATAATGTTTATATTTATCTTAAACCGATTTATTCCCGTTTCAAACGGTAAATTTGTATAGAAATCGGTCACGTTTTCCTAAAGTTATAGTGAAATTCTAGTTGGCCCCCTTTTTATCCAGACACAGTGTATATAAAATAATCAATCACAGAACTAAATTGTAATGATTGAATTGTCAGTCAGACAAATGATCATTATTTATCTGATGAACTTCATACATAACATAAAACTTTTAAGTTGATGAGAGACATTTTGTCTCTTAGCATCTTTAGTGATCATCATTACCGGTAGTTACATTCTGTCTTTTTAGTATGACAAAAGTTTGCCACATTTGATGCACAGAGGGATGGAAAGTTTTTCATTATGAAGTTAAATAGGGATTTTTTGAGGCTTAAAAATGTTGTGAGCATAGCTGCCAACATATGTATGTTTTAAGTGGAGTTCCATTCTTTCGCAATAAGATATCTCCATAGTGGTAGGCTATTGAATTCAGACGATATTGAATAGAAGAATTTACATGTACAACTTTCAAAATGTTGGGTGTAGAGTCAATTCAAGTGTTTGATTTTACGGTTTGTTTGAATTTAGTCAAATTTAAATTAATTAACAGGTCCTGAATTCTGTTGAAAGTCATATTGTGGTTTGATTTTTGCGTCATACATTACTTGAAAGTCCAGCCATCATTGACTTTTGGAAGTGATCTGTACTGCTCCCAATAGAAATATGCTTGCTAACTGCCAACAAAGGGGTTTTGAGCGACTTATATGCATTTTATTATTTATTCAAACATCAGATTATTTTGTGGTGTTGGTGACACATATTTAGTACTTTTTGCAAACAGAGAGATTTTCCAAAGTGATATGTTGTTGTTAACCCCTTAACTGGGGAATAAATCTGTAACTCAATGTAAACTGGACGGCTCTGAGCCGTCGTGCCCAGTTAAGGGGTTAATTAGATTACAAGCCAATTGTTTTAGCTCAACAAGTTGTTTGTAGAATATCAACGAAGACACAAGATTAAATTACGAGCAGAATATGCACGATGCCATTGCCGTCTTTCCGAGATTACAGACCGGTCTTGATGTAAATGTTCGATTTACTGGGTAAGGAATACATCAGAATATTATGTTGCAGCAGCATCATCATGCCACTGGGTTGTTGACATATTGAAATTCAACATAAATATTTATTGTCTTGTGCAGTCAAGTCAAATTAACTTACCGGTATCTTGAAGATGGCAGATTGGTAACACGCTAGAGCAGCACGCTGACAGGATGGGTTCGACTCCCGCAGGAACCCCTAAGGTCGACCCGGCCTTCATTCGCCAGATGGGGGTGGTAGATGAGAAGCAGCTTTGGCTGCGAAGGTAAAACGCTGGTCTGGAGAAAGCAATGGCAAACTACTCTAGATTAATGGCGCAAGCCACCTGCGTCACTGCTTGCCTGACACCAGAGATCAGCACTGGACCCAACGCTCGAACTTAAGTATCGGCGAACCTTTACCTTTCTTGACCCCTTAACTGGCCATTTATTTGTAATTCAACGTAAAATGGATGGGTACACTCATCACGGCCGGTTAAGGGGTTAATCCATTAGACCCGTAAGGCTAATATTTAGGATCCTTGACATATGGTTATACAGATTACTGTAGCGAAAAGCTTAATATGATTGTAATTAGTAAGTTTGGAAGTAATTAGTGAAATAGCTGTGAAATTGACTTTCACTACAGCTATATTTCTGTACCTTTATATGCTCCATGAATTTTTTGTATCATGTAATTTCTCAGTTAGTAATACAGGTGTGTGTGATGTCTTTCAATGAAAATATATTACCTGCAAATATATTTGTAAGCTGCTACTATAATTGTAACTATCTGACTTACAAAATATTGTCCATGGTTAGATTGGAAATATTTTTAATAATAATAATAATAATAACAATAATAATAATGTTATTATTATTATTATTATTATCATTGATAATTTATGAAGCGCAGTAACATAACCATAAGCCAAAACCAAAAGCGCTGTACAGTCAACAGTATATAATGTCATACGATCGTGTAAACAAGTACGTTTTTAGGCAAATCTAATATAGGAATTCTCACTGACATACCGGGTATGGTGTAATTTGCATGTACCGGTAGTCTTTGAAACTCCTTAGCACAAGAAGACATACTAACAATTGCCTTAGCTTGTAATTGTTCTTATAAACTATAATACTTAACGTGAAAGAGAAAGAGATATTCAATAGAACATAAAGAATAGAGCTGTAAAAGTAGAGGAAATACAATTGATTTAGCACTTATTCATTTTTTTGTATTGCATAGTACCATTTTGGCTTTATCCCATAGCAGAGAATGTGTTAGTCTTTGTACACCCAACCTGAAATTTACATTTAACTGGGTTAGTTTGTTGAATATGTATGGTATTTGAAATATGTGACATGTACTGTCTTTCATTGCATCATTTATTGTAGTACTGTACTGCATATACAGTGTACAATGGTATCATGGATTTTGCTTAATATAGAGCATATTTGATATTTGACTTTGGATACTTTTAAGGAGAGACTTAAAACATGGTTATATCGCACGAGTTATTAGTAACTTTGTAATGTGTTCATGCAGTTCGTTTAAACGAGTTATCACATTAATCAGTACGTTAATAATAATAATAATAATAATAATAATAATAATAATAATAATAATAATAATAATAATAATAATTTGTAATTGAACTGTCATGTTATAGCATAGCACATTGTTAGAGTATCATTTATTTTAATGATTTGGAATTTTAGATTTTTAGATTTAAATTTTGAGATCTTTTAGCATACATGTATATCTTTTCTGCTTTGTTTTTTTGTACCGCTGTGTGTTTTTCGCTGGTAGTGTTTCACAATTTGAATACACGAGAGAGTGCATAGTGTTTGACCTGCTGGACATTCCACTCTACCATGGCTGGCTTGTGGATCCACAGATGTCAGACCTTGTCTCAGCCATTGGAAATAGTACTTACAATCAGTTGGTTGAGAAGATCATCGTTCAGAAGAACTCAAACAAAGAAGATTTGATAACAGAAGGTAAGTTCTAAAAAACTGAGATTATCTTCGTGGTAAATGAAAAATGGTAACTCATTACGTGTTTTCGCTGTGACTTGATTCCACAGCACAATATTCTTTTTACCGATGCATTTGTTTAGTGTTAATTAGGTTTGCTTAAACTTTGACTGAAATGGAATCATAGTTGAATGAGCTTAAAATTATGTGTAATCTTTATTAACCCCTTAACCGTGTATTTAACTGTAACTCAATGTAAAATGGACGGATATATCTGTGACGCCCACTTAAGGGGTTAAAATGTTATGCATTATCTGTGTGTCTACAGTAGAAACTGAAACATTGTAAGTTGATTACACCAAATGCAGTAATATTATGTGACTGAATTATTTTTTTCATTGTTTAGTTTATTGACATTGTCAGTTTACTTACAGTATTTACTTGACTCCAGCTGCTGGTCTTGACAGTTCCTGAGGAGACTTAGAGTTGCTGGTGGTGCTGATTATTATTATTATTATTATTATTATTATTATTATTATTATTATTATTAACTAGACAATTTATGTAGTGCAATAAGCATGACAAAAATTGCCAAAGACAAGAGCGCTTTGCAATACTACGTGTAACCGATGGTGAATAGGTGAGTCTTAAGATTGATGATGGTGCTGGTGGTGGTGGGGACTAATGAAATGTTGGAAACTGGGCATTAAGTTCACATTAGGATATGATATCGTGTGTGGTTGCTTGTGTAGTTTTTTTATATGTTTGTATGATATCATATAATTATATAATTCAGTGTGATAGTCGTTTTTAAATGATGTTGTAGCACTTTTGGCAGAAGAATTCTTGAACGCAACTGCTTCGCAACTGACCTACCATGGCTTGAGTGAACTGTCTGCAAGGACAAAGGAAGAGGAGATGTGTGTCTTGTTCAGAAACAATCATTTTTCTACACTCTATAAGCACAAGGTTACCTCACCATTTGAGATCGGTTACTGTATGGCTTTTGAAATGGTTAAGGTTTCTGTTGTCTGATCTGATATTACAGTTATGGAATTAATTATCGAAAACAGTGCCATAATGATTGCCAAGATATTTTCTCAAATAAGATTCGAAAAGCATGTAATAAAGTATCAAGTCCAAATAAAATGTCTGTATTCTGCGGTTATAGAGAACTAATTTCTCTTCGTGTTAGAAATTTTATTAGTCGATGCAATCTATTACATATTTGTATTATTTCCTTAGATCCTAATATAATTAGTTCACTTCATTAGATTTTCTGATTTTGTTTACTGTTTTCTTGATTATGTCATGTCATAATTTCTATCGTAAAGGATTTAGTATTTTCAAAAATATCCTGTCAAATGCAGTTTCCTCTGTCAATAAATGCTTTCGAGATTGAAACTGACAATTGATCTAATCAGGGATTAAGACATTTGGTGCCTCCCCCCAGCTAAGACTGCAAAGTTCTGGGACAGGTTTCTCTCAAGGGGTAACCCCATAGCGTATGATATCAGAGTATATATGGATATGTATGGATATATGATATCCATAGCGTGGAATTCCCTTCCGAAAGAAATCAGGTCGGAAATTTCCCCCAACCGATTTGCTCAAAAACTGAACACGCGCCTTTTTAGTGCTTCTTATGGAACTCTTTTGTAAAGTGCTCTCGTCCACTGCCTGAGCTTCAAGATAGCGCTATATAAGTTGTTGCTCTAATAATAATAATAATAATAATAATAATAATAATAATAATAATAATAATTTAAACTCTGAAAACCTTTTTTCAATTACTGTCAGTACAATGACCATTGCTGTATAAGATTAATTTTTGCCATATTAACAATATTTTTGTGTGGAAATATTTTTTCTTTTACTGTTGCGGGCATTGGTTGTTTCAATCTGTAGAATGAGCTTTTTGTCCTGGTAACGGATCAAGGATTTTTGCGCGAGTCCAACGTCGTCTGGGAGACGCTGTCGAACATCGAAGGAGACGGCCATTTTGTTGATTCAGAGTTTCGAACATACCATCTTCCAGAAGCTTCCGTTGCTCCGCTGCCAACTCCATCATTTCCAATTAATAGCACAGAACAGATTGATCATGAGTGAGTGCATCTTTCGTCAAGTACTCCATTTTGCAGGTTATATGTTGTTCAGTTTGAGTCTTGCCCCAAAACTCTTTTATGAAAGTTATGCATCATACATACTTGTGTGATGTATATTGCCAAACAATGGCATTCAAATTATAATGGTTGATCATTTAACCCTTTAACTGCCAGGTGTGACAGAAATCCTAATACCGGAATATGTGAATACTAAGGAAAACCCTTGGGAAAAGCCCCAAACATATGCCAGAAATAATGATGTAAAAACTCATTGTCATCTCTACACTTGCTACTGCTGAAGGGACATGCCAAATATGACTGTGTTCCTTGTACCACACATAGCCCAAACACAATTTGATAATGCTGGAAATGTCTGGCAGTCAAGGCATATGGATTTATTTCCTTTGCCGGATATATCCGGCGCTCTAGGTAGTTAAGGGGTTAAGATGTGGTGATGAAATGGAGACACTTTTTATGGCTGCATTTTCTAGTGAAAGCCAGACTCCATAGTTGTCAGTTTCGTGTCAGTTATGTTCTGGCAAAACATTGATCAGCCTTATTTTTTGGCACAGATTTATTGTGCTCTACTTCACATTGAGTTTCTTGATTTTGGTATTATGGCACAGTGTCACAGCATCAGTGCCAACTTCTTGTGAATTTAATAAAATGTGTTTGATTTAGTGAGAAGGTAGGGTCTGGTTTTCTGATATCTGATTCAACATTAGCCTATAGCTTGCCTATAGATTTTGATGGTTTTATAGTAACTGTGACTTTAATCATTAATGGTATTTCATTATAAGTTTCTGATTTTTGTAATAAGTTAGATAACTAATTTTACAAGTCTAACTTTGTTTTTGTTTCTTCTGTTTAAATTTCAGTTCAGTCATGTATTTCATATTGCTTTGCATAATAGCTAGATATAAATTATTCTGAGCCAACAATTCTTTTGCATGTCTGAAAGCCATTTTCGAATCCATTCACGTATCTGAATTCCTTCTTTCTCGGCTGTCTGCTACTTCAGGTCATTTAGTTTTCTTGACCTTGTTCTTGGAAGTAAGTATTCTTGATGTTGTTGTGGATTAAGGGATGTCAGATTCTACAAATGTGAAATTGTCGTGACTGTTTTTCAGTTATTTGGTGGCTTTGTCCCTTGAGCAGGAACAATCTGATATGCAGCCTGGAGCCACATGGTCTGGTTCAGCCTTGCTTTCCGAGTGAG
Organism: Metaphire vulgaris; assembly: GCA_018105865.1. NCBI lineage: Eukaryota > Metazoa > Annelida > Clitellata > Crassiclitellata > Megascolecidae > Metaphire > Metaphire vulgaris. Next base: position 7,523,580 of record CM030869.1, read on the forward strand.
TTACAATGATACCTTTGTATGTTTGCCTATGTAGCCAGCAGTGTGATATTTTTGCAGAACTGTAAACTATTGCTTCTCTTTTGCTTCTGACTTCTGCCTGTCCATATGTCAATGTGGTATTTATTGTCTGGTTGAAAATTAATCTATGTAAGTAAGACAATAAATGGCATAACATTTTTACATTTCAAATGGCAGCCTCCAGAGGTTGAAATGCAAACTTATGATTTTGTATTTTGTTAGATTTTAACCGGTTCACTTAGTTGTCATCATTAAGTAAGTAAGTAATTAAAATCTCATGAATTTATACAGCACTTTCGAAAGTAATACTGTAGCAGGCTAGTAGCTGCTTATCTTTTGGTGCTTAATCGTTAGTCTTAAGGTCTTAACTTATATTCAGTTGATTAGTACTGACTGCCGTGTTATCATATTAATTACATCCTAAATTTGCTCGTGTTATGTTTTTGTCGATTGCTTTTGATAACAAATTCAGTTGCTTTGCTGATTCATTTAGCCACGAGCTTGCCCTGCGCCTGCAGGAGGAAGAGGTCCAGAGTGCAGAGAGTGCGTCAGGGCAACAGCAGCCGGCGCCATGGCAACAGAACCCTGTCACACCGCCCACAGCGGGCTCAGGCCTTAATGCATCGGGTTCCGGTGGCAGCAGTGGTAGCGGTGCTCCTGGTAAAGAAAAGAAAGACAGCAGTGTAAGCAGCAACAGAGTTCCTTTCATCGTTGAACAATAATAAAGTTAGCATTAAATCAATCAAGCAAGGAATCAAAGTCCTTGGTGCCGCCATCAGTGCACAGAGCATCTGTAGACTTTGCGCTAAATATAGATGACAATAATGCAAGTACAGTGGATCCCACTTAATCGCATACCGCTTAATTGCGTAACCCGCATAATTGCATAACAACATAAAAACCCGAATCAGTGTTTTGTGTATACAATTGATTATCAGAGGGCGCTTTCAGGGTTAACCTTATCATTTTTCTAATTCTCTGTTGCAGTGCTCAGGGCCGCCAAGAGGAGGGGAGGGGCAAATGCCCAGGGGCTCGGCAATCTGTAGGGAGCCCAGGAGGGTTAGGATTGGGCTAGGGTTGGAGTTACCGGTACTAACTCATACACATCAGAAGGCAGATGGGGGCCTGTCGAAGGCACTGTTTGCTGATGCCTACAAGCCAAAAAAAGGTCTGCACCACTTTTTGATACTTGATTTACTCCTCCAAATTCTTGAAAAGTCTGAGAAGCAAAAAAGGTTGTCACCAGTTTTTAAACTTTCTAGGGGCCTCACGACTACTCTGTTCAGGGGCCCAGAATTTCTGTCGGCGGCCCTGGCGGTGCTCATACTGCTTTCTATTAAACCCCTCAGAAATTCTGTATTGAAAGATATTTACTTCTTTAGATCATGATATATTTATAAAGACGCAGCGTTGAATATATTTTTATCACTAGTGTTCAATGATGTGACGTTTGAATCGACGATGTTCTTCCTGTCGTCGTGGCGATGAATCCTCTTTCACCGTCGTGGTTGTCGACATTGACGCGTCGTGACGACACAAATCACCGAAACCATTTGGTGTCGGATTTGGGCGGACTTGACGCTAACGAAATGACCGAATTAGATGCAGCCGATCCTTTATTACTTTTGTGTACTTTAATCTGTACTGAGTGAGTTTCACTTCCGACTGTTTGACAAGTATTCTGTATAGTTTTATGTACACATTGTTGTACCTGCAAATCCTCGTATTTGTAAGCTATGTGGTTTAAAAATGGAGAAAGGGGAACGCTTGGATTTAATTATTTTGAGAATCTCTCAATAAATTTTATTGAGTATTAAATAATTTTAATAAATTAATTAAAATAAAATAAAATGAATTAATTAAAATAAATTAAATATTATTAGAATCTCTCAGTTGACATTCAGTTTATTATAAGGACATTCTGTATGTTGCATATATATGGGATAAGGGTCTTGTATACACAGTATGTATGTATGTGTGTGTATGTGTGTGTGTTTGTATGTATGTATACATTTTACAGAATTTAATAAAAACGGCAGTTTTTTATGTTCATTAACCCAATAGTATCAGTTCATCTTGAGGTAGATTGTTGTTATTGGTTGACTTTAAGGCATTTTATCCTTCTTGATTTGAATTTTGGATGTAATTTGATTGCGTTGATGGTTTTTTAAATGTTTCGTACGTTGTGCTTAATTATTCATATTTATGCCAGAGTTAGATTGATTTATACAATACCAGCCGTTGTCTTTGAAATTGAGGAAGTAGTTAATTTATTTTGCTTGCAATTTGCAAAGTGTTGCTGAGAAATGGGAAAAATGGGAAAACGCTTTCATAACTTCGTGAAAAATTCTCATTTTATGCGTGTTTACAGTCTGTTGGAAGGTGCAGTGCATCTGTGCCAGGCTGTGATGTGTGGTCTGAATTTTATTTGATTTTAATTCAAGATACAGACTTAAGTTTTTCAGTCTGATTGCAATACTAGTGTAAGAACATTTTGATTGATGTAATGTAAAGTTGGTGTAATGTAATGTCAGCTAGTTCATCTGCCAGCCTGACACTCATTCGACCAACAGCCGCGTCACTAAAATTCTCCGGTCGGTCGATCTCATACACTGCGCCTCGTCTCTGGAATGATCTTCCGTCAGAGATCTGAAAGATCAATAACTCGATTTCTCTTCAGTCAATACCGGTAAATCAGTCACCATTGACCATCACTCCACAAACTTTCCTAAAACAAATTAAGACTATTCTTTTTAAGGAATCTTATGGTGAAATCCTTACTACAGGCCTGCATTCTGTCCACCACAAATCTTGTTATCATCCTCTATAAAAATACTTTGCTGCGACTGCCTACCTGGATCTGCAACCTTGGCCACCACGGACTACGGATCACGGACTATGGATTTCACCCGGATCGAGCGCTCATGAGTAAGCTGGTGCACTGCGCCAAGCTTTCGGGCAGCGCTATAGAAATTTCGTCTTACTTACTTGCTTACTTACTTACTTACAGAATATTTGTATAAGGCCTCTTCCTCCATCATGATGTGAATGTCTTGTGGTGGTTATGTTAATTTTGATAAATAGAAATTTAACATTTATTTTTCGTCTGTTTCTGATATTTCCTAACGTAATTCTTTTCATAGAAACTTGGCATTCATATTATTATTATTATTATTATTATTATTATTATTATTATTATTATTATTATTATTATCTTGACAATTTATATAGCGCCGTACGCATGGCATCTACCAAAGTCAAAGGCACTGTACATATTTAACATTCATAAGAAGTCGCAAATAAATGTGTCTTCAAGTTCTTCGCGAATTGATCATAGGAGTTCGACGAGGTTACAGTGTCCGGTAGCATAGCATAGCATCCTGAAAGTGAGCAAACTGTTCAACACACCAGCCAAACAAGCATTAATTTTGTGAATTGGTTGTTTAATTACACGCATTGTTTAGTATTTTAAAGTTGTAGAAGTCAGTTTCAAGAGACCATGCCAGGCTCTGCTAGAAAATGTTTCACGTGTATCAGTGCTATGTTATTTAACCCTTAAACTACCAAAACCAAGTATACTCAGTTACATTGCACATTGTTATAAAGTATTTTGTTAGTTTAAGGGTTAATTAATATTGTAGTTTAAATGTTATTTGTAGCCAGAGTTAATTTCTACTAAAATACAAGCATAGCTGTTTTGTTGCAATTTTTATTTCTGAAGTAATTTAGATTTTTACTGTTATAATTTTCCTTTACTGTAAAGTGTAGATGCTTTGGTTGCTATAGATTTAATTTTGAACCTGTATTCTGTGTGCTTTGGCTTTTGAAATTTAGATAAATAATTCAGTTTCTGTTTGACATGGTGTTGAGTGTCAAATCCATAATATTAGATGTTTTGAGATTTGGTCCAGTGGCGTCATTTGGTCATTTGGAGGGGGCAGGGGGCCGTGGCCCCAAGGAAATGAAGAAATAATGTAAAATGTATTAAATAAATAAACAAATGTAAAATGTGCAAAAATTGCCCAAAATTTTGCCCCAAAAAATTACAAATTTGCCAAAATTGGCTCCAAACATGTCAAAATTGGGCAAAATTGATCGCAAAATTATCTCGCCCCCCCCCAAGAAAGTATGAAATGACGCTACTGATTTGGTCTTTGCGTCCAATGGAAAGAAAAATTGCAAAAGCTTTGCAATGTATGAAGGATACGGTGTAACGCTGGCTTTAATACTGTAACATTGAAGACTTTGAGAGACTATTTTCCCTATATTCTATATTCCTTCTCGTAGGTAATCTATATACAGTAGGTTTCTCTCTCTCTCTCCCTCTAGCTCTTAACTTCCACTTGTCCAGTTACTGCCAAGTGCTTCCAAGCCTTCCTTCCGCTACCTTTGCGATTAATTGCAGATTCACTCAATCGATTCCATTTGAGTGCTGAACGCAAACAAGGCTATTCAGCCAGAAGTTATCAGTAACAGTCATCAATTAATCGACACACCCACACCCACGAAACTGCAGTAGGCTACACCTCGTTCGGTTATTGAAAGAATTACAATTATCGAAATAGCAAAGAACTCAAAAGTGCAGTCCAAACAGCTCCAGCTCATCGCCTAATCATGACCACTTGACGCAGTTTTCCACGCGGCATTTCCTCCAGCTTTCATGCCACTTGCGGCTTCTGTCTCGACTTGCTCTCGCAGGTTTATACTCGAAATGGTAACAGTCGCTAGCATAACTATAATCGTTCGATGAACAAACAGTAAAACGATTATGTGTCCAATTGATCGAGTGACCCTGTAGGCAGAGATATTTTTACACCCCCTAACACTCCCAACGCCCCCCAATTTGAGGTCGACACCCCATCCAAAATTTGGTAATGTGACAATTGTATGCATACAAAATGCATACTAATTAGCCCAGATCACACCCCCCAATGGTGAAGGACAACCCCCTAACTTTTATTCTCGGATGACCTTTTTTGCATGTCAGCCTTTTCCGGCAGAGACTTCCAAATTCCGACGCCCCAGATTTTCCCGACACCCCCCCCCCCCAAATTCACAATCTTAGAAATAACCCTGCCTATAGGCCAGGGTTTCCCAAACATTTTGGAACCGAGGATCCCACTTCAAGGTTTTTGTAACGTGTAGCGACCCTAATAATAGCATGTAATATAAAAAATGCAATAGGCCATCTGGTGTACGTTAGTTGAAAAGAATCTTTTGAGTTTTGAATAAATGGCAAAGCAAAAGCTCTGATTCAATTCGAATGAAAATATGACAAATATATTATACAAAATAATTCACATTTCACCAAATAAGACAAAATGTGAGAAATAGATATTGAAATTTCTTGAAATTATCTCTTTAAAACGTTTTCAGGAGCATACCTTTATTACGCGTCTTAGAAATCCTATGAGTATGGCAAAATCGCTTAACCGCCAGGTTCCACGTCCAGGACTAGAGGTTGCCTATTGTTAGTGGAGTTTCGGAGCAAAATGGTCGAAATACGCTGTCCGTGCGTTATTTCGAAATAAGATTAATTTCTAAAATTAATATAGGCTAGGGTCAGTGGCGGTTCCAGGAATTCTTGGTGGGGGGTTGAAAAAAGGAAGTTATATATGCTCATCTATTGTGGATATATATAGGCCTATAGATAGCAATTTTACATACCATATGGCCTATATATATATATATATATATATATATATATATATATTTATAATATTAAGATTCTTCCTCTGTTTGTCCAGTTTGTCTGTTACCTTCGAGCGTTCTGATTGGTCACCAATCGACGTTGCGAAGTCGAATGCGCAACCTCTGTCCTGGGCTGTGCACGAGGCTGTTGCCATTGACAACCATTGTCTATTGTTTAATCAAAACTGTGTAACAATCGAATTGCGTAACCTCTGTCCTGGCTGTGCACGACGCTGTTGCCATTGACAACCATTGTCTATTAATCAAAACTGTATAATATAATCAACGGAGCGTTCGAAGCGTCTTAATTGCAGCTCAAACCCCCGTTCCCTTTCCCTCTCCCCATCCCTCTCTCAAACAAACCCCCTCCCGTTCCCACCCTCTTCCCCTCCCCACCCTCTTTCCATCCCCCCCTCCTCCCAACCTCTTCCTCCCCTCCCAATCCCCCAAACCCTCTCCCAACCCCCTTCCTCCACCCCTCTTCCCAACCCCCTCCCCTCCCAACCCTCTCCCAATCCCTTCCCTCCACCCCTCTCCCCATCCCTAATCCACCCCTCTCCCCATCCCTAATCCACCCCTCTCCCCCATCCCTCTTCCACCCCCTCTCCCCATCCATCTCCCAACCAACCATCCCTTTGGTTGAGCTTGGCTGTGTGCCTTCCGAATATACCCCCTTCCCCTCCCGAAATCTACCGCAATTTGACGCAAATGTGCAACGTCATGCCCTATAGATTAGCATTATGAGATTTTTGCATAGCTACGGAAATTTACCGCAATTTTATGCAAATGTGCAACGTCATGCCCTATAGATTAACATTATGAGATTTTTGCGTAGCTACGGAAATCTACCGCAATTTGACGCAAATGTGCAACGTCATGCCTATAGATTAGCATTATGAGTTTCAAATGTTCCGTTTAGTACTTTAAACTTTAAAGGTCCCTTTCTATAATTCCTTACATTTCTATCGATTCCTGAAATTTTTATCCCCGGGTTTCTTGCAAAGGAATTAATTATTCATCGATTATTAGTTAAATTAAATGCATGTTTGTGCAGCGCCGAATGGTGAATAGGAGCTTCGTATAGCACCTATATCTCAGCGGTTATAAACGTTAGAAAGACGCGGTTACGCTTCGCTTAAGGCTAATTTTATAGAGCACATTTAGGCCCGATCTGTGTAAGCAGTTGATGTTTAATTTGTTTGTTGGAATATTCGTTGCCTCGAACGAAGCGAGCCTGCACTGCGAGCGAAGAGAGAAGCGAGTGCGAGCGAAGCGAGTGCGAGCGAAGCGAGCATTTTTTAGTATAATATTAAGATCCTTGCTCTGTATGTCTGTTACCTTCAAGCGTTCTGATTGGTTGGCTGTGTGAGCGTTCTGATTGGTTGGCTGTGTGACGTTCTCATTCGTTACCTTCAAGCGTTCTGATTGGTTGGCTGGGTGAGCGTTCTGATTGGTCGTTCTGGAATCTTAGGCTTCGCGAAGCGAAATGGGACGCGAAGCGAACGGCGACGCGAAGCGAAGCGAACGGCTTCGCGAAGCGAACGTCGACGCGAAGCGAACGGCCACGCGAAGCGTTTGACGAAGCGTACGTTGCAGCGTCATAGTGTGTAGGCCTACAACTCGCGAAGCGAACGGCGACGCGAAGCGAACGGCCACGCGAAGCGTTTGACGAAGCGTACGTTGGAGCGTCAGAGCTTGGCTACGTGGCGTATGTACGTCATTGAAACGTTGTTCAGCAGCATGAATTCAATGATTGGGTTTTAGTATTATCCTGCACTGCGAGCGAAGCGAGCATCTTTCTAGTATATATATATAATTAAATACATATATAATTAAATACATATATAATTAAATACATATATAATTAAATACATATATAATTAAATACATATATAATTAAATACATATATAATTAAATACATATATAATTAAATATATATATAATTAAATACATATATAATTAAATACATATATAATTAAATACATATATAATTAAATACATATATAATTAAATACATATATAATTAAATACATATATAATTAAATACATATATAATTAAATACATATATAATTAAATACATATATAATTAAATACATATATAATTAAATACATATATAATTAAATACATATATAATTAAATACATATATAATTAAATACATATATAATTAAATACATATATAATTAAATACATATATAATTAAATACATAGGCATATATAATTAAATACATAGGCATATATAATTAAATACATAGGCCTATATAATTAAATACATAGGCCTATATAATTAAATACATATATAATTAAATACATATATAATTAAATACATATATAATTAAGTACATATATAATTAAATACATATATAATTAAATACATATATAATTAAAGTAAGTGAATTATATATAACTTTTACATACCAAATGGATTGCTGCTTATAGTTGTATAGTTAGGCAAACAGCAATTTCCTGATATCTTGCTGACTCGCTTGTTGTTTGGTTAAAAGACTTTCCCTTTTCGTGGAGATTTCAGAGCACAGCACTTTACATTCAAATGATATTTTTTAATCTACATTATGCCACTGATAAATTCCGGTGAAATGCATAGGCCGTATCATTGGCCTCATACGTGATACGATATTTAACGCTTTTTCTGCCTGTCTCCTTGAGAGGCTAATATCTAAATACGACGTCTGACAGAGACGTGCTAAATGCAACAGCCGGAAAAGAATGGGTGCATATGGGGCTAAACATGGTTTAGCCAGAGGATGGCCATTGATCAGAGAGGTTTTCCGGTTTTCCCATGGAGAAGGCCCTACGTACACAGAGAAAGATCCATAAATCACGGTGTGAGGTTACGGGCTAGTCAGTCGCGCTTCGTGTAAGGTTTAGATCTAATAATTAGAATACCCCGTCCAAAGGAATCCTTCTGCGGCTTTGGCGTCTCAGTTTTCACATTACTTGCCTATAAATCTATCATCAGTGAACATAGGCATCTACTGTACAGTAGTCCAAACTCCCGAGCACCTTCACAATTTGACCGCAGACTTGTCGGGTTCTGTCTTGGATGTCAGCTTTGATCTGGAAGGTCCACTGGATCAGGGTGCGGGGGCTCAAAGTTAGATGGGAAATGAAATGGACCATATATGGTGTGGACGCCTTTAAGTTTTAACCTATGAACCACATCCGCTGCAATTGTAGCCATGGTAAGTAACAGTTGAAGCCTTTGGGTTACAAGACGGGCCGTATCTATTTCAATATAAATATTTAGGGTACGTAGACTAACACAAGTCAAATTAGTCAATTTGAACTTAAAACCACAAAAATTCGCGAAATTTTTCCAAAAATCAGTGGGACAAAAATTTTTCGCAGAAAATTTATCAACGACGCCAAACACGCATTTTTATTTTTTGTGGGCTGGTGGGGGGATGCATCCCCAGTCATCCCCAACGTCGAACCGCCACTGGCTAGGGTTTCCCAAACTTTCTGGAACTGTACGACTCACTTCAGCAGCTTTGTAACATGCCGCGACTGTGCAAACTTTATTGTCAATGTCAACTAAAATTGGATAAAAACTAATAATGTTAGGGTTAGGGTTAGTTTTGGAAACACTGCTGTAGGCCCTACACTTTGTGGATGGCTAAAATGTTTGTTGGCTTGTAAAGCATTTGTCGCTTCACGGAAACGCGAAAGTCCAGGCGCGATGTCAATAATAATAATAATAATAATAATAATAATAATAATAATAATAATAATAATAATAATAATAATAATAATAATAATAATAATAATAATAATAATAATAATAATAATAATAATAATAATAATAATAATAATAATAATAATAATAATAATAATAATAAATTAATAATAATAATAACGTGATTTCAATACACGCAGTCTACTTCCTCTAGCCTATTGCGTCTTGTCCCTTATAGTCAGTGTTTATTCTAGCCACCTTGACATTGGGGGGAGGGGATTTTGAAATGTTTGGGGGACAATTAGGTTTGACGTCTCAAAAATCTTGACGAGCAAGAAAGGTAATCTTCCTATAAAAATGTGGTGACGAGCAAAAAAGGTGATCTGCCCGTTTCCCCTTCTTAAACGCTCTGTGACATTCTTCCTTATTTTTTCCCTCTCCAAAAAATAAAAAAACCCGTCGCCAAACTTTTGGGAGGAGGAAATTTCCATCTCCCCATGCATCATATGAAAAATTTGGGAGATTTTTTATTTTTATTTTTTTTTGGGGGGGGGGAATCCCCCCAAAAGGGCCTAGAATAAACACTGATTATAGTGCTGATCAGACACTATAGCCTAGCCTACATAACTTCCCCGCCAAGGTTCGATATGCGTATAATATTTCCAACGCTATTAAACGCGTACGGTAAAAGTTCCGTTCGTTAAAAATACGTTGCCTGAAATAAGTGAACTGAATTGTTAAAATTTAATTCGACGGAATTCAAGGTTTCCGTGACTTCGTGAAATTCTATAGGCCTATGTCCTATGTATAGGCAATTATAGTTAACCACAGAAGTACGTCGGTGCCCGACACCACTGCCAACGTATTTTAACGTATAATAAGCGTATTTTATTTTTAGACATGAAATACGTATGATGCGCGTACTTTTCCAGGGATCGTAATGTAGGCCCTATGCCCCTATCATCGAATTTTGTTCCCCGCTTCGACTGCGTCGCACGCAACCATTACAGCAACGCACAGCGATCAAAACGACAGGTCAAACGAAGAAGTATCTCGGGTCCCTTGATTGATTGATTGATTGATTGATTGATTGATTGATTGACAGACCGACTGACTGACTGATTTATTGATTGATTTATTGATTCATTGATTCATTCATTCATTCGTTCATTCGTTCATTTATTCGTTCGTTCAATTTTAATGATGAATTTTATCGTAAGGATACAAAGAAGCGATGCAGGCTAATCTTTTACTTTCATTCATCAATTCCGATTAATTCAGTTATTCGTGCATTCCTTCATTGGCCCATGACTCATCGATTAATTAATTGATTGATTGATTGATTCTTTGAATTTCGTTCGTTTCCACACTTTGATCAATGCATCATCCGGTCGACGGTCTTGTCGGACAGGACAGTGCTTAGATCTCCCGGATTTATCAGCGGTCGGCACGCAAATCGACCGTCGTCGTCGCCCAACTGCTGACCGAGCGAACGGTCTCCCATCTGGCAAACGACGGGCGACCAACGTAGACTATACGCTCTTAGCGGCGACGCTGAAACTACCTTTCGAATCAAATGTCGTCGTAGCACGGACGCCACACACGCCGACACAGATATATACACATAAGCCTACACAGTAGACGTTCGGTGTCTTTGATACGGACGCGTTCGATAAACAAACGCAACACACGAACACATGTATTCGAAGGCAACGAAACGGCGAGGATCACAGAAGCACAGGAACACGTTGCGATGAGGACGTCGAAGAAGACCAGTGCTTTTGGGAAAAATATTTTCCGGTACGCAATCTTATGTCAATGTTTAGGCCTGTATAAAATTAATTAAGTTATATGCGACGATCATCTTGTAAAAGCAGTATACCAATGTTGGCCTACCACTCTGCTAATTTCGCGTAGGCCTAAAAGAATAAAATGTGCCAAAATCAAATGGATAGGAAGACAGCAAAAGACAGCTAGAAACGTAGAATTTTCAATTGTTATTATTATTATTATTATTATTATTATTATTATTATTATTATTATTATTATTATTATTATTATTATTATGACAATTTATATAGCGCTGTATCATAGTTAAAATACCAAAATCGAAAGCGCTTTGACAACGCAAACATGTCAATGAAGGTCCGAAGATGGCGAACTAAAAATCTACTCGGATGCAGGGTTTAATCTAGGCCGTTTCTAGGGGAAAATTGCCCTTTTCTCCTCTGAAATTTCAAATTCCCCTCCCCAGAAATTTTGGCATACTATACCAACTAACAGCAGCCTTGTTTCGAGTTCGCGCAACAACCGGTGAACTGAACGGACGACATCCTGGCTTTAACCCCTTAACTGGCGATCCCGGATATATCCGTCCATTTTACATTGAGTTACAGTCAAATACATGGTTAAGGGGTTAAAAGAAAGCGCACCAAGAACAATTAATGTGAAGTCTGGCAGCCAGTGATGTGTTGCCCATAGTCCCATACGGTGAGCAATGTTTTTATTTTCCCAACGTTCCCAACTGGGAACGTTGAGCTGAAGGTGATGTTGGCAGTGAACCAGGCTATAACATCCGGGTTTCTCGTTCCCTTAGCTTAGAGAACTTGCCTGTCGTTGAGTCCTATATAAAATATTTCTGCAGAAATATTTGCCTAGTAACGATCTCCAGTGGCGGTTCCTGGATTTCTTGGTGGGGGGGGGGATGAAATGAATTCACAGGAAGTTGGTGTGGGATGAAAAGAGAAGGAACAAATCAATAAATTTTGCCGAAAAGGCTGACATATATATATATATATATATATATATATACATACATACATACATACATACATAAAGTTAATTTACTAGGCGCAATTATTACAAATGCGCCTCGGTTGCCAGGTCAAACATATATGTTTTAAGTCGAGCGAGAAAAATGTCACGGTTTAAAATTCCATCTCTGAGAGGAGGCGGAAGTTGATTCCAGAGTGATGGACCAATCACCCTGAATGCACGCTCTCCCATTCTGGTGGGAGAGCGTGCATATATATAACATAGGCAAACTGTGTAATCTTGTGTAATCTTGTAGTCCAGTGAGACACAAATGTTAAACAGTATTGGAGTCAATAATGACCTCATGACCCAATTTGTATAAATATACTTTTAATTTTTAATCATCATTAAATTTGTCGCGTACTATACTGGAATATAGGTAGTAACATAATGTGGGAAAAATGTCATGAAAACTCAAAGTACCCAATTTAATTTTGGCATCGTACCATGCTTACAAAGGGCCGTCTGGGGTCATTTTTGACCCCACGCCCGTCGAAGGGTTAAGAAGGCAAAACGGGCAGATGACCTTTTTTGCTCGTCACCGCATTCTGATAGGAAGATGAACTTCTTTTGCTCAAGATTTTTGAGTCGTCAAACCTTGTCCCCCTCCCCCAACATTTCAAAATCCTCCCAATGTCAAGGTGACTAGAATAAACACTGATTCTAGGCCTTCTCTTGAGAAGAAAATCCCACCGCCCCCAATTGAATTTCCCCCAAATTTTTTTGACATTTTGGCATATAGTATGACCTCCCCAATGTCTTTTACCCCCAAAATTATAAACTCCCCCCAATGTCTAGGTGGCTAGACTAGCCACTGGTTGTCTGCCACCGCCGTGCCTCTTGTCTGCAAAGCCTGTTTCGTCATTTTGTCGCAGAAGTCGATTGCGCAATCGAAGTGACCACTGCGGCTTTGCCTACCAGGAAATTCTGCTAAAAAATTTCCTTAAAGCTTAGTACTTTTAAAATTAATCTTATTTCGCAATAACGCTAGGAAAGCGTATTCTCACAATTTTGCTCTGAAACTCCACTGACAATAGGGAATACCTCTAAGCGAATGCCTGAAGAACCTAACGGTAAAGCAATTTTGCCATACTCATAGGATTTTTAAGACGCGTAAAAAAGGTATGTCGCTGCAAAATTTTTAAACCGATAATTTTCAAAAAATTTCAATACCTATTTCTATCCTTTTGTTCTATTTGACAAAAGTACAATAATTCTGCCTAATATATTTGCCATATTTTCATTCAAATTGAATAGAGCTTTTGTTTTGCCATGTATTCAAAACTCAGAAGATTCTTTTCAATAACGTTCACCAGATGGCCAAATGAATTTTTAAAACATTACATGCTATGATTAGGGTCGCGGCACGTTACAAAACCGCTGAAGTGGGCCGCGGTTCCAAAATGTTTGGGAAACCCTGGTTTAGACGATCATCTTCCAATGAAGACGCATTTTTGGTGGGCCGATGGGGGATGCATCCTTAGTCATTCCCAAAGTGGAACCACCCCTGGTAATTTAGATTACTGGATTAAGGATAAAATGGATTATGTAATTTGTGTTTCAGATTTAAATGAGTCTAGTGACACTAGTCTGTCAGGTGTTGTGTTGGAGCAGTGCTCTACATGGCCGGTGTGCTCGCATTTATCGTTATGAAACGTTATGAAATATGCAGCTCCAGGCCCACTAAGAGTTTAATCCGTCTCTGGCCGCGGGCTTTATGCTTGTCATCCCTGACCTACAGTACTAGATCGTGATTCTTAAAAGACAATAGCCAACTTAATTTATTCTCTAATTATATAAGGTGACAATGATTTTGAAGCACACGGGTCTACCAGCCAAAATACAAAGTTTTATAGCAAGAAATAAGACTTAGTCTGTTGACTAACGGCCATAAGATTTTTCCGTGTCATATTTAATAAGCAAATTTTTGTGCCAAGTTTCGTTGCATTGCTGAAAACGATTAGGGGCGGTTCCACGATGGGGATGATTGGGGATGCATGCCCCCACCGGTCCACCAAAAATGCGTCCTCAATGGAAGATGATCGTCTAAACGGATCAGCGTTAACGTATAAATATTTATGTTGTAGGTATACAAAGCAAGAAATCGAATCACATACACCAAACGTCAACGGGCATTACTAGTAACTGTTCATCTCACGACTAAAATACGCCACGTGGAAGAAACTAGTGCCGCTTAAAAAACGCGGCCGCGGTCAGAAACCGCACCCATGGAAACTATCACGTGGTACAACGTGACGTCGGAGCTAAACATGGCGCACGAGGAGCTTTCTCCTCGTGCAAGCGAGAGTTTGATCTTTGTTCCGGCGATCGGAAAAATCGTGCTGATCGTCATGTACTCGACGGTCGTCGCCCTGTCGGTCGGCGGAAACAGCCTCGTCATCGTCTCCGTTCTCGCTTCGGAGAGCATGAGGACCGTTACGAACTGCTTCATCGTCAACCTCGCCTGCGCCGACATCTTAATGGCCGTCATCTGCATACCGTTCACCTTCGTCGCCAACGTCCTCCTGCACCGCTGGCCCTTCGGAACCGTCCTCTGTCCGGCGGTCACCTACGGCCAGGCGGTGGCCGTCTTCCTCGGCGCTTTCACCCTGGTCGCCATCAGCGTCGACCGGCACAGGGCCATACGCCGCCCGCTCAGACCCCGCCTTACCCGCCGACAGCTGATCGCAGTCGTCGCCGCCATCTGGACGGTGGCCCTCGTACTTCCGCTTCCGGTGGCTCTGGTGTCGCGTGTCAGGAGGAAGGCGGACTCGGCGACGGAGGACCTCTGCGAGGAGGTCTGGCCGAGCGAGCGCCTTCGAAGCGTCTACTCCATCTTGATCATGGTTTGGCAGTACTTCCTTCCGGTCTTCGTTTTGACCTTTACATACGCCAGCATCGGACACGCCATCTGGTGGAAAATGACTCCGGGAGAACCGGAACACGGCCGAGACCAGCGCATGACGGCGTCCAAGAAAAAGGTAAAATTATATATATATATATATATATATATATATATATATTTATATTCCTAATTTCTGTGCATACCACTTGTTCTCACTAAACGGGGCGCTGCTGCCATTTTCTAATCGTTGCTAGGCAGCGCAATTTCATAATGTGCGGAGCTTGATTATTAGGAGACGTCAAGCTTCCCCGTCATTTTTGACGGACAAAACAGCTGGTTCTTTAATGTGCTCAAACAACGTAACCGAATGCTTGACGACGTAATAAAATGTTGGTGTGTCCAGAGGAGTAACGATGGAATTTCGATATTCGTTTCTGATGATGATTATGTTAAGCATTTGTTTAAATTCCTTCAACATGACATGATCGGTAGAGACCTTTTCATCAAACCCAGAGGCGAACCCGGAGCGGTAAAGCCATGGTGTCACATCCCCCCACCCCCACCCCCACCCCTCCCGAACAAATAAATTACATCGTGGCCTCCTTGAATTCTTCTGTAAGCTTATAATAAGCAAACAGATGGAAGCAATCTCGCATTCAAACGAGTATCGGGTAGGCCTAAATAAAGTAGGAACGCAGAGTTCACAGAAACGAATTCCACGTCAACATCGAAAACGCCAACGATCGATTGCTCTTTCGTCCCGAAGCGGCCATGCGCGATTCGTGTTCCATTTGAAAATCACTCACTTATCTCAATTGGGCGCCTCATAAATTTTTATGATCCATGTCTGCAAGCCGTTCAGATGTCGTAAACTGCTACCGAACGTTCAGTGCATGCATATTCATAAAGCGAAATCCGTCATCCGACGTTTGGTGACTGTATCCGTTCTTCTGAGCGCATCCGCTCCCCCCCTATCCAAACGAATGGATATTAGCCTATACGACCTGCATCGCTGCTCTGGTTCACGGCCAGACGTTTGACGAAAATTGATTTCTTTCTTCTAGGATTTCGGATGAATCTACAAACATGCAAGTGCATTTCGAGGAAGATCGAAATAAATTTTAGGGTTCTATCCAAGATTAGAAGGCAGCAGAGGCGGATCTAGGGGGAAGAGGGGCGCCGTAAGCCGTAAGAGCTGAGGGGCGCCGAAAACGATGTGACGACCTTTTTTGCTTGTCAGCTATGTTAGGGGCGCCAACGTACACTTTGTCCCCGGGCGCCGAATACCCTAGATCCGCTGCTGGCAGGCAGGCATTTTCGGTATCATTTTACGACATCTGAACGGTTAACATGCATAATCATTATCTAAATTTTAAGTAGTCTTATCAGTAGCCAAACGCTGGGCAGGACGGCAGTGACGGTTCCAGGATTTCTTGGTGGGGGATGAAAAGAGAAGGAAAAATCAATAAACTTTGCCGAAAAGGCAGACAAAAAGGGAATTTCCCCCTCCTAATTTTACAAATTTCCCCTAATTTTACTACACTTTCACCAAAAATAGGTTGAGAAGCCAAAAACGTCATCCGCAGTTTTCCCCCGTAATTTTACTAGGCTTAAAAGTCCCGTGGTGGATGCATCCCCACTCATCCCCCACGTGGAAGAGAAGCAGTGAAGGGCGAGGGCGCTAGAGAGTGTTTCATCGGGGTAGGGCAGTCGGAGTTGGGCCTCGATCGAAACGGATCAGTGAGTTAGGTCTTCACTGTATTTGCATAAACAATCTCACGGCTTCAGGGACTCAATCGTTCTGTTGCGTTTCACCATCCATAATATGGACAAGTTTGAACATTGTTAAACCTCGTAAGCCGAATATATCGAAGACCCTGAACAAACTGGAAGTATTTCAGATAATACAACATCTGCGCAAATTATTCCATAGTGATGAGTGTAGGACTAGGACTATAAATACGAGAAACTAGCCCTTTAAGACTCAACACTTAACATAGACACCCCCGGAATTATGGGACACCCCCGAGTTGTTTTTCTCCATAGTTTTTCATCCTTCCCAATCCCAATGTATGGAGCCCTTTTGATATTCTTGATTTGGTATCTTCTTGCCGACTGCAGTCGTTTTCAATCCCACCTCCAACACTTCTGAATGACCATTTTTATGTCCATTCACTTTAATATTCGCGGGTTTTGCATTCCCTTTCGCTATTTCCTCGTCTCGCCCCCCCCCCACCATCCAAGACCGTGAAGATGGGAGAAAGGTCGTTAGTAAGTTAGGCGCCTCGACCCTCAACGCTCAGCTGCCGCTATATTGTAAACGGGTCGGGGTACTTTTTATTGTCTTCCGGTGTTGGGTTGGGGGGGGGGGGGGTGCTAGGAGGGGTGTAAAAATATCCCTGATTCCTAATAAATACCAGCTACGTGGCATCTTGTTCTTTGCGTCTGCCCCATTTGGTCCTCCAGTCTATGTTCCGTATTCTCGTTCGCTGTCCATTTGTCAATAAATTTCTCCTCCGAAATCGTAACCTAAGCGACGCAACTCGTGCGTTATAAAGCAACGAAGAGAGACGCAACGTGCAACAAGATCAAGGCTGAAGAATCATCGCCGGTCGTCAAGGGAGCGCCGACTTCCGTTTCCTGTGTGTACGACCGGAAACGACGACATCTGACCCCCGACCTCTTTAAGGTCACCCTCTGCAGCGACAGACCGTGTAATGGCCTTATGTATAGAGGCAGGCTGACATCCGAGGTCAAGTCGATTTCAAACAATATGCCCTGATATAAATTGATGCGTCTAAGGAGAGAGATCACGTGACAAAGATCGGTCGAATCGTTGATGTCCGGTTAGAAGCGTTGAACTTTCTATACAGCTTCGATAAGTATTTAGATCTCTCGTTTAGAATAGTGATTGCAAGCTTGCCTTGTGTTTAGCTGAATTTCTTCACCATTCCATCTTTCAAGCATAGTTGTGACGTTCAAGCGTGTTGAACTTTATTATTGTTTGAACTTTATTTATAAGGCTTTAAAGTTCATAAAGTTCAATTTGAATTGTCAGTGCAAAAGCCGGGTTGCGTGAGAGAAATTGGTCAGCATTTGGATTTATACATACAATAAAACGCAACAGACTCGCATGTAAGACAGTTGAGAAGATTGTCAAAGTGCATTGCAACTTACGACTGGTGGATAAGATCAAAAGCATTTGCTATGCCGATGAATACGTCGATTGGTCCTCTGAAACTGAATCATCTGACGAGGACTAAATTTGAAATTGGAACTTTTATGAACTTTTCCGAACGTTTTCTTGAACTTTGTTGAACCTTTACGAACTTTGAAAAAAATTTCCTCGAACTTCACAATTATGCTTTTAAGTGACTATATTATTTTTATATTATTATTATTATTATTATTATTATTATTATTATTATTATTATTATTATTATTATTATTATTATTATTATTATTATTATTATTATTGAATGTATACAGTTATTACAGTGGTTTTCACACAGACTGACAGCCTCCTAAACCACTTTAAATTACATTATTATTATTATTATTATTATTATTATTATTATTATTATTATTATTATTACTACTACTACTACTACTACTACTACTACTACTACTACTAGGCCTACTACTACTACTACTACTACTACTACTACTACTACTACTACTACTACTACTACTACTACTACTACTACTACTATTGTTGTTGTTATTATTAACGCACATTAAGTCATTCGAAGAAATTCGGCAGAATAACAACGTGCAAGTGTTAGTGGTGCACAATTTGTTCAAGGGCGCTAAGCAATGGTTAGTGTAAAACTCGTACCTGCTATCCTGCGGGTCCCTGTCAAGAATCCTTACATTAATGACTACTCCACCGTTGACCCATTCACGCAGCAATGCATTGACTTGACTACGTATACAGTATTTTGGTTACGGAGAATTTGCTTCTAAACTAATGACATTTTTAGACACATGAGCTAGTCGTGATAGTATGGTTTATTTAAATTCTTCTTTAGTCGCATAGTTACATAGACACTAGATTTTAATTTGGGCGCAGGTCAGAGTTAACCCGTTGCGTCCCTTTGGAACACTCACTTTGTTTTACCTACTTCGTTTTATTTACCACACACTACTAACAACTAAGTAGTAGTTTAGTTAGTTGTTAGTAGCGTGTGGTAAATAAAACGAAGTAGGTCGCGGGTTCGAGTCCCGCAGGAGCCCTAAAGGTCGACTCAGCCTTTTTCGTAGTGGTAAAATGAGGAGCAGAGGAAAACATCTCTGCGATAAGTCAAACAGGTACGCTATGCGATACACTAGCCCCGTATCCGTGACATTGCACACCTGGCTGAGGGCTATAACAACGGAGGTCAGCGCCGCCTTATGAGCCCGTGAGACTCGGGAAGGACTTTGACTTTTTGACTGACTAACAACTACTGTACTTGTCTGTAGTATATGTTGTGTTCCAATATCTATCTATCTATCTATCTATCTATCTATCTATCTATCTATCTATCTATCTATCTATCTATCTATCTATCTATCTATCTATCTATCTATCTATCTATCTATCTATCTATCTATCTATCTATCTATCCATATATCCATCTATCCAGTGGCGTATTTAGGATTTTGGTAAGGGGGGGCCAGACACTTTCGACCTGACAAGTTACAACTTTGGAAAAAAGTTGACGACCTTTTTTTTACTTGACATCAAGACCAAAGGGGGGGCCATAGCCCAAATGGCCCAATGGTAAATACGCCACTGCATCTATCATCTAATCTATCCAACTTGACAGCGTCATTTTGTTTCGCGTGTGTCTGGGCAGATGGTGAAGATGATGGTGAACGTGGTCGTCATCTACGCCGTCTGTTGGCTTCCGCTGCACACGATCACCCTCGCCGGAGACGCCAACGGAGAGATCTGGTCGTACAGGTACATCCAGGCGGTGTGGATCGCCTCCCACTGGCTGGCCATGAGCAACTGCTGCTACAATCCGATCGTCTACTGGTGGATGAGCTCCAACTTCCGCAACGGATTCCGCGCCGCTCTCGGCGGATGCCTTCTGCGGCGTGTCGTCGTCCACGGCGGTGCCGTCGGGGGCTCCGTCGGACGCGGAAGGAAGGTCCACTACACGCCGCCGATGGTCAGAGGACAAGCGACCGTGACCAGAGCAGGGACCGTCGAGACGACAACTGGGATGACGACCACGAACATCAGTCGATGATCAACTCACTTCTAAACAGATTCTCGGTTCACTGCTTCGGTTCCAAAAAAACGATTTACAATAGGTCTATTAACCCCGTAATTGGGCATTTAACTGTAACTCAATGTAAAATGGACGGATATATCCGGGGTCCCCAGTTAAGGGGTTAAACATTTCCAATTACAACAGCAGCAACAACAACGGCAGCAGCAGCAACAACAACAATAATTATGATGATGATGATGATGATGATGATGATAATAATAATAATAATAATAATAATAATAATAATAATAATAATAATAATAATAATAATAATAATAATAACAGCAACAACAATTATAATAATATAATCAGGGACGTCATTTGAGGGGGGCATTTGCCCCCCCCTGATTTTGAGGGGAAAATTTTTTACCAATGTTTGTGTTATTTTAGATTTTACACGCCCTAAAGCAGTGCTTGATGATGTTATAAGTAACCGTGAAAATTGGCTGACAAGCAAAAAAAAGGTCGTCAGCTTTTTCGCAAACTTGTAACTTGTCAGGTCGAAAGTGTTTTGCCTCCCCCCCTGAAAAACAGTGAAATGACGTCTCTGAATATAATCAGGGCGTGATTTGTAGGGGAAGTGGGAAATCTCCCCCACTGCCCAACTACATCCCCCACTGAGGTGGCTACTGACTTCCCAGCCAGGGAAGTCGATCTACCCCCCCCGCACTGTGACTGTGACAGGAAAAATGCATTCACCGTCAGCAGAGGGAGAAAAGTTTTTTGGCGCTTTTCGCCGAGCACGAGTAAAAGAATGAAACTTGATGTTCGGTGGTAGGCTAACTGGGGACAGATTTATCTTAAATTTAGAAGAAATTACCTGTGTTGCTGTCTTGCTGATTAAACATTTATACTTCGTCATGGCCCAGTGTGGTTTCAGTTCTTGATTATTTTTCAATTTCAGTTACAGTTAAAGTTATTTGAATTATGCTATCATGAATGTCGCTATTCCTATGATTTTCATCCACCATTTTCCCAACTCGTTTCGTTCATCGCGCGGCGGTATCTTTCGATCAATTCATTCGTTTCGGCTCATAGTGCACTTCGTCTATTTGCGTAGACATTATGTTCATCCATACAGTACGTACGCAAAAAGTCATATTTTCACATCCCCTCCTCCCGTTGCACATAGCGTCAGTGGCGTTTACAAGATTTCTTGGTGGGGTGGGGGTGAACTGAATTCACAGGAAGTTGATTGGGGAGGGGGTGAAAATACTGTAGAGGGGAAAATCAATAAACTTTACCCAAAAGGCTGACGAAAGGGAATTTTATTCCTAATTTTACTCCACTTTTACCGCGAAAAATAGGTTGACAAGCAAAAAAAGTCATCCGCAATTATCCCCCGTAGTAGTTTTAGGCCTACTAGACTTTTACCCAAAAATAGGTTTCACGAGCAAAAAAAGTAAGTCCGGAAGTCCCCTCAGTACGTACGTATTATATTGGTTAGGAGGGCGGCTTGGTCGTTCGATATCGCATCCACTATATCACTGTCAGTGTTTATTTTAGGCCTTCTCTGGGGGGAACTTCCCCAAGTTCTAAAATCCCCCCAATTTTTTTATCTGTTGGCTGGGGAATGGAAATTTTCCCCCAAAAGTGTGGAGACTCAGACCTTGTCCCCCCAAACATTTCAAAATTCCCCATCCCAATGTCAAGGTGGCTAGAATTAACACTGATCACTGTAGAGTGTAGACGCGAAGAACGGCCGATTCCGCTGAGTGTCCCCGCCTGTATGCCGACTGGCTCTTCGGCATATATGGATGGACCCATGCAGTATTTGTCTCCTAATTTTTAATCGTGAAATTGTGAATTTGTTGGTTAACTATCAGGCTGAGTCGTATCAGCAGCTGTTATATATCACAGCAGAACCAGATAAGCATAGTCTATTTCCAGCAATCGATGCTTTTCTAAAGCTTACTTTTGGTTTCTGTAGTTTTTATTCTTTTTCAAGAAATTTGTAATGTGCTTTGTAAATTTTTGGGCAATAAAACTTTCTCATTTTCAAATTACCCCCTCCTTTTTGAACTTTCTTGTCCTCTCTTCGGTATGCATGTATAAATTACTATGATTGGGGCGCTGATGATGATCATGGTACCTTATGCCGTCTGACGAACGTTAATTGAAAAGAATTAATCATCAAAGGTTTGAATAAATGGTAAAAACAAAAGCTCTGATTCAATTTGAATGAAAATGTGGCAAATATTTTAGACAGAATTATTTATATTTTTGCCAAATGAGACAAAATAAGAAATATTTTTGAAATCTTTTAACAATTATCTTTTTAAAAATTTGCCATGAACATACCTTTCTTATGCGTCTTAAAAATCCTATGTAAATGACAAAATCGCTTAACCGCCAGGTATTTAGCAAAAGCGAAAGTAGATTCTCTATTGTTAGCGGAGTTTCAGAGCAAAATGGTCGAGATACACCTTCCATGCGCTATTTCGGAATAAGATTACTTTTTAAAAAGTACTAAAGGCCTCCAAAGTCGGTTGGGGCGGTTACATACAAAGTAAGAGTTTCTTTTATTTCTTTGCTGTAAAAGATTCAGTTTACATATAATCAGTGGTTAGTGGTTTGTAAGAGGTGCCGGCAGTGGCGGCTCTAGGATTTGGCAAGTGAGGGGCCGTTGGGGTGGCAACTTTTAATCATTGGGGGGCCAACCCTTTTTTGTTTAATGTATGTAGCATTAAGTAGTGTCCCAACTGGGGGGAGCCACTGGGGGGCCAGGCACTCAATAGGGGCACGGGTCCCCCCCTGGTGGAGCCGCCACTGGGTGCCGGGGTCCTATGTTGTGAAAACCCTAGGCCCGGGACATATTTGTCGGGGCCGATAAATGAGGTGCAGGGGCCGGGCCCCGGCCCACTTTAACCACTGCATATATTTAAAGAGACAGTAGCAATTTTATTGTTTTGTCTACAATGTATGTTATTTGAGGCGCCGAGGACCAGAGTGGACTAACCATAATTAAAATTTTCAAAAAACGGATTTGAAGTTTGGAATGAACTTGGAAAATCACCAAGTCACAATTTTTAGCCTTGACCAAATATGTAATACAATTTTTCCCCTGGTCCACCATGTTACGCTTGCTTCTTTTGCTACTTACAAGGGTGTCCGGTATTTTGGAGACAGGGATGTGGCAATCCTACCTCAGTGCATACGTAATACATGGATGGACCCCTATGAGCTTTATTGACCAACGAAGAATGCGGGGGGGGGGGGAACCGAAAATATCTGTTGGCCCAGAAACTCACTGCTTTTGTCACACGCGCTACAGTACACTGTATATTGGAAATGACATCTACATGCTGTTAAAGAATCAAGATTGACCGTTAACATTTGACTTTTATTATGTAATCACAATGTTTACGTCCAGGGTTGGATTTACCAAAGTGCATCTAAAATATTTCATTACACCTTTCCAACTCAGCACCAAGACTACTATTTACAGCTGTCAGCAACAATGCCTGAGCACTGTAAACTGTAAACCGGCTGTAAACTCTGAACAAAAACCGAACGCGATTGATATGCAAAGAAAACATGTAAACAAAACAAGAAAGTAGGAATTGATATCAATATATATTACAATTTTTCAAAACATACACCGCAGTACAATTTATAGAAAAACCTAAATGCTGCATTCTTCAATACTTCCTGAAGTAACTGGTGACATTTTACAAAAAGAAACAATTTATGCAAAAGACTACAAAGAGACACAAAGCCTACATTTAAGTACAGAATTCCTAAGTACTTGTCTAAGTATATGCCATAAATGCATGCCTCTGTTGCAAGTGAAACACACCCTACCCATAGGATTTAATCAGCTGAACAACAGAATAGATTGGAAACAATTTAACCATAAATTGCTGCAATAAATTGATGATTTACGTAGCATATTCGATATCTATTATACATCTATTCTATAATAGAAGACCACAAATGTATCATATACAACATACTATTCTATAATAGAAGAACACAAATGTATCATATACAACAAATATATATATACATATATTTATATATAGGCCTATTATATATGTTATATATATATATATATATATATATATATATATATATATATATATATATCTTGTGAAAGCGTGCACTCACACAGCCTGTACAGGGTCTGGAGATAATGTACTGCTTTGAAAGGATTCTATGCACTTGCCATTTGCTTGCAATGTGCATAAAATATTGCCAGTTTGCTTCAGCTAAGCAGCAATTTTACACTGAAGGATCCAAAAATAACTTTCAATCTCATTAACATCAAAAGCTCATTGAAAAATATTTTGCAAGGTCCTATTTCAGAACAAACTATAATAGAATGCAAGGAAGTCAAGCAATATATATAATTATATATATACACACACACACACACACACATATATATATATATATATACACACCGGTATATATATATATATATATATATATATATATATGCGTATGAAGACATGATACAAACAGATTGTCACAATTATTCTAAACTACATTTTCTCTAATATTTCCAAACTGTAAGCCATGTCACAGAAACACTAGCTGATCAAATACATCTTTCAAATCCAAACCTATTCAAATGGCAGTAACTGCTATCCGAAAATTATCTTTACACCATGAATCCCTAGTGAAGCTAAAACTGAAGTACTATGCCAAGTACAAGAAAGCAAGATCAGATTAAATGGAAAAAGTAACCATAAGTTTAAATCCGACCATTTTGAAATATTAGCAAAAATCATAGGTGTTGAACCCGTGAAGGTCCTGGGGTCCGGACCCTCACTAAAATTTGGTTGTGAGGGTCCACAATGCATTGGACCCTCATGAAAATCTGAATAAATCTATATTGTACCGTTGTACGGTTATTTAATAAATTGATGTGCTGGATAGATAATACACGTAGATATTATCAGCAAATGGTATTTTGGAACATCAATAAGTAATACACTGTAAGAACTATGCTAAAAGGTTTATAGTTAGGGTCAGTGGCGGCTCCACCGGGGAGGCCAGGGGGGCTCGTGCCCCCTATTGAGTGCCTGGCCCCGCAGTTGGGACCCTATACTTAATGCTACATAAATTAAACAACAAATGGTTGGCCCCCCATGATTAGAAGTTGCCACCCCAACGGCCCCCCACTTGCCAAATCCTAGAGCCGCCACTGGTTAGGGTTAAGGTTAAGGTTAGGCACAACAACGGGTGGACCCTCACAACTTTTACTACAGACTGACGCCACTGGCAAAAATCGAAGCATCACTTAATAATCGGTAAACTTAAACGTACATAATATGGTTCACAATATTAGCTCAATCGGTGCAAAGTGCACAAACACCTAAAGGTATAAACCATAACAGTGCGGGAATGTAAAACGACACTGAAACCAGTGAGATCCAACAAGACAGTAGTATACAATGTTACAAATCAGACAAAAAGACAGCAGAGAATACATAACAAGACTAGCACTTATGCACTTCTATGCTTTAGTTTCTCCGTCTTCCATTACATTATCTCAAAAGCAGAAGAAAATCAATGAGAAACGTGCTAAGTCCGAGCATATTTCTTATGGCAAACAGCGGCACTTGACACGATATCACAATATCTGGCTATGATGGGCAGTGGCGGCTCCACAGGGTGGGGGGCACAGCACAGGGGAGCCCGTGCCCCCTATTGAGTTCCTGCCCTCCCAGTTGGCCCCCTGTTGGGACCCTATACATAATACAACATACCTAACACAAATGGTTGGCCCCCATGATTAGAAGTTGCCACCCCACTTGCCAAATCCTGGAGCCGCCACTGATGATGGGTGATTATAAATGTTACAGAAAAGAACAAGCAGCATCCTATAAATCAGCAACCAAATCTACTTCACCAAACATATTCAGTCAAACAGTGTGACTGTCAAGACTATTTGACAAAGTGAAGAGTTTCCTCAAATACAGTGGATCCCACTTAATTGCATACCACTTAATTGCATAACCCGCATAATCGCATAACAGCATAAAAACCCGAACCAGTGCTTTGTGCGTACAACTAATTATCAGACGTCCCGGCTATTCGCATAGCCCAGTTAATCGCATAAGCAAGGCTTGCACGGCACCTATGCGATTAAGCGGGTTTCACTGTATTACTCTTAAACTATCAAGACTGAAGTAAAATTAAGACAGAGGCAAAGCAGGCAATATATTTCAATCTCAAGTCAACCTTATGAAAACACTTTAAAAAGATAGTATCATGGTTTAATTTCAAATACTAACTAATGACAAAATATACGGTAATCACACTTGCAGAAGTGAGCAAATACTGAAAATGTTTGCATCCTTCGATCCATTTTCCCTTTCCAATAAAGTGCATCTAATTTTTTCAATAATTCTTCTTTGCGGGATGTTCCAAAGTTTGCTCAATTGATTAGATTATTAATTAAAAAACATTTAATAATTTGAATATAATTTTCAAAATTGCTGTAGCAACAAACATTGTCACCAAACCAAGCAATAACAAAACAACTCTGTCAGAATTACTAGTACAGTGGATCCCACTTAGTCGCATACCGCTTAATTGCATAACCCGCATAATCGCATAACAACATAAAAACCCGAATCAGTGTTTTGTGCATACAATTAATTATCAGACGTCCCGGCTATTCGCATAGCCCAGTTAATACGCATGAGCAAGGCTTGCACGGCATCTATGCAATTAAACAGGTTTCACTGTACTGCTTTTCATTTTTACCTAAATTATTAATCACAAAATGTAGTTCTAAAAACCTCTTCGTGGAACGGTATAACACCACAAAATCTGCTTGCAAAGCTGAATTTACCTCTTTAAGATCAAATATAATAAGGCCATAATAAATAGATCTCAAGTAACTCAGACCTTGCTACAGCCCTATCAATGTGAACCTTACAGAGCAGTTACCGGTATTCGATCATTACAGAATAAAATGCTTGATAATTACTGGTACCAGCAAACAGATATATGCAGCACAAATATACCAGCATAATGAATGATATTCCTAATTCAGCAACTCCCATCAAAACTCCACTGCATTTTCTAGCTAAATGAACTGAATACCAGAATAACAATGTTGCATATATATCACACACAAAAGTCATAAAACTTGATACCAAAATATACCATCCTGGTAATCAGAAGGCCCAGAAAACATAGATTTCACCAAAACATTTCTGATAATTAACCCCTTAGCCGTGTATTTAACTGTAACTCAATGTAAAATGGATGGATACATCCGGGATCCCCAGTTAAGGGGTTAACTCTCATACACAATGAAAACCAGATGGAAATAAAATGCATATAACATGAATACCACTTTAATTATGCTTTTCTTTCAAAGGCCTATGCCAGGATTTCTTATACAGTGAAATGAATGTTTACTCGCTATTTTGTAATGATTACCAAAATGCTACAAATGTTCAGTCCATGCCAGGAAATAAAACAGAAAATACCAAAAGATGAATTTGCAAGAAAATTCTCTTAACACATTTGAACAGAAAGTTCCTTTACCTGAGGTTCAAAAATATTTGAAAGATATGGAAATAATAAAAGCCGACAATGAAATACGAAAAAGTTTGACCAAACCAAGTTGTAGAGAATCCAATTCGAATCACGGTCAATAATCAAACTTCTGCATTGCTACAAATCCAAAACTAACTAATATAACCAGTGCAAGTGCATTTGAATATTGGGCTCAACAGCTCAAAAAAACTTAATTACGATTGCTACAAACACAAAATTTGCCTTAGAACAAATCAGAAACCCCAACAAAGAGAACAATGAAAGCGAACACTACATCAAAGCAATTTGGACAAATGGATTTCTCAACAAGTTCAACGTTAGTAGTCCTCAGATGCAACAAAGACATAAATAGCTTAATTAAAACCATAAATAATTACACCAATTTTGATCATCAATATTATCAGAAGCTGCTGCAGCTTCGATATTTTAAACAGATTGCTCATCTTCCAAACCAAAATCATGTACAAAAACCTAAGAAGTGACAATTATCAAAGCTTTCAGAATGACGAAGCATTTTTATTCTTGTGCATTTAATAATTTAATCGAATTTTAATCACAAACTATTACTTATCCAAAATGCAGAAACCAGTGCTACAAAATATCAGTCAAGGCCGGACGTGAAATTGGAAGAAATTGGAGAAACATCAAATCTTGCGGCAATTCGCGATCGTCTGGCCGAGTCCTGTTTCTGTGGGACCTTCGAAGCAGATCTAAATGAAACGGAGAACTGTTCACGTTTTGGCGAGGACAGACCTACAGTCTGCGGTAAAATTTCTCCAGGACGTTCAGCCGTTGATGAATTAACATTTCTCACGCTTACAGAAGAAATCTGCAAACCGGTCGTATGATCCTGCTGCTCGGGCATGCCGAGCCCATGAGGGCAGGGCAAGGGGTCATTGCAAGAATAATCCAACGTGATATTATCAACTGAACTGTCATTAAGTTTCCCAGACAAGTCCAAATCATTCGGATGATCTACATGAGAGACATCACCATGGTCACCTGCAGCGTTTACTTCTCTCTCTTTGGTTTTGATTACTTCGCTCGGGTTTTCATTTTCATAAACTTCAACGGCACTTTCAACAGAGCTTTCTGCCAACTCACAGCCATTCAACAACTTGCGATCCGCTGATGGCACTTCTGCTTCCGGTTCTTTCTTAAACGTAATCGACAGAAACGCACTTTCGTCATCTTCACTGGAGTTTTCTCTCATATTTTTTCTGCGAATTTCAGTTGGCAGAAGTTGAGCAGCGAATGCAAGCATATCCGACACTGGTGTTCGACAAAGTGGAGTTACTAGACCAAACTTTTCGTCTTCAGATAACATCAGAAAATCGATCCCTGTTAACAGAAGTTGTATTCAAATTGTATTCTTTTTACATAAATTTCTTTCAAGCTTATTATTTTGTCACAAGGGCTAACCATGATACCTCCGTTAGAATTTGTATTCTTGTAAATTGTATTCTTTTTACATAAATTTCTTTCAAGCTTATTATTTTGTCACAAGGGCTAACCATGATACCTCCGTTAGAATTTAGTTACAGAATGTAAAATATCAATTTGTGGAAATGTATTTCCATTTTATTTATCAATTACCGTATTTTCGCGCATATAAGCCGCAGCTTATACGAATTTTTACACAATTAGCCCCCTTGGTGCGTCTTATACCCGGGTGTGTCTTATCTAAATTTTTTGGAACATGAATAACTGCGCCGACGGGTCGCCTAGAGCGCCGACGGGTCGCCTAGAGCGCCAACGGGGCACCGGGAGCGCCGACGGGGCGCCGGGAGCGCCGACGGGGCGCCGGGAGCGCCGACGGGGCGCCGGGAGCGCCGACGGGGCGCTGGCGGGATCCCGGCTGGACTCCGGGAGCACCGACGGGTCGCTGAGACGCCGACGGGTTGCCGGGAGCGCCGACGGGTCGCCTAGAGCGCCGACGGGTTGCCGGGAGTGCCGACGGGTCGCAGACGGGTCGCCGACGGGTCGCCTAGAGCGCCGACGGGTCGCCGAGAGCGCCAACGGGACGCCGGGAGCGCCGACGGGTCGCTGGGACGCTGACGGGGCGCCGACGGGTCGCCGGGAGCGACGAGGGGTCGCAGCCGGGTTGCCGGGAGCGCCGACGAGTTGCCGGCAGCACCGACGGGTCGTCGAGAGCGCCGACGGGTTGCCGGGAGGGCCGACGGGTCGCCGACGGGTTGCAGGGACGCCGATGGAGCGCCGAGGGGTCGCTGGGACGCTGACGGGGCGCTGACGGGTCGCCGGGAGCGCCGAGGGGTCGCCGACGGGTTGCCGGGAGCGCCGACGGGTCGCCGAGAGCGCTGACGGGTCGCCGGGAGCGCCTTTTGGTGCGTCTTATATGCGGGTGTCTTATCCATAATTATTTTAACACAAACCAACAAAACCCACGTCTTATACGCGGGTGCGTCTTATACGCGGGTGCGTCTTATATGCGCGAAAATACGGTATTAAAATATTTTAGGAACTAACGAGCTCAGATAGAAACAATGAATACGTCATAAAAGACACTTTACCTAACACTGATTACATATGCAGTAGCCAAATTGGACTACAATATTTTATGCAAATAACACACAGGTCTATCTTTATATTATATCTGTATATTATATTTTATACTATATATATTACTATTAATATTATTATACCTATCTGTATATTATACAGCCCATTATATCATTATTACTACAAGGTTGTTAACCCTTTAACGGGCAGCGACGTTTATAAACGTCGGCAGGAAGTTGTAACGGAACGGGCAGCGACGTTTATAAACGTTGCGCCACTTAAAAGGCTATTCACGAACGGGCAGCGACGTCTATAAACGTTCTTCAATGGAATATCGCTTTAGTTATTATCGATTCGCAAGATGGCAGCTCTCTTTTAGCTAGTGTGGCCTCTATAAGCGAAAAGAATATATTTTAAGTGACCGAGGGGTCGGATTTTGACCAGCATTCATTTTGTCCTTGGTCAAGGTGAAGATGGCTTCGAGGAAGCGTGGGCCAACTCTGTCTTGCGCTGAAGTGAGTCAGAAGTGGATGACTCGGAGGCTGAAGCTGACGATCTGGTAATCGCCGACAACGACGACAGCGAAGGCAGCGACGACGACAACGGTGGTACAGTATCCTCTGATACTAGTAATTTTGCTTGGGGTGATACTCCCAGACGCATTCCTGTCAGACTTGCTTTTACATAGTCTAATTTTCATTTGTTTTTGTATGTACATATGTATGTATGTATGTATGTATGTATTTATGTAAGTTTATGTCATGTTTATGACTATGTTTGGTTTTATTTGTCAGATTTCCAGATTTTTGAGAAATTCTCACTTCTGCAAAGGATGCACGTCACGTCACTTCTACCGTAAGAAACCTAATAAATCCACCAAATTGGGTCCGATCTTCAAAATTTTTGAAGCTATCTGTTTCCAAGACACCACCTCCAACTTTGCCACTGAACATATGAGGGTCATCTCTGGAAAAAATTTTTTATTGACCATTGAAGTAAATTTTTTGGGGGGTTCATATTTTGGCCCGTAGGGGGGCCCAACCCCCGAAATTTCTTTTTCGGCACGAATGGATGGTAAGTACAATAAAAATGCTAAAGAATGATGTAAACCACATCTTTCTAGCTTCTATATAACCTGTTACCTTGTGTGTTTCAGATTTCCAAATTCTCGCTACAAAAAGGCAATTAAAATCGATCAACTGGAGCTTGGTGTAAAAACCTAATAAATCCACCAAATTGGGTCCGATCTTCAAAATTTTTGAAGCTATCTGTTCCCAAGACACCCACCTCCAACTTTGCCGCTGAACCTAGAGGGGTCATCACTGAAAAATTTTTGCTATTGCCCCCAGAACAAATTTTTTGGGAGGGGGTCCAATTTTGGGCTGTAGAGTGGGCCAAACCCCCAAAATTTTTTTTGGGCACGGATGGATGGAAAGTGCAAAGAAAATGCTAAACAACGGTGCAAACCGCATCTTTGTAGCTTCTATATAACCAGAATTATGGCAAGTTTAAAACGTACATGTTCACAGTTCATATGAACGCTTTTCCCAAAAATTAATTACCCCGATTGGTAACGTCTTGTAAAATTTAATTACCCCTGCAAAGGGTTAATGCAAGTTAAGTAATTCACAAAGTGACGAATCGGTAAGTGCAAAGCATGTCAGGAGTGAACACCACGCAGTGGCTAGGGTCAGATTCGAACCTGCTACCCTCTGGCTGTGTGGCAAGAATCCTACCACTAACTACTCCACTGCATCCACCACCATCTATGCGGAAAATGTGAATCTATGTCACTTCAAAAATTACTTACATATACCAAAGACTTGCACCATTCCGCCGACCATAAACTGTCAAGACGCTTCAAGCAGCGCTAACAAACTATACAATCAGTGGCGCAGCGTGCACCCGTGCCACCCATGGCTCATGGAAAAAATGCTGCCCCCAATTTGCTTTTATTATACCCGACAAGCAAAAAAAGGCCATCACAGCTGAATTTGCCGCCCCTTCTACATTTTGCCGCCCCCTTCGCCAAAACTCCTCAACAACCCCCACAAGCAAAGCAGGTCGCTTCCTAAATTTGCTGGCCCCGTCATATGTGCCCCCATGGCTAAAGCCATAGTATCCATTGGGACGCTACGCCTCTGTATACAATACCATACTATAATTTACCACTGACCTGACTTATGAGGCAACAGATCAAAGCGCATCAGGTTAGACGGTGGACGATTGGGCTGCGGAAGAAGATCCGGAGATGGAACACAGGAAGGAACTGGATCGGACAGTAGATCTGCGGCAGACAAAGCGCTCGGCATTGTCATCACCAGCTCTTGGTCATCGATTGTCAATAAGGCGCCTACAAACGTGATGTATATAATTGAAACAATTCGAACAGTGGTTCTTAACCGGGGGTACCCATACCGCTTAGGGGCACTTGAAGGACGCTGTGGGAACATGGGCGCACACAGAAATTTTTCCAGGAGGGGCAAAAACACAATGGTCACTGTTATGGCACATACATTTTTCCAGGAAGGGGCAAAACACAATTTAATACAATAATTGTCACAGTTAATATTTTAGCAAGGTTTTCAAATTTCAATGTGAAATATTGGTATTTGCATTTTCCAGGGGGAGGCAAGTGCCCCCTCTTGCCCTAATGTACGGGCACCCACGTGTGAGGATACTGTTTTAAAGATTTTTACTTCAATGTACTCAGTACACTGTACATATAATGTGGGAATTTTTTATTAAATTAGAAAATATATAAGAAAATCCCACTTTCTGGCACATGCACAATCTGTGACATATGTAAGTTGCAGTTTGTCCTCAGATAAGGTAGGCTGGTAGGGGGTAATTCGTCTTCTTATACTTGTTTCCGGGGTAGGTAATCATAAGAAGGCTAAGAACCATTGAATTAGAAGAATAAGAAAAAGGCAACATACGTCCAGATTTTCCCACAAATTTCTTTTAATATCCGCACTTATCCTAACACCAAAAGAGTTGTCCTGCAGTCAAAAAATAGAATTTAAACAATTAAATCAACACCAACCTTTGGGACCAGCATATCCTGAGTCTGAAGATGGACTGTCTGACTTCCCTGAGTTCTTAGATGCTGTACTGACAGAAAGATTCCCTGCCGATTCAATTGTTGGTGAGCAGTGAACCAGTTTTTCTAAAAATAACATAATTCATAAAAGCCTGCACCGTTAAATCAAGCATATAAAATCAGCACAGATCAAAACTCAAATTATTCATCTAAAATCAAGAAATAAGGCATAGTATTTGTGCGGTGATGAAACTTTCTCATGTCTCCTTAATCATAAATGATAAAAATTTAATATTTCAAGTTTATTTATATAATATTAAAGAGTACAATGCTGATTTTAAAGCTTCTCTGCGCATTTCAAAACCGTGTCCGCCACATAAAGCCATTCTCCTCAATCAGTTAACATAACAACTCCACATGCATTACATTACAACCAATGCAAATTTCACCATCCAAAATCTTCTTATATATAAACCTTACCAAAACAGAGTATTATGCTTAAAACAAAGAAAAAATGCAGCAGTAAATGGAAGCAACACAAATAAAACCCTTATAGTAACCACAATAATAACAGCGTAATTTCCAGTGGTATAGGAGGCCAAGTAACCTGTGTGAAAACCACTATAATTACTCTCAACACTTAATAACCCAGTTTTCCTAGATAACTTCTGAATCCAACTATTGTTTCAACTGTTACTGCTGTTTCACCCAAACTGCTCCATAAATCCACTAACCTAGCACTGAAAATTTCTTCCCCTGCTCCCACCCTTTTCTCATAGAATTTGCATATGTGACCCCATGTGCTGCTATATTAGTGTGCAAATGTAAAGAATATCTCAGGTTACACAACTACAACCATAGGCATAGGCAGAAAGATAATTATGTATACAGTTAGTAAAGTTTAACATATATTGCATTTGCAAACACCCGTAAAGAATCTTAAACTTAGCATGATTTAAAGTGGCTTAGAAGGCATTACTGCCCGTGTGAAAGCCACTAGGGGCACTAACGGGGCTTGAACCCGCTCCGTCAACCCGACGCTCCAGCGCGTAACCCACTCTGGCATCTTCCGTCCCCTACTCAATGCAATATTAAAATCATATAAATTTTGACCCCTTAACAGGGTGCCCCGAGTAACGCTCGTCCATTTTACATTGAGTTACAAATAGTTGCCCAGTTAAGAGGTTAATACAACCAATCATACTGAACTGACACAACCTCTGAATTGCTTCATCAGCTGAAGGACATGCCGACTTCCTTTACCCTTAAGCGCCACAACGTGTGGAACTGCCTGAAGCAGAGCCAGGACATTCGGAAAGCCATAGGAAGCAGGCGATAGCTTCACGCCGTAGTGCTGGCTGTAGTTTCTTTCAAACTGATTCATGTGTAGTTGGCCACTCGACATGAACAATAGCGTACGAATGTCGCGGGCAAACATCTGCAGGGGGGTCAGTTTTACAAGTCTTTTCTCTTCAGACACTGAAACCTATCCATTCAACATAGTATAAAATTCATTAATACGAGTACAGATAATACGGAAAAATAACATTGTCCAGACAAGGCCCGACCAATGCATTATTTCTTGGATTTGGCTCTGTTACAACTTAACTAAAAACTCGTTTAGAAACGGTATAAACAATTTGGAGAAACTTAACTTGCTACTTTTAACAGTTTTACTTTTCCACAAGTTAAACAGCATTTACCGCTAGATTATAACCACTTTCCATTCACAAATTTGCTTTTCATCACAAAAGATTTTCATGCCCACTTTTTATCAGAACCAATTTTCTATGCCTCTTGAACAACTGCAGATGCCATGTAAACACTAATCATTAGTAATCAATCAATCACTAGTGATTTGATTAGACATACTTTTGACTGAATGGCCATTACCCAGTTGCCAGTGGTCATGTGATGTATTGGTGGGTCACATACATTGGAACACACCAAATGAAATTAACAAGAAGTCATTTCATACAATTAACAAACAAGTTCATTAGACACAGCCAATAAACTCACTTCAACTATGCCCTGAAGGTCGGAGGTCAACGAGTTTACGTCTAAGCTGCCGCCAAAATGCTGCTGGTAGAGATCCATAAGTCGTTCAAGCAAGACGCTACCCTCGGTAAGATCCATAAGAACCAGCAAAACATTACGAACCAACAGCTGCATCTCAGTACGATCGACCAGACAGACAAACGAGCGACCATCCTCTACCAGTACCTACGATTTACAATAATGTAAAACTGAAATATAAAAAATTATAAAACAAAACTAATTTATTCTTCCTCCTCCTCCTCCTTCTTCTCCACCCTCATGGATTCATAATGCGATGTCGCAACAGTTTTCTGTCTGTGGTGTTGCAGTTGACTTCACTCACATTGGGAGATACTTAACTCGTATTAACTCAAGTATTGGAGATACTTAACTTGTATTAACTCAAGTATTCCTGTATGCTGTCTATTCATCTTTTGTATTGTCAGCCTCTACTTCAAGAGTCTGGCATGTAGCAGTGCATAGTTCTGACATGCAAACGGATTGCTTCCATTTGCAACGTATTATTGAACCCACTAAGTCTTCGTTTTGAATAACCTCATTTAGGGAATGACTGGAAACCGCTCCCGACATTCGCTCCAGCCGGATAGTGTGGTATTCGGCACTATCCGGATTTGCAGAATATCATAAATGATTGTTGATTTTTATATTGATTTTTGGTTTGCTGTTTAATTTCTGTGATTGATTAAATTTAACTTTATTACGATTCTCTTTAACTTTCAACTTTGAAGCTGCAAACTTGCAATTGTGATTTTAAAACTTTTAAAGAAATTTTCTGCTAATTTTAGCACATTTTAGCCTAATGAGTCTTCTTTACTTTACAGTTTACAAGAATGTCGTTTATATTCGTGATATTTGCTCCGGATTCGGATCCAAATCCAGCAAATATTGGCCCAAAATATCTGAACCTGGTATCCGGTGGAAAAGATACATCGGGTCATTTCCTAACCTCAGCAACCAGTTCCAATACATGTACTCTTGTCTGATGCCAATATTATGGCTGTTGTTGTGAGATCCTCTTCCAAGCTATTATTTACTTACTTATTAATGTGAATTTGGTGCATGCTCAGTGGGCGTAAAAAGCTTCCGGTTAATTTTTGGCTGTTGAAACTAAGTTGAGAATTAAAACTCTTAAAATCTGATGCTAAAATACCCATTATGCGGCAAGCCCTTTACACTGTGTAGGCAAATTTTCTGCAAGTCAGTGACATAAAACAACAATTCATCAAAGTGTATTGCATGACAGCAATGCAGTTTGTTCTAGGCACAGCAAGCCTTCGGAATTTGACTTCAATTTCTGAATTATTAAAAGACGCAGAGAACAGAATTTACAACAACTGTATACAGAAATCCCGTCACTAAAATTATATTCTCTGTTTTCACGAGGCACGGAAAACAGCGTAGCGAAGACAAACCTCGGCAACTGAAGGAATTTTTCTGATGAGATTCACGACCGATTTGACATCAAAGTCGCCGAGCTGCAGCGTTTGACCAAACGCCTTCAGGTAAGCAGCGTGGAAGTCGGAAACGGCAATCCGGTTGCGTGGACAAGAGTGCAGCAATGAAACTACTTGATCTTCCATGATGCGAACCAACTCCTGCTCCGTCAGACACAGAATCTTCTCATCGTGCCGATCATGAACCTGAACAACAAAGCCCAAAAATAATTACACACACGTGAAAACTTATTCCTACCCAGTGGCAGCTCCACAGGGGGGGCCTGTGCCCCCCTATTGAGCACCTGGCCCCCCCAGTGATCCCCCTCTTGGGACCCTATACTTAATACTACATACCTAACAACAAATGGTTGGCCCCATGATTAGAAGTTGCCACCTTAACGGCCCTCCCACTTGCCAAATCCTGGAGCTGCCACTGTTCCTACCACAGGAAATCAGCGATTTGCTAAAATCCAAAAATTTACAGCAACAACCAATTTATGTGTAAAATAATATGATGCAACAAATTGCAAGAATGTGTAGTTCTGTAATTTAGTCTGTAACCGTTGAGCATGATATTACATGATATTTGATATTTTAATGATACATGATATTTGAATGTTAAATATGTACAGCGCCCTTGACTTTGGTAGACACCATGTGTACGGCGCTATATAAATTGTCTAAATAATAATAATAATAATTACCCCTTTCGCTCATCATTTTAACCTATTGGTTATAAAGATCGCCGAAGTCAAAGAGTTAGAGCGAGCATGTCATGTACCTTAACGATGTCCGGTATTGCTTCAAACAGTTCAATAAGTTTTGTGAATCCATAATCCGCCACTCTGCATTGTTTGCCAAAGTGATGGTGGTAAGCAGGAATGAACTTGCTGAACGACATGCGACACCGGGGACTGTGACGCAGCAGGTCGACCGCTTCTCTGGCAAACTGCTTCGTCTTCTCCATCTCTTCCTGAGTTTGCTCTATGAACATGCCATCAAAATAAGGTCAAGAGTGTGATACCACCAATAAAAAGTAAGCAAAGTTTTCCCATGCCCGGATTCGAACGTTGGGACCGGTGCTGATCTCCAGTCACTTACACATACAGCGACACGGGTGGCATACACCATCAACCTAGAGTAGGTTGTCAGCCAAACGTCTAGGCCCGCGCTTTACTTCACAGCAAACGCTGCTCCTCAATTTGATGTTCCAACCGCCCTCTAGCGAGTAAGGCTGAGTCGACCTTAGAGGCTCCTACAGGAGTTGAACCCGTTCCATCAGAGTGCCTGCCCAGTGTGTAACCGCTTCTGCCACCTTCCCACCTGCCCCCAACACCATCAATAAAAAAATTAAATCTAAAAAAATGAAGTCAATGAAGATTTCAGTCTGGAACTCCAAATTAAGAATTTTCTTAATTGATGCCAAAACTTGTCTAAGGTTAAAAAAAAAGCTACAAGACAACACGGTTTCTCCAATCTTGAGACTCTTAATACAAAAAAAATAAGAATAATTCTGCACGACAGCGGCCAAACTAATCTGGAATTCATTCTGTGCTGGATAAGAAAACCCACAAGCACAAAAAAAACAAAAAACACAAAGATAGTGCTTCTGACCTTATCAGTTTTAGCTGTTAGAACAAAATAACCAGTAAAAATATTAAAGGCAGAACAAGAAAGCCTACCATCTAATGCAGAGTAATACAGTTGCATTGAAAAGCATATAAGTTGTAATGTAATGTAATGTAATGTAATGTAATGTAATGTAATGTAATGTAATGTAATGTGGAATTTGTATAAGTTATGGCAAAGGTACAGCTATGATCACTTGATGAGGAACCTCAGGCCACAGAAACGATTTCTGAGTGGACAGGCAATCATTAAATTCTTATACCGGTATATAATCAAAGACAATTTTAGTTAAATAAGTATGTACATTTGCAGTAATGACTGCATTGCAAGTGTGTTTCTGCAGTTACCTCTTTTTGGCAAGGCAATTATCATGTCCACTCCTGTCCCAGATATCTGTCAAAGGCAAACATTTTGTTGGTTGCACAATAATTGTTAATATATAAACATGTATCGAAGAATTGTATATACAGGGTGGCGCAAAAAACCGGACTAGTCACATTTAGATTTGCATTTAATATAGTCCTGTTTTTTGTGCCACCCTGTACAATGCCGTGCAAAAGCCTGGAATAACTAACTCTTTTTTGCAATAATTGTTGCAATTATTCTGAATTACTGTTTGATTTGAGAAAGAGCAGAAAAAGAACAGAAGACAATATATAGAAAAGAAATATAAATAGAAGACAACCAAATTTAAAAACAGAAGATGATTCAAACTTTTGCACATGACTGAAAATTCTGTTTTCATACAATTAAGTCATAACATCACCACAACTTTAAAATCATTGGCATAGCTATTGGGAGGGGGCAGCCAGCCCATGTGCTCATATTTTGAATGGGATCAATTGTGGGATTTGTGCAGACCTCGAGAAATTTCTCAAGAAGGTGGCAGGTAGGATCAACTGGAGCAGAATCAATGTGCCAAGAACACTTCAGCACCCTTGTCGTAGGCCTTAGCCTAGTGCACAGCACTATAGAAGTTGTTGTTAAATAAATAAATAAACTTCTTTTTGCTTGTAGTCTTTTTTAACCTCAAAATGTTAAGTGCCCTCCCTTTTTCCAGAACCCCACTAAACCACAGTTTAAAATAATAATTAAAGAAGCATACAGTAAATGACGACTCTGGTAATTCGCCAACAAGGTCCTCAAGAAAACAAACGCCGTATTCCGTGACGTCAAAGGTACGCCCAACAACTTTATCTAAATTGAATCAAAACACTAAATAACAGCATAAAAATCAACAACAAAATTAAGTAATGTGCAAACGCTATTAGCCATAAGCCTTTAAGTTTAGCTGAACATATATATACTTAACGAAATTGTCTGATTGTTTGGAAATTGTAAATGCCCAATTTTTATGTAGTGCTTCAATAACAAAGCATGGGACATCAGCCTAAAGGGCAATGTATGCGTCTTATAAAGTTGACCTCACACTGGTGGACATAGAAGTGCACAAAATACATTAACTTCAATACCCAGTAGCAAACCCAGGTAGACAGTTCATCTCAGAAAAGAGCAGATGCTTTACCAAGTGAGCCACATAGACAGTAAATGTCTGACAAACCATTTATAACTAAAAAT
Organism: Metaphire vulgaris; assembly: GCA_018105865.1. NCBI lineage: Eukaryota > Metazoa > Annelida > Clitellata > Crassiclitellata > Megascolecidae > Metaphire > Metaphire vulgaris. The sequence continues at coordinate 7,563,698 of CM030869.1, forward strand.
ACTTATCCACAATTCCAAAGCCTTTCTAATAATATTAATAATAATTATATTATAAGAATAACAAATACAATATTACACAATAATAAACCCAAAACATTAGTTAAGCATATTTGTTTTAAGAAATTTAACACAGGAAGTTAGCAGAGTGGTAACAACACTGGACGATGGAGCAGAAAGTTGCGGGTTCAATCCCTGCAGGAGCCCTAATGTTGACTCAGCCTTACTCACTAGAGGGTGGTGGTAAACTGAGGAGCAGTGTTAAGCTGCGATGGTAAAACGTGGGTCAGAGGAAAGTAATGGCAACCTCCCACAGATTAATGGCTTATACCACCTACGTTGCCTATTGCCTAGACTGGAGATAAGTGCTTGAACCCAACGTTCGGACTCGATTTCGGGACCAACCTTCACCTTTTAACATAATAGTAATTAATATACATCAAGAAAAAGAATAAAAACTGAGGTTCATACTGTAAACTGCTGGAAGTTCAACAACACTGATCTGTTTGCTTGACAGCGATTTGAGAATGCGCAAAAGGTCGACAGTGAACCTCTTCATCTGAGCCTTGTGAGTCAGCATTACATATTTCTGACAGCCATATCCAATTACCTGACAGAAAGACATGTATTCATTGAATCAATACTTTAATTCCAGTAATAGCTCCTAGGTCTTTAGAAATAAACCTGATATCTCACCACTCATTCAAAAGCAAACACAGTGTTATTGCTCAAGTTATAAGCATATTTTCAATGGCAAAGGTGAAAAAAATCTGAAAAATTCACATGCTAAACACTTCTTGGCAAGTGCTAAATTTTCAGGCTACATTAGATTACCTAAACAGATATGCCAAAATGTTGGAATATATATCATACATAAAAGTATGTAGGATTTATACCATGCATACAATATATGTGGGATTAAAAAATTTGAAAATATTTCAAATCAAAATTCAATAACTGAACAGCATATCTCAGAATCAAAACATGAATTGCTGAGTGAGCATTCAACAAAAATCTGTTTTTAAAACTCTTTTAAGGTGGAAGTCGACAATAGTCAACATCAACACCATAGTGTTGAAATAATTTCGCATCAAAAGAGTTAATAGTGTTTATCAGCAGATTCTGCACGTTATTCAAAAAGAATAAAATCTCCTTAAAACATCATATTTTTTTCAGCATTTTTAACACTATTTAGAACTTTTATTCAAGAAGTCATAACTATACAAGTCACGAGCTTTGATATTTGCTATTTTACATTCAAATATAAATTCAAATTTATACACAGTTTGCATCGTCATATATTCTTTAATAACACTGACAAAACTTGGTACAGTACAACCACCTTTTTGTAGAAATTATAAAATTATTTAAAAATCTAAATGAGAGTGAAGCCTAATCAAACGAGTTTCATGTACTGGTGATTGCTGGTATCATTCTGAAAATCAGTGAAATGTTACAGCAATTGCACTCAAACAGTCTTCAATTACTAACACTTGATGTCTCAATTTCAACACACTGTACCTCAAAAGGTGCGGAAAGTTAGGAGAGCAGTAACAATGCTGGACGATACAGCGGAAGGTCGTGGGTTCAATACCCACAGGAGCCCAAGGTCGACTCAGTCTCACTCGCTAGAGGGCGGTGGCAAAATTAGCAGCATTAAGCTGTGAGGTAAAACATGGGTCTGGGGAAAGTAATGGCAACCTACCCTAAATTAATGACTTATACCCCCTTACTTACTTATTTAGCCTACCCCAGGCTTATACCACCTATGTCGCTGATTGCCTAGACCGGAGATAAGCGCCGGAACCCAACGCTCGGACTCAAGTACGGTACCTGCCTTTACCTTTTTGCGTACCTCAAAAATAAACTAGACTATCAGAATAAATGAGGATTGAAGAAAAACTAACCTGAGCCACATTTGGAACCGTTTCAAAGAGCTCCATGAGCTTGGTGCACCCGTAGTCAGCCACGCGCAGCTGACGACCAAAGTGACGATGATAAGCCGGTATAAATTTGCTGAAAGGCACGCGACACTGTGAGCAGTTCCTAAGCAAATCGACCACTTCGTGAGCAAACTGGGATATCTGGTGACCATTTCCTGGACTACTGCAACTCTGTCGAAAGCCATCTAAAATGACACAGCTGAATCAGTGGCAGCTCCACCGGGGGTCTATTGAGTGCCTGTCCTCCCCCAGTGGCCCCCCTGTTGGGACCTATACTTAATGATACACACATTAAACAACAAATGGTTGGCCCCCCATGATTAGAAGTTGCCACCCCAACGGGCCCCCCACTTGCCAAATCCTGGAGCCGCCACTGAGCTGAATTGCACAAAAAATATTAGGTTCTTTCCCGTTATCCGGACCCCAGTAGAGGGATGGTGTAATTGGTGTTAGGGTTAGAGTTAGGGTTAGAGTTAGGGTTATGGTTAGGGTCAGGTTGAAAAGTCATTACACTTCACTGGGGTTCAGATAACAGGAAAGTACCAAATATTATTATAATTTACCAAACTGGCACAAGTTTATTTCAAAAAAGATCTTGTCAGCTACCATAGTATAATCAAACTCTCTTAGAAATTTAAGTGACAGCCTGGAGATGCATGTCTCCATTAACATTATCGATGCTGATGTTCTCAGTTCCTCTTTATACCATTATGTCACACCTCCTCCAGTCGCTGCAACTAATGATTCCATCAGGGATAAGAGGGTGAGTGTGACATAACGGTGTCACACCCCCTCTGGGCGCTGCAACTAAAGATTCTATCCTTAGTTGCAGCGTACGGAACGGGAGTGTAACATAGCGGTCATGTTTCCACCGGGTACCCGCACCCAATTTTACTGCCCAGACAATAGGCAGCCAATGGGTACCCGGGTTCCCGTTGACATCCTTAGTCTTAGATTAATTTCAGAGCAGTTCGGATCAGAAAGATTTCTATTACAAATTCACATAATAAGATGTTGTTCTTAAAGTCTTCAGACTCCTTTTAAACGCAGAAAATCAGAGCATACCTTTGCAAGGCGAAGATCTATTTTCAGCCCACTGAACGCTCTTAATTCCACCTTCGGAGAGGCTTATTTGAACACCTGGGACGCAGGTGATCAGGTGCTCCAAAGGTATGCCGCCATCTGCCACAGACTTCAGTACACCGAATTCAGCAGAGAAACAGCTTGAAAAACTGTACAAAATAGAGCAGTCCGTGTTAACCCTTTTACCACGGCAAGTCATTTTAGCCGATAAGCTATATATAGGTGTATATAGCCTATCGCAATGGAAGCTATGGTTCAAAGGGTTAACCCATCACCATATTGTCCCATCACCATAAACCCATTACCATATTGTGCAATGCTTGAAAATCATGAGATTCAGAAGAAATTTTGCATTTACATGAATTAAAAATATAAAATTAAATTTGGAAGAAATCACGAAACTCTTTTGCAGTTGAAAGCAAAACCCAAATAAAATACTCTTCTATAATAAACAGCCAAGAAGTGCAAAAATCTAACAAAGGAAGATTCAAATAAAATCCATCACCTTACTAGCGGGAGAGTTCCATCGTGCGACTGCAACAGCTTATGTACCTGAGCTGAGAAAGTACGAAGCTGAAGAATAACGTGCGGCAGGTCGTACATGTCAACCGAATTGGCAGAATTTGATGCAGCGCGGCACTGGTGCAGGTGACAAACTGATGACTCGAGATGTTTAGGCGCATTTTCTTCGATAAACCTAGTGGTCGCAACTGCGCCGTCTTTTGGAACCGACAGAAGAACGACCGTTCTTCCGGTGCCTTCCTGCTCGGTTATGTCCACCGTGTCCTTCATCTGATACAGCTCCGACACGCTTATCCTGCGCTGGAACCGTTTCTCAAACAGCTCGATGAACTGGAAGAGAGGAAGCTGCCGACCGGAAACCTCCTGGAGCAGGCCCACCACCTCGGCTCGGATGCTGGCGACCGTCAGCGGCGACTCGCTGCTCACGAGCGACACGTGGATCCGCTTGTAACCGATCTTCTTCCTGTGGAGGTGAGAAATGGCAGAGCGGGCGTCCTCGACGCAGGAGACCCGAACGTAGGCGACGCTGGTGTTGTCCTGCAACGTCTGCATGTGAACGCCGACGACCTTCACGTGCTGGCGGAACTCGTCGGCGAGAATCTTCTTCCACTCGCTCGCGCTTATGTTGTAGTCGAGATTCGACACGATCACGCTGATGCCGACGGACGAAGGGCCAGTCTCGTTCGAATGTCGGAGGACGTCCTTCATAACGAGACTGGTATCCGAACCTCTGGAAACAGGAACACCAAAATACGAGGCCCCGGGTAACGTTATCTCAGGTGCAGAAGAGCCCGGATGGTTTTGATTCGCTTTGGAACTGGTAACTCTAGCCTCTCTGCCGTCCTTCGGTCTCCTCGCTCCTGGAGTCCTTCGAAAAGTCAAAGAAGGATTAGCGTTTTCAAACGACGAAAACCTCTCCGAGGGGCTGGATCTCCACGAAGTCGAGGTTCTTGGCTCGTTGAAATGCTCTTTCTCGTCCACATTTGGCATAACTATACTGCATCTTTGGATTTCGTACGTTTCGTTACAAGTTTCGTAATGTTGTTCCAAATCAGGCGGCTGAAATGTCAACGCTTTCAGCCGACACTGTTCGATCTTATCAGCTCTGCTGGCATGATGCCAGTCATGAAGAAAACTGCCGACGTCATCTCTGCCATGCCAATTAGGCTGAGTGTAAGTGCCGGGTCTGCTTACTGGAATGCTGTCAATCTCTGAACCGGTGTTTTTCAAAAGAGCTCCCGAAGGCCAATTTGAAAAATAATGTCCTTCACTGTTGGTCTTATCACTCACTATTCTGACGCTTGAACGCATAATAATATTTGGGTTTTCCTGTTGGTGGTTTATGTCGACAAACGGAACAGAAGTTGGCCATTGCATTTTCTCCATTTCATCTCCTTGAAGTTTTTCTACCAAAGCAAATTAAATTAATTCTTAAGCCCTTTACCGGCCACTTATTTGTAACTCAATGTAAAATGGACGAGTATACCGGTACTCATCACGGGCAGTTAAAGGGGTTAATCAGCCTAGTTGATAGATGCTCCTGGACAAAGTCCTACTATTTTCCATTTTCTCAATTTGTCTCATAATTATAATTAATCAATATTTTCTATTAGTGTTTATTATTATGGGCTATTATCAGTGGCGGCTCTAGGATTTGGCAAGTGGGGGGGGGGCGTTGGGGTGGCAACTTCTAATCATGGGGGCCAACCATTTGTTGTTTAATGTATGTAGCATTAAGTATAGGGTCCCAACTGGTGGGGCCACACTCTCAATAGGGGGGGGCACGGGCCCCCTGGCCCCCCGGTGGAGCCGCCACTGGCTATTATTTCTATTAGCCCATTAGTGCTCGCTACTTTTGTAAATTAGGTGCAAGTACCAGCAAATTTTTTAAATTCGTAATTTGTATGGTGCCTTGATATTAATGCCTATGGCACCAGCCTACGGCGCTATACACAGTGGCCCATACAAGTGAGCAGTGTTTGGCTGAAAAGCACAGAAAAATTTATTCCTATACATAACCCAGACTGTGCACTGATTTTTTTCAGAAAAAGTGCATATTATATCTGAGATAATAAGGCATTCTAAATCTCTTTAATAGCTATAGGCCAATAGAATGTTTGAATACCCAATCTATGTGTCTCTGCCTTTGTTTGTTTGTTTGTCTACCTGCCTGCCTGTCTGTCTGTCTCCAAGCAGTTATCTCAATGCCCCCACTCCTATATAAAGAACCAGAAGACAGGCTCTGCTCCCAATTGAGTGCAAGCCTAATTGTCTATTCATGAGGCTAGCTTAATGGGTGGATAATTCTATTATTGGTTAGGCTATTCAAGCAATGGCCCTATTGTGTGGCAACTTATCTGCACCGTCATAGCTATAGCTAACACATCTGTTGGTGGCTACACCACCCGGGCATCAGTTCACACACCATTCACTACATCAGAAAGAGTCTCAGCTGGATGGCAAAACCCGTGAGACACAATGAATGAGATGAAGACAGCCCACTTTTGTAATCACAAAGTGCTAAGCTATATTGGTGCAAGATCCACTGTCAAATTATAGGAGCATTTTGAATTTCCAAGCGGCAGATAGACCCTATAAATGTATTGGCATGCAAATGAACATTAGGATCCATTAAAACTTGTGTCTCAATAATTTGTATATAATATATGGATGACTAAAACAACTTGCCTCATTTAAGAACAATATAAAATATAATATTAAAAATACAAATACAAATACAAATAATAATAATAATAATAATAAAAATAATAATAATAGCAGTAATAAAAATAATAATAGCAATAAAGTACTACCGGTAACTTAGCACTTTTATATCACCTGAGGGTATTGCTAATATATAAACCAGTGCTTCCCAAACTTTTTCCAGTCATGGCACACTATCCAAGAAACATACAGTGCACAGTCAACGGGACACTGCAGCCGAAATACACACATTTCATTTTTAAATGATGCATTTGTATAGGCATACTAGTACTCTATAACGAACAAACGAAGTTTATTTCACAATACATACATACATACATACATACATACACACATGCATACATACATACATACATACATACATACATACATACATACATACATACATACATACATACATACATACATACATACATATTCACATCATGAATGTATACAATGCCAGAATGCCAAAATGTCAGACTGCATACCTAGTATATTTGAGGTACACACAGAAAAATTTAAACTTATATCTAACTTATTCTAAGTAACAAAGAACTAAAAAGAGAGAAAGATTATAACATAGATGCATAAGTCCAATATAGTAACTGTATGTGAAAAATTATAATATATTATACTCTAGTATATGAATATATTATACTTTAGTCTAGTATACAGTATAATATTGACTAAAGTTCTTCATAAGTACATATTTTCTTTGCAATCTGTATCACTATTTCATGCTTAACTTCATTGAAGAGATATAATTCAGCTTATAATTAACAATTAATACAGCACCATTATTATTTTGAAATTTCCAACATTTAACCACGGCACACTTCTACCGCTGCTGCGGCACAGTTGTGTGCCGCGGCACACAGGTTGAAAAGCACCGATATAAACAATCTGCGAAAGATGAGGTCAGTGGCAGAGAGATCACTCATCACAATGCAATAATTTAATAATTATAATCATATTTCAGTGCAATTACATACCAGCATCTGAGCAAGGTTTCTGAGATATCTCATCTGAAGAGGCTTTGCACTTCTGTCTCCTTCTGCGCTTCGGTTTTTCATTCTGCTTAACAGCCACTTCTTCTTCTTCTTCTTCGGTCTTAAGCTCAGCCGGCCGGGCGTTGACATCCACCACTCCAGCAACACCATCATCCACGGAACCCAACTTCTTCTTATCTGCCGACAAGGAATCCACTTCAAACAACACATTTTCCTCATCCCCAGCGCACTTCTCATCCACTTTCTCCTCCTTCTCCTGCTCCTCCTCCTCCTCCTCTCCTTCAATCACAATATCACCTGCCAAAACCTCGGCAGACGGCCAACTTGGCTCTCGAGCGATTTCTTTGTTTTCGATGCCCGATGTCAACTTTGCGGTTTCATGTTTGTCTTCTGTAGCTGTCCTATCAGCATCATTCTGTGTATGTGACAGGTCTCCCTGTAAATTTGAAAGATTTTGGTCAGCCTTCACAACCTTCGAAGCTGCATTTTCCTTGAACTTTGCAATGCTGTAAGCCACCTGAAAGCTCTCCTGACCATTTGACAACGGCTCTGGCTGACCCTGTTTCGCGCAAGAACTTCTCGTTATCTTCTGAGGAAAAGCGACTTTAATCTTTCGTCCCATTAAATTCTCTCCATCGAGACGTTTCTGTGCCCTGAAAATTAATTTAAAACATGAAATTAACAAATAAATTCTTATTCTTACCTCTAGGATTTTAATCACTCATAAGTTCCAACAAGGCAGAATCTGAAGACTGTGCACAAATCTAACACTGACTTGCAGACTCTGATGTACAAGTCTAATACAAACTGATGACTGACTGGCTGGCTGGCTATTTGTAGGCCAATGCTACAAACAAACCCACCTCAAAGCTCTAACCTTAACCCCAAAGTAAGCTCCTTACATAAGACAAAAGGACAGGCAGAGATGTTTAGAGACAACACTGGACCTCATTGGAACCAACTGTGATTGGAGGCACAGTAAGAACACTCCTTGCTTCATTTAGAGAACTCAGCTACTCACATCTATTGACTATTGCTGGGTAGGTTCATAGCTATATATATATATATATATATATATATATATATATATATATATATATATATATATATATATATATATATATATATATATATATAGAGAGAGAGAGAGAGAGAGAGAGAGAGAGAGAGAGAGAGAGAGAGAGAATGCACACTGGGCATTTATAATAGTGTGATGCAATGATGCAATCACAAACCCAATTCCCAGGTGAATATAGAAGCACTATATAGTAACAGAAGGAGATAACTGTACTGTTTACTTAATAGTAGACAACTGCTTACTAAATAGTAACAAAGGGAGACAACTGTTTACCAGTGGCGGTTCCACATGGTGGGTCCAGGGGGGCCATGTCCCCTATTGATTGCCTGCCCCAGTGGCCCCCATGTTGGGACCCTATACTTACTACTTCATACCTATCAACAAATGATTGGCCCCATGCTTAGAAGTTGCCACCCCAATGCCCCCCCACTTGCCAAATCCTGAAGCTGCCACTGCTGTTTAATAAATAGTAACTGGACACAACTGCCTTCACAATCCAATATGAAGCATGCAGACACTCCACGAGCAAAAGTGGATTTCAAGATCATAGGGACATCATAAAACAAATAAAAATGACTTCACACTCATTAATTTCTTTACTGATGTTGTGATCAACGTGTGCATAATGTGCTGCACAAATTCAAGAAAAGACACATCAAAGAGACAAAGAGACGTCTGAGAATTATGACGATGTCTTTGTCTTTGCAAGACACGCAGACAATTTGAACTGTGCTGACGACGCCGTCCATTCTAGTCTGCAGTTATTTTTTAAAACATGCATTTACCCCTTAACTGGGGATCCCGGATATATCTTTTCATTTTACATTGAGTTACAGTTAAATACATGGTTAAGGGGTTAATTCCTCGAAACCATGCAACTGTCATGAGACTGCAGTCTATTCATTTCAGTACGAATCAACCATTTCATTATTTATTTCCTACGAAAAACCCTTCCCATATCAAATTATAATCAAGGCAGTATCTCAGCAGCAAACAGATGATTTACACACTGAACTCAAATCAATGTTCTGCAGAACTGCTACTATTGTTTCATTTTGCTTCATTCTTCCACCAGGTGGTATAAGCATCAATTTTCAAAACAATAAGTGGATATCATGAAAGATCATTATCACATTGGTCAATAAAGTAAATGGGATAAATGTTCCAGATTTGCCAAACATGTGATCTAGTCAGATCGCAAATCGGTTACCTGCTAAGGTTTCCGTCAAGCAGTTTTATCATGTTTACCTAAACATCGCAGTCAGTTGAGTCAATAAAACTATTATTCACGCAAAGCAGACTGCAGCATCATGTGTGAAACAAAGATGCACACAACCACAGAATGCATAATGCACAATATCTGCTGAAATAACAAAATAACAGTGTCCAACATTTAGTGATGGTAACAGTAGAATAGGCCAGATATGGCAATGGGTCATGGATAATCAATACGTGATGGTTCACATGGTTCATCGGCAGATGAACCATAAAAATTTTTACGACCATGGGTGCAGTCATGCAGCATATGCAATTTTCAATTTGAGTTCATTGAAAAAATATAGAAATTTTCAATGCAATGATTGCATCTACTCTGCGGTAATAACGTCATTTTTGATTAACTGTTGTGTTGGTCAAATTTTTAATTGGTTAGTTCTATGGTATTTTATTGCAGGGTAGTAATCGGGGCAGGAAGTTAGCAGAGTGGTAATAATGTTGGACGATGGAGCACAACGAGGTTGTGGGTTCGAGCCCCGCAGGAGCCCTAGAGTTGACTCAGCCTTACTCACTAGAGGGTGGTGGTAAAATGAGGAGCAGTGGTTAGAAGCTGCAATAAGTCAAACAGGTACGCTACGCGATGCACTAGCCCTGTATCCATGGCATTGCATGCCTGGCTAAGGGCTATGGCGACGGAGATCAAAACCCGCCCTATGAGCCCGTGAAGCTCGGGAAGGACTTTGACTCGACTATTTTGAGTAATTGATACTCAACATTAATTTTGACATGGTTTCATGGCTTTGAAAAAATATTATAGCTATTTATTTGCCAAGGACCAATTAATTGGTCATTGTCACATGGGTCAAGGGTTCAATGGGTCACATGAGTCAAGGGTTCAATGGGTCATCCTGAGTTACCCATTTCCATCTCTGGTAGAGTGGTCCAGTGGTTAATGGCCTTCAACTCTACCTTTTTAATAGTTGAGTAAAAATACAAGTAATGTGCAGTTTCTGCCAGACTCAAGACGACAGCCATTTTTCGAGGCCCTCAGAAGTGGCCAAATCACAATAGTTATAAAAATATCTTAAGCCACATTAACTCGGGAAAAGAGGGGTCATCCATATTTATGCCTATGAAAACGGTACAGGTCGAATGATACGAGCCCCACTCAAATCAAAATGTTCAAATTTCAATGTATGTTGAAACAAAGACAGCAAAGCAGAAAGAAGATCACCACCTTCATCAAACTGGGCTAAGTAACACAAAGTCAGGGCCGCCGAGAGAATTTGTGGGCCCTGAGCAAAAAATAGTTACGGGTCCCTGGCCTGGCAAGTCTGTGAAACAGTTGATGACCTTTTTTATGCTTCTTGCTCCTTTTAAAAAAGGAGATTACTTGATTACTTAACATGATCGGCCCGGGCCACCTGACATTCCCCGGGCCCCTGTGCTTGTGGCGAGAAGTTGGCCTTTTTCCTTGTCAGTCTTTTTCAGGGTTCAGGCTATTGTTAATACAGTTAATACATCATCATCACCGGGCCCGGACCCCCTGCAGGCCGCCGGGCCCCTATGCAATTGCCCCCCTCCCCCTCGGCAGCCCTGCACGAAGGCGCTATCATTTCATATCCTGCAGTTGTCCGAAAGAGTGCGCCCACAGTGCAACAACCTTTACCTTTCTTATATTTAGACACAGATTCGCAGCAATATTAACCCTGTCGCCATGCAAAGCCGCAAAAGCAGCTTCTGCTACCGATACCAGTCCCCGTTAGGCCACTTTTGGGGTTTCTGCGTCTTTTCCGGTTTTGATTTTCTTCATGGTATTAAATATTCTATGCTGAAAGTAAACACAGTTCAATTCTGAGGAAACTGGTGGAAACATTTCTGCTCTACGTTAACATTTGCTCAAGATATTTGAGTTTATGTGGGAGCCCCAAACAATCCCATAATTTTCCCCAGGAGCCTAGGGGACAGAGAACGGACGCACAGGAGCCATAGGGGTGAAAGGGTTAAACCCTCCAAACCTCAAAGTAGCTTCATTGCTTGGAAATCGAAGCACAGCCGCTGTTCCTTCCATCTTTATAATTCGGCCACGAACACCTTTGCACAACCGCTGGAGGCCGTTCTGTACACCGCTACCGACCGGTAGATTTGTCACTGTGAGCTCCCTTGTGACTTCTGGCGTCTACAGAGTAAGAGACAAAAAATTGCCTTATAAGTAAATAATTTCTCAAATAAATGACAGCTTTCTGGCTTCAAAATTTCTCATTTTGAAAAACCTTTGAATTAAGTCTCAAAAAATACTTGGACAGCAAATAATGTGGGTTTCTCTGTCTTAAATTTGACTATAAAATGTCTCACGTGTTTGCTTTAAAACTAGAAATTTCGAACACTGAATATCACAAACCACTTGAGGTGATGCTAAATGACAAACTGTCTTTGGTGTCTAAAATCGCCTGTAAAAGTAGAAATCTTAAGTAGCATTCACTTATATACAGTAACCACATATTTAACACCCACAGAAAAGCAATGTGCACTGTGCATGTGTCAAAGCCCCGATTTAATGTAAAACCAGCAACCTTGTGAAATAATGATCTAATAATAAACGATTTTCATGAACACACCTGAGGAAGCGTCCGTGTAGGCAAATCTTCTATGAAATCCTCGAAACAGTAGGACTCGTGAGCGCATGAAGTAAGCGCAATGGCGACCTGCTTGCGATGTATAAGTATGATGTGAATGTGATGACGGTAACGCAGATCAGAAAGGTCAGACGCAAAGTTCACATCGCCTGAACAACCAAATAAAACAACTCTGCTGAATCAATAAAGCATAAATCAAATGACAATTCTGATTCAATTTCATTTTTAAAATACTGTTTTTCACCCACTGAAATATTAGTAAAAGATAAAGGTAGGTCCCGTACTCGAGTCCGAGCGTTGGGTTCCGGCGCTTATCTCCAGTCTAGGCAATCAGCGATGTCGGTGGTATAGGCCATTAATCTGGGGTAGGTTGCCATTACCATATTAATCTAATAAATTACTTATTATAGAACTAAATCACGTTTTATATCAAGCTCTGCATCTTTTCTCATGCATTGATTTCCAAAATCAAAAACTAAATGTACAATAAATTTCTTGCATTCCTTCCATAAACAAATGCCAATGACCTTTCAGTGAAAAGATTAAATCTAGCCTGCTCAAATCATACTCCACCTGCACACAGCTGCTCTCTCTAAACTTCAAACTCCTTTCGATGCCAAAGCATCCTCGAAGACAGTCAATCTCGGATAATCTCTTAGCCTGGTCTGGTTAGCAACTAAGGTTGTTAAGACTGCTGGTTTTGAAGAACCGGCTAACCGTTCAAAAAAAGACCGGTTAACCGGTTAACCACTCGTTAGCGGCAGTCTGGTGTCGTGTCAAAGCGCTTTGATGTCGCCGGCGCCGGCGCCTATGCCAGCATCCTGTGCGGCTACAACAAAGCGCTTTGATGTTTTGAAATTATGGTTTACCGGTCAAAGTTAAAAGGACCGGTCCTTGCTCTTAGGACCGGTTAACTGGTTAACCATTAACAACCTTATTAGCAACCTCACTGGGCTTCTCCAGTAGTCCATCACCCGAATGCACTATTTGTGTAGAGCTTGTAGAAATACTTGGCTCTGCTTACTCCTGAGATGTGTTGGTCACATGTAAAGTACCTCAGGGCTTGGGCCTAGTACCACTAGTGTACTGATGCTGCACAATTAGATTAGGGAACTACACCAATTGAGATCTACAATATACACATTATATACGCCTTACACAATACACATACACAGACGCTATCTACTTATTTACTTCAGCAATTTGCTAAATTCTGCAGGCTTCAAAACAAAAACCTGGCAAGTGCTTAGCCAGTGACTAACAACAATATTAACATATTCTTTTGTTTTCCACTGCTAAGCCCTTTGGAATTTAGCTAGTCTCGGATTTCTTTCAGTCAAGCAGTTGCAGAATGAAAAGGTCTTTCTTAAGAATTTGAACTAAATACACTAAAAAGGTGACAACGATTTTAGTTTTCAACATATATCTGTTTATTACAAAAAGACAAACACTCATCACTTGCAAATTTCAGCAATGCAAGACAATAGTGAAATCACTGGATTGCTAAATAGTCAAATACCCCAGTGGTAACATTCTACAAAGAACATATAACAAATGAAGAAGTTAGAGAGAGAACACTGCAACTGAGCATCATGGAAGTCATCAGAAAGAGAAGAATGAAATGGACTGGACACATACTCAGAATGGAAGAAATAAGAAACCCAAAACGAATCTTCAACTACAAACCAGAAGAGAAAAGATCTCAAGGAAGACCAAAAAGATGATGGGTGGACAGTTTGGAAGAGAATCTGTACATGACAGGACTGAATCTCAACGGAAAAACTGATGGAAGACACTGAATGACTGGAAGAAATTGCAAAGGACAGAAAACTTTGGAGAGATGTCACGGAGAAGTCGATAGCTGGACACAGCTGGAGGACAAAAACCTGACCTGACCTGATTACATTCTACGATATCAGTACATACAGGGTGGCGCAAAAAAACGGACTATATTAAATGCAAACCTAAATGTGACTAGTCCGGTTTTTTTTATGCCACCCTGTACACAACAACAATGGCAGACCCACAAATAATGACACAAGATCTCTCTGACAATCAAGAAGTTACCAGCTTGCCAAATTTACCACATAATAAACAGGTAGGAATAGGCGACAATCTAATATCACATTGACCAGTAGCCGCTGCAAACCAAAACTACTCATAGCGTCCATAAAACAATGGAATATAGGGCCAACAAATACACAGTAAGTGTAAGACAAACCTGATATTAAAATAACATCTGCTGGAGGTTTATGATCAGCAGCGAACCTTCTTAATGACTGTCGGATTTTGTCATCAGCAGTATTTTTGCTTACGGCGCTGATGTGAACCACAGTCACCTAAGAGAGAAGTTTTCAATTCATTATTTAAAGTATAAAAAAAGTTTTAAAAGTAACATAAGTTAATCAGGGCCGCCGAGAGGGAGGGATGGGGGGAGTGCACAGGGGCCCGGCGGCCTGGAGGGGGCCTGGGCCAATGATGAAGTTGTATTATCAACAATAATAACACAAAAAGGTCAACATGGTATGTTGCACAGGGGCCCAGTGAGAAAAAAGGAAAAGGGGGCCCGGGCGTTGAGGACATCATAAACAGTGTGAAAACAGCAATTAGCAAAGAAAAGGCCAGGAATTTTTTCTGAGACTTGTGACTTGTCAGGGGCCCGCCGGCCCTTCTGCATAGGGGCCTGGAATTTCTCTCGGTGGGCCTGAAGTTAATTAAAACAAAACACCGAGTAGGTAGTTTCCATTCCTTAAATACAGTCAAATATTCAGAATTCTGTGTCAAAATTAGAGAAAATTTTAAAATATATTCACACAATAATTATATTAAAAAACTAACTAAATATGTAGGTATGCATGGTTAGAGCTTGAAAAATAGAGTAAAAAATAACATCGCACAGAATACAATAACTACGTAAAAATTTACACTGAAATATATATACCTGGGCATCATTCAACTCTTGTATAGTGTCTCTATTCTGATTGCTAGTGTCACAGACGCACATAAATTCCGCCTCTTTCCGGCTCACAAAAAACCGATCTCGAATTTTCTGTACGAAGCCAAGAGCTGACTTGTGAAATGGAATACTACAGTTTTCGATATCCCAAAATACTCCAATTGACGCGGGCACAGAGGACAAATAAGGCTGAAACAACTGCGCAGGTCCTATCACACATAAATCGTAACCTTAGGACCACAAAAATATTCAAAAAAATAATAATAAGTCTCAAGCCAAACATAATGATCTCAAAAGAAGCAAGCTAAATATTACAGCTACACCATTATCAAATGGAAAACCAAGAAATAGCATAGATATTTTGGGTATTCAATTTACACCCTCCTCCTCTCACCCCAAATCATAAATAATTTACCAAAGCAACAAGTACATCGTGGACAATACAGATGTTCTAGTCATATCAGCTCACCAAAGGAAGTTTTACTGGTTTTCCAAGCACATGCCACAAGCAATTTCAAATGACCAACTGAAAAATATATCTGTGAAGATAATGGGCAAATGAATTTTTCAATCTCAAAACATTACCCCTCAGCTGCTGTGCCGCAAATAGGTCTTCTTCAAAGAGAAAATCTGCAGGGGATGTCTGCAGATAAATCGGCTTGAACGATATGACGATATATAAACTGAATGCTGTGTCATGTTCAGATATTATCTGCAGACGAATCTCAGTCGTGCATAAACCGTAGGCCGACAAAGTCAGCGAAAACTTGCATGCACATTCTCTCCAATTTTGCCTGCATACTTTATTGCCGTTCAACCAATCAACTGTCAGTTCAGAAGGTTAATAACTAAATAGAGCTCTAGCAAATTCTGGACGAATGGCTTTTTTTTCACCTGCAAAAGTTGGCAGATTTTTGCTGTAGATAAAATATGCATGTGGCACAGCAACTTTTGGGACATTTTGCTCCAGTACAAGTAAATTATACCATGATGTATCACTACAACTTGAAATTTTGCCCACAGAGTGAATAATTTATCCATTGTATCATTTTCCTAAATATCAACTTTCCAATGTAACTGCCATCTCAAAATCATTAGTCAAACATAAAAGACATATCAATTTATCAATAATGTCAAAACAATGACAATTTATTTAGCATTGTTATCTAATAACAATCGGGCTTAACATTAAGTCTCCTCATATAATGTACACATTTTTCAGTAACATAAAACCTTATTTCCCTTTTAAAATCCTAAATTATTGTTGTAGCCATGAGCTTCTTTTTACCTGTTTTCAGTTATTGGTTCAGTAATTGTTTGTTTACACTAAACTGACTGACCGATTGAATGACTGATAACCCCTTAACTGGGGATCTCGAATATATCCGTCCATTTTACATTGAGTTACAGTTAAATACACGGTTAAGGGGTTAACAAAGGGGCAAAATGTCCCTAGTGAGAGTGAAAAGTCTCAGTGGCATACCGGTAACTAGAGTCAACTTGGAACCTGGGCGGCTGACAACCCACGCACCTGACACCCGTCTGCTCTGATGGCATTATACAAAGAAAGTTTATAAATGGCAGGGATGCTTAAATTAGTAAGACACCTTCTCCGTGCCTGCACATTAATTTTTTTACGTCCTTTAATACATCATACAGAATGATACAGGCTCACCATGGTTAGCAGACAACAGTTTTAAGTAAATTTAGAAACTAGTAACACTACAGATTCATTTCATTGTAATCTCCATACAACAGCATTACAGATTAATAGATGATGCAAGATTCTTCAAGCTACAAATCACAAAATCTTCACGACATATTTTGAAGAAGCTTAAAATGTTTGTTTTGGGTCTTAAGGGCAAAACATCTAGAAATTGAAATGCAAAGAATTGAAATGATGTGACTGTAAATACCTGATAGTTTACCTTCAAATTTTTTATTGCAATCTGTAGTATCCATTCTTGACATATTCTTTGAAAGTCAGAATATTCTTTAAACAAAGACTGTTTCTAAAGAAAAACGACATCAAACTGATAACTACATGCATCATCACCATGGTCAAACCAATGAGAGAAATATAATTGCTCTTATCTAGCACCAATTTTGATATTCAAAGATATCAGCGGATCGGATGATATTACAAATCCATCTAAAAAAGAACTGGTTAAATTCAGAGAAAATAAAACATTTAAAGAAACCATAAGTAACGACAATGCTTGCGTAAACAGTTCACTACTTTTGTATTTCAGTGATCAGATTTTAAAGTAGAACTCCCAACACTCATAAAATTTGCGCAAGATTGATAAAACTGGTAAGTTCTAAGTAAGACAGTAAAAGCTGACAAGTATTTTAATGTTGTGGTGCAATCAGGCCTAACCAAATTCGCCTAGCAATGCAATAAGGCAATAAGATCTCACTAAATTCATCTAGCAACGTTTGTGCAATCATATTAATCATCGAAAAAGTTGATTTTTGTTTCTTTTAAAAGAAAAATGCAGCATTTCACTCACCAGATACTAAAACTGGTAAAAGATATTCGTTATTAAAATTTGTAAATCCGTAAAATCGAAAGAAATCCAGGCAAAAGAAATCTCAAGCCAAAGTAAAAACAACCAATTTCCAATTAAAATTGTTGGCACGATATTCCTATTAAAAGGATTTCATCGAGTTTTTATTATAATTTTAATAATATTTTTCGAAATCAACTGACTATTCAGACATTTTGTAAAGCGAAATGACCGGGTTATTTTTATTTGCGATCGAAAGTAAGTAAGTGTGAGCAAGACGTTTCTTAACCTGTTGATTGCTAATCGCAATCAGCCAATCAGTCGACCAATCCATCGATTAGTCAATCAGACAATCACCTTATATGATGCCACTACTATTATCACCATCATAATTACATAATGCCTAGAACTCGACATTGTCTGCTTTGCCACTAATAATAATAACAATAATAATAATAATAATAATAATAATAATAATAATAATAATAATAATAATAATAATAATAATAATAATAATAATAATAATAATAATGCACTTCTATAGCACCAGTTCTAATCCCCAAGGGTATCAATCGATGGTACTTCAAAATTCATCCACAAAAGATCCAGGTCATTCCAGAGATCAGATCTATTCTACTAGTCTACCTAGTCCTTCCTCGTGCTGGAAGCACAGCGGGCAGCACATAATGTTCCCCAATCCCCATAATCCCATATACGTCGGCCGTTGGCCAAATAAAGTAAGTAAAGTAAAGTAAAATCTCGTGGATTTCTATAGCGCCTTGGGGAGCAGCACAACAGTAGCTGCTTATTCTTAGGCGCTCAGCCTCTCTTAAAATAGCTATAGGAAAGGTGTGGGATCAGCCAGGCAATAGTCAATATCTGAATATCGCATAGGTGTATATTATGAATATCTAAATACTGGACCTCGTTCCATGGCAGACCCACGTGCATCAGATCTTGTTCGACCTTTTATTCTTCCGTGTTTCCTTGGTCTGCCTTTATTTCTTTTGCTGGTTTCTTGCAGCCAGTCCATTGCAATGAATTATTACTTACTAGTCTATTATTATAATTCATTGGTCCATTGCCTGTTTTGGAATCCGGTTGTTTCTCTGTTACTCTACATTACAGCGGCAACAGTATCTTCGAAATCTGTGTATCGCATTGACATCTATAAATAGCTATTTATAGATGTCAATGGTGTATCGTCAATGGAGGCCAATGTTTAGTTGTTAAAATTGAAAAAGTGCAATAAGCTTAGAATTTGTTGTATACATTTTCGCTTGGCGCGTTGAAAGTTGTAGGTTTTTAGGTACTGGCGTGTTTTGTGCATTATTTGTGAGTTTGTTTATATTTTGAAAGTGCGATTGATATGTTCGGAGTTGTTATAGATGTAATTTATAACTTTCTTTCTGGACGGCGTTTGAGACTGAAATCTAATGATAAATAAACACCCAGTTGGAGAAATTTCTCGTAAGTTCCGGTTCATTGTGAGGTAAACCTGAAAATGTCATACATCTAACCCAAAATACAGAACGAGAAAGTATAATTCGTTTCCGGGTATGTTATGTTATGTACATATGATGGTGAGACAATTTTTATAGCGAAAGTGTATTGCCAGAGTCAATGACACTTTAGGAAACTTTATCATTAATACCAAGACTGGAAGATTTGAGAGCAAGGAGTCTGTAAGATGGGGAGTTACCTCACTTTATCACACGGCAGTAATGGATTTTGGTGGTCAGACTCAAAGCTGATTGATCTGACAACTTAGTGGTTGGCGCAAGCCTATATTTGATACATTTTGCCAGTGGAAAGTTACTTTAAAATCTGAAGCGGTTAGCTGTGATTGTGTTAAGATATTGTAGTAAGAATGAAATTGTGTTATTTGGTTCACTGGGATGTTCTTTTACTGATTTTAATTATTGCTTTATATAGGAGCTTGGGGTCATTTTTATTGGTTCATTCTTTGATGGCATCCAGCTCATCGCAGACGTCTCTTGATCGAAATCCTTGGATTTCGATGCGACATGCCTTTCACAGTTTGCAGCACCCAAGATTCACCAGATCATTTAGACGAAAGCGATTCTGGGAGAAGAAAACCGTCGCTGGAGAACGTTCGGTCACGGTTCCTAACGTATGGCCAAAGAGCCCGTTTCAGTCTAACGATCGCATCTCATCTGTGCTCAGTGTTAGCAGTGTTCTAGTTCAGTCGAGCTCGCCATCGCTTAACAAGGATCATGCTGTCGAATGCCCAGTTTGCATGCAGTTCTTGCCTGCAGAATGCTTCTTTTCACTTCAGACCTGCCAGCACCGCTCTTGTCTTTCCTGTTTAAAGATGTACGTTCGGATTGAAATAACGGAAGGAAGAATTGAGATATCCTGTCCTGAGTGCCCGGTGAAGTTTCACCCTGGTGACATAAGAACGATACTGAACGACGATTCATTGATGCAGAAATATGAAGAGTTTATGCTTCGGCACGTTCTTGTTCTAGACCCAGACACCAGATGGTGCCCAGCACCTGACTGCAGGTACAGCAAAAGACTTCGTTTATGAGGCTCCTCGTTAATTTTGACCTTACACAAGTCTCTAATGTCTTTAATATTTGCTTGATTTATTTCTTAAATGATATATTGTAAGTTTGATGCATATCATTATGACCGGGTTATTGAGGAGACTGAAAATATATAAGTTTGTGGACGACATTTCATAATGTCTTGATCTTTAATCACAATTTAACAATCAGCCGATCAATTGATCCACCAATCGGCCAGTTACCTTATGAGTACCACTATAATTATTATCACCTTATTTAATTTAAGTTGTTTGAGGAATTTTGGGTTGTGTCAAGATGCAAATGGACTAATTTTACTATCGGCTCTTTTTTTGTATACTGGACTATTTATATAGCGCCGTAAACATAGCATAACCAAAAACAAGGGCGCTTTACAGGGGGTATGACTCCCTAAACAGATGGCTTTTCCATCTGTTTTTGAAGATGGGCTGAGCTTTTAATGACTTTATTTTTGGAACTTTTTAAATTCTCTGCTCCTCATCCTGGATTTGGATATTTCATTTTGATAGTGTTACAATGTGTTCATCTGAGCTATTCTCCGAATTCCCCACATCTAATCGATACCGTACTTTGTTTCAGTTACGCTGTGATTGCCAACGGATGTGCCAGTTGTCCTCAGTTGACATGTGAGCGACCGGGATGTGGAACTCTGTTTTGCTACCACTGTAAACAGCGCTGGCACCCAAACCAAACTTGTGACACCGCCCGAGCCGAACGTCTTGATATTCAATCTTCGCTTTCTCCAGACTTGAGCAGCGATCATGGATCTCAGGGTGACAGATTATGATTATACCTATTATTATTTTTATTAATTATTTTTATATTATATTATTATTATTATTATTATATTGTAACTGCAGTGCTTACAAGTAGACACACGGTTCATTGCACAAAACCAATTGTAAACATTTTGTCGGTGTCAGTTTGGCATCATTTTTCATCTGGTTGACCTATTCTATTCTATTCTATTCTATCCAAGACGATTTATACAGCGCAGTAATATGGCTAATAGTCAAAAACAAGAGCGCTTTACATCAGCAAGCATACACGATATTCCAAACAAGTGCGCCTTAAGGTTCTTAGAGAAGACTTCGTAGGAGGTGGCCTTGGCGACGGATTCACGGAGAGAGTTCCAAACGTCTGGATTCCCACGAGTAACGGATCTCTCGCCTAGCTTCACAGTCTTGAGTGGAGGAGGAACATGCAGCAATGACCGTGTACTGGAACGAAGTTGTCGGCAATGGTCCGTCATCTTCGGTGTCTGTAGTACGGCTGAAATATAATTATTCCTGAGTTTTTGTGACCATTCCAGAGTTTTGGAACAGAGATTGAAATATGCATGGTTTTCATATTTCAGTTTTAGTTCTAGGTGTAGTTACTATAGATCAGCGGTTCTCAACCTGTGGGTCGCGACCCCCACGGGGGTCGAATGACGACTTGCCAGGGGTCGCCCGAGACCATCAGAAATATGGGGTAGTCTCTTTTCTTGTTATTGTACAAAATTTCCTCAGTGGTAGTTACGACGTACTAGTTGTTTTATTATAATTGTCGTTTGAAGATAGACATGGAGACAATTAAATAATAACGATTTCGAACATTTTGATTGTCGTAGCATTATTATTTTTAGCAGTTTACATTGTGAACGAAAATAATTTAACCGTTGGGGGGTCGCCACATCATGGGGAATTGAATTAAAAGGGTCGCGGCACTATAAAGGTTGAGAACCGCTGCTATAGATGGTTTTGCAGTGAACAGGAGCGATTGTTTACCGATAACATTTTTACAGACATCAGAAGCTAGGACGTTACGGATGATTGCATTGTGGCAGAATTCCATAACCACTATCAAATCAAACACCATTATTATTACTATTATTATTATCTTGACAATTTATGTAGCGCAGTACACATGGTGTCTGCCAAAGTCAAAGGCGCTGTACATATTAACATGCATATGAAGTCGCAAATAAATGTGTCTTCAAATTCTTCCCATATCTAATTGACATACTGATTTTCAAGCTATTGGTTAATTGATTTGTAATTTAGGCACAATCAAGTCCTGCCCACGTTGTGGTTCCCTGATCATGAAATTAGACGACGGATCCTGTAATCACATGACCTGTGTTGGGTGCGGCGCAGAGTTCTGTTGGTTGTGTTTGAAGGAAATCTCCGATCTTCACTATCTCAGGTTTCGCTCGCTTAAGATTATAATCTGGTGTTTTTATAGGGATAATTCTGCGTAGCTGCAAAAATTACCGTGGTCAAGGGAACAGTCTTGCGGTAATACAACGGGAATATTAGAATACCAGCATACATATAGATAGATAAGATAAACTTCTATGGCCCTTTGTGACACCAAAGCGCCGCTGCAGTGAAATAATTCAATCGAACATATATGTCTTTAACTGTAATAGGAAAACAGCACGGGATAAAGACATATGTGTTTGCTGCTACAGCAACAGCCACAATATTTATGGCAGTAGTAAAGTTTCAGCATTATTATTTGGAATAGACTCCTTGTTGCCTGTGTTGGTGATTCCAGTTCTGTTTGAGTGCCCGATTTTTCATCCTGGTTGGGATGTTGTTGCCTAGGTTCAGTTCACGTGAATTGTTTGTTAAAATGACTAGCCTTTTGTTTCCTCTGATAGTCTCTTCAATAGACTTGGATGATGACTTTTTGTCTCTAGTTCCTTCAGTATTGTAATCCATCTGAGGAAAGACTTGGGGGATAGGCTATGAGCACTTATTTTGACCATCCCACCTTAATCTCATTGCTCTTAATCTTCATTAACTTAATTGAACAGGGATGGGTTGGATAGAGAAAAAATTTTACTATGATATTCTTGGCTTTTTAAGAAATATAAATTTCACCAGTTCATTTATTTATCTCTATTAGTTATCAGCATATGAACAAATTAAATGTTACCAAATCTGTTTGTTCCAAATCTGCCAAATCTACCAAATCTGTTTGCTCTTTTAAAGCTAAGCTGATCTTCACGGTCTATTTTAAAATTCTAAGGTGTAATTTATATCTTTGATTTCTTCTTTTTTGTTTCAAAAATTTTTGTTCCTGCTGTAATTCTTAGTCCGTCTGGATGTACATTTTGGGGCAAGAAGCCGTGGAGTAGAAAACGCCGGATCCTTTGGCAGTTGGGAATGCTAATTGGAGCTCCTGTTGGAATATCGATTATTGCTGGCGTTTCCTTTCCGGTCATCATCATTGGATTGCCGATATTGGTTGGTCGCAAGGTCGGTAAAATAATCTACCGGTCATGTTATCATCCTTTTGTTGATCTCGCTCCGTTTCTATTTCCTTAGGAATTAATCTCTGTCTTCCTTCCATCTTCCCATGAATATATATTCCACTGTCTTTGAGGGTCTATTACCATAGCATTAAGCTCCTGAACAAATTTAACCAGCAACCAGCATATAATAATAATATAGTTAAAGCTTTTGCTGTCATATATAATTATATATATATATATATATAATTATATATATATATATATATATATATATATATATTTATATAATGAGCTGGTGATGATGACAGTTATGATGATGATGAGGATGATAATCAAGGTGTTTTATCATGGTGTTCATAATCTACTGAGTGAAGATTAGTCATAATAACAGTGCCAGGTTATGTTGTAATGTGCATGAAGATTGAAGAATGTCTCATAAGTTTTATCTCAAAATCTTTAATAGTTTCTAAGATATTTGGCCATGTGTTGGTTTACCATGAGCAGTAGTTTTCTGTTTGCGATTTTTCTCCTATTTGTGAAATTTCTGCCATTTGAGATGCAATAAAACTGCTACTAGTGGAAAAAGACTTGCCAAATCTTGAGGACTTATACAGACCAGTAGCTCTTTCATGTAGCTAGTTTAATACTAGTTTTGACACATAACTGCCTGTTGAACTGTTTCTCAGTGTGTGGCCCCATGCTCTGAAAATCATTACTTGCATCACTTTGTATAACTGGCACATTGTCTCCTCTTTAGATCTAGTCTTAAGACACCTGTTTGGCTTGCCCTATCCCCCTTAGATTGCTCCTCCGCCAATCTGACTGACCTTTCCGGCTTGACCTGGCTCTAATACGGACTGGATTTGGTAGTCCATTGGCTGACACCGTAGGCCTTAGGTATTATGTTAATGGTGCCATAGAAGTTTGATTGATTGATTGATTAATTGACAAAATTCCAGAATTGAGTCACCAATGTCATTGTCTCTCAGGTCAGGTCAGGTCTTTGTCTTCCAGTTGTGTCCAGCTATCGACTTCTCCACAGTGACATCTCTCCAAAGTTCTCTGTCCTTTGCTATTTATTCCAAGGTCATTCGGTGTCTTCCATCAGTTTTTCTGTTGAGATTCAGACCAGCCATGTTCAGATCCTCTTCCAATCTGCCCACCCATTGTCTTTTCAATCTTCCTTTAAGTTTAGATCTTCTCCCCTATGGTTTGTAGTTGAAGATTCATTTTGGGTTTCTTATTTCTTCCATTCTGAGTATGTGGGTTCGGCCCATTTAATTCTTCTCTATCTGATTATTTCAATGATGCTCAGTTGCAGTGTTCTCACTCTAATGTCTTCATTTGTCTCTAGCAGCAGCAAAAAACACTGTGTGAGTGTATGTGTATTTTTATTTATATTTGTTCTTTGTTGTTGTAAGCTAATGGCAAAGTGTCGTCATATGGCCAAACGTAAGCGCCACCTAGTGGTCGTTTCTGGCGTTATTGCGTCTGCTCTTGTGTCCCCAGTGTTGGCTGCAATAGCTGTTGGTAAGTTAGAATATCAGTCAGTGCTCAGAATTTCCCCTTTTGCATTGTAATTTCCCAATGTGACAAGTCTGCTTTGTAAGTATGCATTATGAGCTATAATGGGGGAATTACATGTTATTGTCTGCATTAGATAAAAAGAGAGACACACAAGCAGACAGACAGACAGACAGAGAATATTATATGCAAACTCTGTTATCAACTTTCTAATGATGTTGACAACATAGTGATGAGGGATTTATAATTTGGACACATAAGTAAGTAAGACAAAATTTCAATAGTGCTGCCCAAAAGCTAGGCGCAGTGCACCATCTTATTCACATAGTTCTTTTTGTCTTTTAGTTTTTTTTTTTAAATTTTATTTTAATGTAGATGAGACGGCATTTTTATTATGCAAGACTTCTTCATTTTTCTTAATATCGATGCTAATAACCTCGTACACAGCTCTTGTAAGTTGTAATTTTTGAGTTGCTTTTTTGTGTATAAATTCTTGCAGGAGCTGGGGTGCCGATGCTTTTGGCATGTGTGTACGGGGTTGTTCCTGTTTCTTTGTGCCGTGATAGCTGCTGTTCTGGTCGTCATTCGAACCAGGACTCGGAATTTGAAATTGATTTTAAAAGTTTGCAAGGTGCTACTTACTGTCATGGTTTTTTCCCATTATGCTCTGACATGTGTTAGATAGCAACATCATGATTAATATTATTTTATATTATTTCAATTTTTCACAATTCCTGATAACAAAGACTTGTTTAATGGTTGTTATCATCATATTCAATGTTCAACCGAATTTGATTCTAAAGTTTCTATTGTCTTGATTTTGATACTAATAAACTGATTGATTGATTGATCGATCGATTGATTGATTGATTGTCCGTTTTTCTTAAGCAGACGATCAGAAAGGAAGCCCAATTGTAACATCGGCTGTTGCTCCTGTCGGTGACACGCCTTCCAAAACTTGGTCCTCGGAAAATTTCTCATTTCAGAATCAAAGCCTGACAACACGGTTATCAGTTTAAATGTCTTCAGAATAGGAAATATTGCTTAGCAGGCAGGGCCGTTTTAACCCCTTAACTGGGAATCCCGGATATATCCGTCAATTTTACATTGAGTTACAGTTAAATACATGGTTAAGGGGTTAAGGTCTTCATAGGCCCCATGAGCTTTCATATTTGTAGTGCATAGATTCTTTGCAGCTCAAACTGCTTACTAAGAACCAGCCATGCATGAGAGCTCAGCACTTTCACATAATTTCCTGGCTTCGTGTTTAATCATGAGTTGCACTGTTTAGAGTTTAACAGTGACAGTTAGAGTTGCAAACATGATTAAATTTGTATCTGCCATATTTTTAGATGAAGTGTTATATTTGTGTTTTCAATGCTATATTTTATGACTTTTATAGGCCCCTGAAAACTTTAGGCCCTAGGCACGGTGTCTACTGTGCCTAATGGATAAGGTGGCCCGGCTATTGGTTGAAAACAAGGGTTAAGCAGGAAGACAATCATAAACAGATCAAGATTTCTTTGAATTGAGAAGTTATTTTATTAAGAAGCTTGATTCATTAATTGTAAATGGTTTTAACCCTTTTTCCACTTGCTCTGAAAATACTCATCCATTTTACATTACGTTACAAATAAACGAATGGTAAAAGGTTTAATCAGATTACATGGAGTTTACTGAACAGTTTGATGTGCGTTTATAATCTGAAGTTTATAATTTTGTTGATTTCAGGGTGGAAGTTGTGGCTGAAGTGTCGTGTAATGAGGACCGATTTGCGGTTGATGATCGGCTGAAAGAATATTCTGACGATGCGGTTGGAGTGCGAAGGACTTTGGCTTTTGCTGGAACCGGTGTTGATTCTGACAAGGCCTCAGATAATCAGTCAGTTGCTTGCTGGAATATGATTCATTGTATTGTATACTGGACTATTTATATAGCGCCCGTAAACATAGCATAACCAAAAACAAGGGCACTTTGCAGGGGGTATGACTCATTGATTGCTTTGTTCTGTTGATTTTTTCAATGCACTGTAATTCAGAAGTTCCCAAACCACCGTCTGCGGAGAACTTGTGGCCCATTGGCTCTCAGAAAGTGGCCCGCAAGGCCTAGATATTTTATATTATTTGAGCAGTCATTTATAGTCTTAGAATTTGGTTTTTGAAAGATAAGAATGATATGACACAACTTTTGAAATGTTATAAACATCTAAATTTCCTATTTATCAATTCTACTTTTAATCACAAGAATCCAGATCAGAATAATTGATTGTGTAGTTAAAATTTTAGAATTTTATAGCATTGTGGCTGGTTACCAACAACAATAATAATAATAATAAATAATAATAATTATGTGCTTCTATAGCACCATTTCTAATACCCAAGGGTATCAATCGATTTTACTTTAAAATCCATCAGCAAAAGATCCAGGTCATTCCAGACATCATTCAGAGGTAGAGAGGAAGACGGACTATGGAGTAAAAGTGGCTATGGCCCACTACCTGAAAAGCTTTGGAACCAATGCTGTAATAATATGATTATGCTGCCTTAATTTCTTGATGAGGTATCTTCAATGGTAACAAAGATGATAAATATGTGACTAGTTGTAAGAAGACGGTTGAGAACAAATTTCTCTTGGATCTGGACCTATAATTTGACGTTTACTAGCAAAATTGAGTACTTCTGGAAGGACAGTAGATGCTGAGAAATGTTTCTTTTATTATAGGGCTCATCCATATAGTACGTACGCAAAAAAGGCATATATTCAACCCCCTTCTCTCCGTTTGCACACGGTGTATACACACAAAATCTCCTAAATTCAACCCTCCTCTCAGTGCGTACGTACTATATGGATGGACCCTGAGTGTTTGCGTAGCTGAAAATGACTCTTTGGATTTTTCTAAATTTAAGCAGTTCTTACTTATTTATTTGTTTTGCCTCTAGAGGAGAGCTCAGCAAGAGCTGTTTGGTCAGATTTTCCGACTCTGATGGTTCTGTTTATGCCGCCCATCCACGTTCTTGTTCATTGTCTGCCAGCGCCGTTGTCGCGGAATCTACGGGTGCTAACAGCAGCAGCAGCAGCAGTGAATCGGTTCGTCCTTTTCACCACGGGAAGAAGCTGTTTCCCGATGGTGGTTCGGACGTGCACGGCGGCGGCGCCGCCTACGACACGGCGTGTCACACCGTCAAGTCGCTCAAGCGCCAGTGCATGAGTGTCGGGGACAGCATCGACGAAAAGGCCAAGGTCGAACGCGGGTACCTGAGCCTTCACAGCCTGGCCGAGGAGGAGAGCTGCCTCGAGAGTTTCGCCGGGGGCAGCGACATCGTCGCCATGGTGGCGGTTTCCGAGGAGAATCCGACCGCAGACTCGCATCACGCAAAGCCAAGGGCGATCAGGAGCTCGACGTCAGTGGCCGGTGCGCTCGTGACGGAAATGAACGGACGTTGTCAAGCGGAGAAGCTGTCGAGCATGACCGAAGCCAAAGGTCCCGCGGAAAAACGGCGCTCGTCTTGTCGCACCAGAGTTCTCTTTGCGGAAGATTACTCGTCCAAATAATACTTAGATACAGTGAAACCCGCTTAATTGCATAGGTGCCGTGCAAGCCTTGCTTATGCGATTAGCCGGGAAGTCTGATAATTATTAATTGTGCTCACAAAACACTGGTTCGGGTTTTTATGCTGTTATGCGATCATGCGAGTTATGCAATTAAGCGGTATGCGATGAAGTGGGATCCACTGTATCTGATAACCTTTAATACCTTCTGCCTGTGCTGATTGACCCCGATATTTTGTTGCAAATGCTTCTTTTTCACAAGCTTGCAAGTTCTTCTGAGACTTGGCTTATGGTTAATCTTGATAAGGATGCAGTTTCTCTTAAGTTATGATATCGATTCAGTAAGCAGATAAAAATCAAGTATTGGATATTGTGCCTTTGTATTGCATTGAATAATTTGAATCACTACGATGATCTGCTGATGTAATCTATTTTACTTGTAATTTGTTACGAGTAAGGGTGACTGTGACTTTAGCGTAAAACCTTTTATACACATTTACTTATTCTGCGTAGATTTAGATGATCTGTCATTAGATGGCGTCAAGGAATTTTAGAAATTCTGAACACATTTTCCTGTTTAAATTATTTAACAGCCAATGATGTTAAAGCTTACCGTAGTATGCCTTCGTTCAGAGGCAAATCTACATGGTGGCACATGCTCTCTTTCTCTCTCTCTCTCTCTCTCTCTCTCTCTCTCTCTCTCTCTCTCTCTCTCTCTCTCAAGCCCACCCCAAATATTTAGTTTGCTAATCTTGTGTCATGACAAAAAGTTATAAAGACATGAATAAATAAGTGACTTCTTCCTTTTCAATAATTTTAGCAGCATACATCGTCAATCCATTTGGAAGGGGAGGGACAAAGCAGAATGGGGATGGGACACGAAGTTCCCTCTGCCCCCCCCCCCCTTCCCGACTGAATCTCTAGATCAGACCTTGCTTTTATTTTACACATTTTGTTGGAAACTTTCTTAATCTTGAGGGGATTAATTGACTGGAGTTGTTTTCCTTCTCCTAGGTTGTTAGTCCATGTGGAATAAAGTGCTTAATATCATTCATAAACCAATAAATCAATAAATTTTCATAAGACCAAATCTTTTACTGCGTGGATTTAATTTAATTATTATTGTGTTCGCAGTATTTGATTCAGTTCTCAGACAGAACAGAGGTTTTGCTTTGTGTAGACTTGTTGCATTCTTTGGAACATGAGTTTAGTACACCTATTAACTATTGTGCAGTTCAATGAATTTAGCTGACAAAAGTGCTATGCTTATAAGAGTGCTATGCTAGCTGCTGAATTTTGATAGAAATATCCTCCCTTAACCCCTTTGCTGTGTATTTAACTGTAACTCAATGTAAAATGGACGGATATATTCGGGCTTCCCGATAAAGGGGTTAAGTAAATATGACTTGTTGCATGTTAGTTAAACATGAAGTTGATGTATAGTGTCTGGTGTCTTGCCTTTGTGTGTTTATTGTTTCATTCTGTGAGGTGCCTGTATATTCTCCTCTGTATTGGTTTTTGTGTGAACGTTGATGTCTTTATTGTTTTGTGAATTGTATAATATTGCAGCATTGATCTGAAAGCTTTCCATTTATGTCAGATCTGAGTTTAGTGCAGCGGTTCTCAACCTGTGGGTCGCGACCCCGACGGGGGTCGAATGACGATTTGCCAGGGGTCGCCTGAAACCTTCGAAAATATGGGGTTATCTCTTTTTTCATGCGCAGAACTTGTAATTGTACAATTGTCCAATTTACAGTTACTCGTTTTTAAAACTAGAATTGCCATTCGAGGATAGACATTGCAGACAACTGAATCCGAATTATTTCAAACATTTTAATTGTTGTAGCATTATTGTTTTTAACAGTTTACATTATGAACGAAAGTGATTTTACGGTTGGGGGGTCGCCACATCATGGGGAATTGAATTGAAGGGGTCACGACACTGTAAAGGTTGAGAACCGCTGGTTTAGTGAGATGTTGACCCCACTATGGTGAGTATTTTAGTGCCAATGCTCTCACCTACTTGCCTCATCTACTACAAGTCAAGTGGTATTTGAGAGTGCAGGGGAAGAAGGGTTAATTCCTTCATTATGATAAATAGGTTGCATGAAAATTCCCCCTTGCTATTTTTAGAGTGGACCAGTTTGGGAGGAGTCAGTACTTGCTTAGCATGATTTTAAGTGGCTGAGGAGGCATTACTGCCTGTGTGAAAGCCACTAGGGGCGCTAACGGGACTCGAACCCACTCCTGCCGCTTCAGTGCGTAACCCACTCTGCCATCTTCTGGCACCAGTATACAGTAACCAGGGATTTTCCCTCTTCCCCTTACAAATGCCACGCTGTCTACAAGAGATTTGTGGTAATGTCTTTGTCTAAACGTTGATTTCGTAGATGGTTTATTTCCAAGTGCCGATAAAGTACGATGATTTATATTCACGATGCATTCCAGTTGTAAACGGTCTGTTGCAGTGCGTACCTAGGCAGTGGTGCAAATCTGGTCAGAAAAACGGCTGTGTCCTAAGTTCTCCCCGAGTTTTTTTTAGCAGTTTAATGTGTTTGAAAATTGCGAATTTGCTTGAAATTTGTGAATTTTCTATGTTGTTCTTGCAGCACGCAGGTTAACCATCTTGCGAATGTCGTTTTCCCCGGCAAATTCACAATTTAAAACACATTAAACTGCTAAAACTTTTAAGGCTCCTAGTCTGTTTCACTCACTGCAACAACCGTCAAACCTTTATGTATGTGTGTGTGTGTGTGTGTGTGTGTGTGTGTGTGTGTGTGTGTGTGTGTGTGTGTGTGTAGGCTTACTCTATGTAATGTACGTTATAGCATGAAAAAATTAATTACGTAGCCAAATCTGGCTATTACCGGAGCAGTATTCTGGGATGCTCACATAATTGTGTTTATTTCGTAGCCAAAAACACCTGAGTCCACACCCTTATGAACACGACCTTCTCAAAAATACCTGTGTCAAGACGCAAGGTCATGGTTCATGCTTGCACCCCTGTACCTAGGGTATAGCAGGTATGGCAGATGTCCTGGGTGCCACTTGAAGGGTGTGCAGAAACTGATCTTGTCTTACTCAGGCTAGAAAGAGAAGACACAGACAGTGACGGCTCTAGGATTTGGCAAGTGGGGGGCCATTGGGGTGGCAACTTCTAATCATGGGGGGGCAACCATTTGTTGTTTAATGTATGTAGCATTAAGTATAGGGTCCCAACAGGGGGCCAGGTACTCAATAGGGGGGCACGGGTCCCCCTGGCCTACCCGGTGGAGCCGCCACTGCACTGAGAAAACTGACTTTGTCAAATAAAGCATGGGTTTAAAAGTTAATTTTTTTTTTAGTTATCAGAAAATTGAGTTGAATCTGATAAATCTGTAGCGAAGACAAAATTTCTTTTGTAAGCAGAGTTCTCTTGTTGGCATTGAGAGTCAGATAACAATGAATTACTGTTATGTCTTATTACTTGACTAACTGTACGTGTTATACTGTAGTTTTGATATTCATCTGTTGCCAAAGTAAGTAAGCACTGCCATCTATTTTTAACAATGTTTCTTGCTTTCTGCAATGAAGAATTTGTACAATAGAGCCACTGACAATGACACTGACAATTTTTGAATACTGATTTGTATTCTGTTCGTAACTTATTACACGTGCCTGACACAGAATTAAATTCTGCATATGTCTGAAATTCTGTGTTTAGTAATGGCAACACATTTTGAAAATGCCATAAACTTGGACTTGTATTTTGGGAAATAGTTTGCAGGACAGCTATTAAAGGTCGCTGTGAAGAATCTACATGTTTAATATTCTACATTCTACATGAAATAGAATGTGTTACTATAGATTTCATTCTAAAGATTACATACTCTGCCGAATAGTGTATTTAGTTGCAGAAAGATGATTTCGTTTAATATTCTGCATTCTACAATGATGCTTAATGAAGTGAATAGAATTTGGACGTCTTTTGAACAATATCAAATTTCTAAGACTTCATGACAAAACAATGTATTTTGTGATGTTGGATACTGTATTATATAGTGGTGTAGCCATGATTTCCCCAAGGGGGGTTTGGTTTTGATCGTGACCAGAAAAAATTTTTGACAACAAAAAAACCTCTGCCTTTTTAGGAGGCGGACAAGCAAAAAAAGTCTTCACCTTCCTGACAGCTTTACATTCTTTCTATTTTCTATGGCACTTAGCAATTTTTTTCGGTCGGCGGCCAGCCACGGGGAGTGTTTGACCCCAAAATTGTGTCCGAAAATGAAAAATGTATGGAAAAGCATGTAAAAAAATCTTGCCGGCAGCCAAGGGGGGTTTTAACCCCAAACCCCCCTTGGCTACGCCACTGTGTGTGCTGTTATCACAAAATCTGTAACTTTAGTGATCTTCCAGTGTGTACATTTGTTAAGACTTTTACCAGTGCCGACCGTGGCCCAGTGAAGGATTTTGTGTGAATTGGCTTCTCCTGTTCTAAATGTCTTGTTGCATGCTGAAAATAACTTTGATAGTACAGAGGTATTTATTACAGTTACAGAAATTACAGTTTGATTTATTGTGGCAAGGTTTTTGAGAGCCATTGTACAGCTGTTGATTACTGCATTGGTTCATTTGTATCATTACAGTACATACATAATTGTGTTTATTGACCGTCTTTTATGTTAATTTAAGATTGAACTTAACCTTCGCTTTGCACATTTTGTGACATAGCCATGGATTTTTAGCCGCACAATTCCGAATACTGTACAATCGCTATAAAGATCGACACTAATTAACGCTTTTAGGGCCCATCCATATAGTACGTACACACTGAGAGTGGTTTTAGAGTGGTTTTCACACAGGCTTACTTAGCCTCCTAAACCACTTAAAATCACATTATTATTACTGAGGGGGAGATGGGGTTGGATTTAGGAGATTTTGTATGTACAGTGTGCAAACGGGGAGACGGGTGCTTAAAATGTGCCTTTTTTGCATATGTACTATATGGATGAGCCCTTAGCCACAGTTGAAATGCGATGGTACACACGAAATAGAAGCTGCAGGTTTCAACTTACTACAGTAGAACTTCGATATAACGGACTCTATTATAATGTATACTCAGTTATAGCATACTGCAATGTAATCTCGTGATGTGCTACTACAGCTGTGTGAAAAAGTCCTGCACGTTTATAGGATTTAGGGATTTTGTTTTTTTATGAATATCTGAATAACCATTAATGATTTAGGATATGCAAATCTCAATATATTTCAACGGGTATTGATGTTTTTGGTAAAGAATTTGCTAATTATTGTGTGATTGCCTTATGGATCCTCACAACAAAAATTTTATGAGGAGCGTGACACGTGAAACGTGCAGGACTTTTTCACACAGCTGTATATTGGATGGTATTTGATACGACACCTCATATATAACATACTCAATTTTACGGACCCCCTTCAGTATGTTATAACAAAGTTCTATTGTGTAATACTTGATTATTACTGTTTTTCTAGTCCAAACTATCAAGGCTAGTATATTTTAATGATGAATTTGTATTTGTGCATTGTGACCTGCAGTTGAAGACCAAGGTCATTATTTTCGTGACTGGAAAGCTGGTGTCGTCAGATTGTGTTTTTTGTCCTTACGATGAGCATACGATGTATTTGGTGTAAAGTTTAATGCTTAAACCTAATGCCATAGCCAAAGTTGTACTTAACTTAACGAAAGCAAATGTCTGGTGGTTTTAGAAAATCAAAGAACTTAACCCAAGTAGTGGTGTTATAGAAATGTATTGAAATCAAAGTCTTATTTATTAAGTCCAAGAATTTTACAACAGCATAATAAATGTATGCATTGTATCTAAAAAACATAGCATGTTTATTATGTCTAACTCATAAAATCAATCGTTGTAAATAACATCTTATACATGCTCCGTTAATTATTATACAATTTTTTTACAAAGAGAGTAGCAGTGTGGTCAAGACAACAACTTTGAATGCATCATTTTGTTAGCATTCAAATGGAAAGTATGAAGTGCTTATTAGAAATTTAATGCGTTAAATGTTATAGTGTAATTAAATGAATAAACGAATTTTCTTCCAAAATGTGATAGAGAAAATCTTTGATTCTACGCGGTGGAAGTGGCAACTTCATTTTCCTGAAATTCCACAGCATGTTAACAAAAATGTGGGTTTTGGCAATGTTCATTTGATATCAGACTGAAATATGCAGATTAAAAAAAACTAATGAAAGAACCTTCATATGAACATAATTTACACATGCAGTAAGACAAACAATACATCTGAGATTCTGAGTAAATGTCTTCCAAATTCACAGTTAAGTGTCCAATTTTTTTTAAACTGAGTAAAATTCCTATAGTTATGCAACAAAACACACCAAACAATTGAACCATTATAAGTTTATTTAGGAATCAAAGCTAATGAAACTTAGGTCATTGGATACAAAGCAAAAATGTTACAATCGTCTGCTTGAAACCTCTAAATTTACGCTTCTCTATTATACCGGGTAAACAAAATTCTGTTAAGCTGGTCAGAAACAATTTGACAATTGGTAATGAAAAGATTCAAGGTGAACACATAATATGCAAAATCAAAAACTAATCCTGTTGTTAAAACATTACCTTTGAACTGACATGTTCAGTGATCGTGTGTTACTTTTTCGGTTAAAGCACTATATAAATTATAATAATAAAACTGCAGTTTATAATTGTTAGAAATTATTATTATAAAAACTGTAGTTTATAATACAGCAGAACCTCGTTATATCGAACTCGCTTATATCGAAATCACGTTTATATCGAAGTTTGAGCGCCGGTCCCACCAAAACAGTGTTAATGATACAGGTATCGGATATATCGAAGTATTTATCACGGTCCCTTGAACTTTGATATAACGAGGTTCTACTGTATGTTAGAATTAAAAACAAAATCAAACTTTTCACTTGCTCCTCAAATTCTCACTCTAATTTCATTACAGAGTAAAAAATTAAAATAGCTAGTCACAACCAGGGCCGTCGAGAGAAAATACGGGCCGGGGGACAAATATTGATTCTGGGCCTCTTGTTTCAAAATCTTGAGAAGCCAAAAACATGCTGACGAGCAAAAAAGGTCGTCTCATATTAAATAAATGCTGACAAGCAAAAAAAGAGTTTGTCACTTACATCTTTTACATTGAAATAATTTTTTTCTTGTCAGCACGGGCCCTTTGTTTATCGCCGGGCCCGGGAAAAAGATGTACCCCCTGTCCTCCCTCTCATCAGTCCTGGTCACAACAATTTGTACAAATTCCTCTTAAACAGTGGTGGGGTAGATCAACCAACTGAAATCTTACAACATTAAAGTGCAGAAAACATATCCAGTGGATAATGAAAACTGTATGTAGCATACTACCACCACAACCTCAAACGTTCAACTTCAATATCACATTTCAGAATATTCAAAAGCCAGTACCAAACCAATAACACTATAGGATAAATCCACACAAAATGGATACTTGGATAACAATTTCTACCTAATCACTGTCAAACTACTGAGTAAACATGCACTTCAAAAAGATGAAATCTCTGTAGCATTAGTTCCGGCCGAAGAATGCACCATAATCCAAATAACACCGAAAACTTATTGCCCGAC
Source organism: Metaphire vulgaris (assembly GCA_018105865.1). Lineage (NCBI taxonomy): Eukaryota > Metazoa > Annelida > Clitellata > Crassiclitellata > Megascolecidae > Metaphire > Metaphire vulgaris. The sequence continues at coordinate 7,599,872 of CM030869.1, forward strand.
ATTAGAAATAGCGGGATCCAATTCAATTGTTCTATGTTTACCCCCACAATTCATCATCCGTGGAACACAAATTATTGCACAAATTAGGCTGACAAATAATAATAATAATTATGATTAGAATAATCAAGAACTGCTTAGGACGGTGCATCATACCAGGTACTGCTAGGACAACTTACCACTGAAAAAATAAGGTTCAAGATTGGCAGGCCACAACCAGCCCCATAGATAAAAATAGAATAAGACAGAATAATAAGGAAAAGCAAACAGAAAGAACATTGATTTAACTCTAGATTTCATGTATAACAATTAGTGTGTTAAACTGCTCATTGGCTTAAGCCAGAATTTTCCAAAGGGGATTATGGTTCCCGTGATTCCCAATTTCGGAAAATTCTGACAAGCAAAAAAGTCATCATTCCATAATTTCATTAACAGTAATACGGAAAAATCCTGACAAGTGATTAGGTCATCAGCTATTATTATGCTTCAATAATTGCTGAAATATAGAAATATATGGGGTAAAAAATAAAATTAAATTTTTTTGGGTCACCAAGGGAGATTTTAACCTCCAAAACTCCCCCTTCCCTACACTGTGAACAGCCAAGGGGGTTTTAACCCCCAAGCCCTCTGGTTATGCCACTGAAACTGCTAACTTCATAATACAACTAAGGCACAGCAGGACAGTGCATTTAACAGAGATGTAGAGACTAAAGAAGGCAAGAAGTAGTTAAGCTGGTGTTGCAACTCACAAACTCAGCACAAGGTGAATAGTGCTGGGTGGTGTTAGCATAGAAAAATTAATTAATATTACGCTGACATGAAAAGTTCAAGTTGGTAATAAATTCACACCGGCCCGAAAACAAGATGGATTCCAGCGCACCACTTTACAACCAGTCATCTTCATCAATATTCTACTTTCTATTTTTTCTATCATTATCGTTATTACAAATCATTATCGCTATTATAACTATTACTGTTACTGAACTCAACCGAGGACAAACCTTGCATGAAGTTCATAGTGTGATAACTATGAAAAATTAACAATTCAAGCCTCTACAGATCTTTGAAAAAGATACTTTTGGATACTGGTAAATCAAATGGTAATTTCTGCCGATGATATTCCAAATTACAGTACGAAAGTTACTTACACTACGAACAGATTGACATTATCAACAATGATTGTATTTCAAGATAACTAAAAGAAAATAAACTGCAAGTAAAATGTGACAAAAAATAAAACTCAAAGGCAGTAATAATTATAAAACTTATATACCGGTAACAACAGAACATCAATTAATTTTTAACTTTAACATGGTACACATAGACACAGTATTTATTTGTCTTGCTTCATTATTATTATTATTATTATTATTATTATTATTATTATTATTATTATTATTATTATTAAACTGACACTTTCTTGTGTGTAATATAACCAAATGTCAGGAGCAAGGGCACATTACAGAGTCCAGTTAAAAAATAAATGATATAACAGTAATCATATAAAAACAAAAATGAACGGAATACAATTAATGTCAAGGAATGGCTGTCTGGCTAAATAAAGACCTGTAATATTAAAAATAGGTGGAAAAATAAAATACCAAAGATACAAATATGAAATTTAATTCCTCTTAATCACCATTTAATGCTTCTAAAATGTGTAAAAACTTCATCAAAAATCTCAAAATTTGCCATCCGTAACATTCCAGATCACAGACAAGCCGTAGTATCTTGAGCATTGGTTTTGAACAATCAATTCTTAACAAGGCACAGGTTAACAGATATTATATGAAAACTGGATAAAGAGATATGTTTCAAGCTATGATAAGCATCACAGCCAGTGTTTAATCTAGGCCGTTTCCGGGGGGAAAATTGCCCTTTATTCCCCCCGGAAATTTCAAATTCCCCGGAAATTTTGGAATACTACATGGACTAACAGCGGCCCCTAGCAGAACTCCCCCCGGCTTTGTCAGTTTCCCCCGGCTTTTTCAGTTTCCCCCCGGAGTCCAGGAGTCTAGATTAAACACTGATCACAGCACAGTCTTTGTGATTATGTAGTCCAAACAAAACACACGTTCAATATTACAGAAATATTACCGTAATCAAGCACTGATGTAAATCCGTTTAGATAAGAGATCATTCAATTAAATGAGATTTGGTTTCATGGAATGTTGCCACAACTGTAACTGTAGTGTCCAAATGTTCATTTATAACCCGCGAGAAGCACTATATTTGTAAACAGTTCTGCATACCACACCTCAATGAACCGCAAGTAAAAATGCAACAAAAATATAAAAATAAAACTTGAAGCCTTCTACATCCAAAACATAAATGCGAACATTACATGTACAAAAATACAGTATTACCTGCATATTTGACAGAAAGGCAACTGCATTCTATTATTATTAATGCTAGTACAGGATACTCAAAAGATATAATAGCATATGTGAGATACCCACTTTTAAGTACAATGGTGCATAATATGTATATACCCTGAACATCTTAAGGATAATGCAAAATTGTGAAAACGAAAGCCGCAATGCCAACACTATCATACGCGCTCAAACGCGCTCAAAACACGCACAGTTTACTTCTTAGCAACAAAATATGCGACCTGCATAGAATTAGACACCCAGCTCCGTCTGCTGTATACCATTTCCCTAACAGGTTTAATACGGATGGAAAGATATTTTGTGGCACCCATTTCGGCAAATTGTTGCACAAATGTTTCCTGCCACACGGTCAAGACTGTCACAGGAAGAAATTAAACCAAAAGGTCATTCCAGTTACTTGAGCCAACAAGGACAGTTCAGTTTAAATGGATCCACACAAAAATTTGGTAGAAAAACATGAAATTACGATGAAACGGTAATGTACTTAGATTGCATTTGCAATCCATTGGCAATATATACAATTATTAAAGACAACTGGTGAGCATTAGTCTTAGCTTCATTGCTATTCTTGCTTTTCAACTTTTTCCGAACTGCGTTCTGATTCCGCCGGCAACGACTTCCCTTTCTCGTTCCGCTCGGTAATTTCCGCATCTTTCTTCACGAACTTCTGCTCCCTGTCAGTTCCTGATTCGCCGGCGTTGGAATGTTTGATGGCGCCTAACTGTCCTGGCGACCCAGCCACTTCCTGGCTGCCGGGTTTTCCGACCACTTCTTCCTTGTAGCCGGCGTCCTGAACGTCCGACAGGATTCCCTTGTGGCCGTCAACAGCCGTGGCCTTGGCAGCACTGACATTTTGTATCTGCCCGGACGCCTCCGTCAGTTTACCGGTAAATGCGTCGGCTGAGCGCACTCCTGTGCTACCGTGCTGCATCACTGCAACCAAAAACCTCTTCATCTTAGATGCACACTATTGTTATAATTACTATTATTATTATTATTATTATTATTATTATTATTATTATTATTATTATTATTCAATGTAGAGATTATTGTGGCGACTAATCTGGAGACTGCGTGGACACATTACAAATTACAATATTCCAGCAACAATCACATCAACAGTTTCAAACAATATAATAATAATAATAATAATAATAATAATAATTGTAATAGTAATAGTAGTAGGATGGAAGCAGAACTAAGATTAATGACAATCATTAATTTAACCCCTTAACCGGCCGTGACGAGTATACTCGTCCATTTTACATTGAGTTACAAATAAATGGCCGGTTACGGGGTTAAGGAAACGCAGATGAAATTCTTTTAGCACGTGATAAGAAGAGATGGACTGGATAACTTGGCAGTGACTGGCATGGTGGAAGGTGGCATGGTGGAAGGTGGCATGGTGGAAGGTGACATGGTGGAAGGTGGCATGGTGGAAGGTGGCATGGTGGAAGGTAAAAAGATCGAAAGGAAGACAGAGACATGAATTTGTAGACAAACTGAGAGAAGGCTTGGAAGTAAAGAACAACACTGAACAATGATTAGAGACTTGCCAAATATTTCACCAAATGACATCCATCCACTGAAACAAACGAGTCGTAATGGTCAGGTTTGGCTTGTAAAATAGTGCATAATATAATAACAGTGACATGGTTTTAAATGGTTTAGGAGGCTAAGTTAGCCTGTGTGAAAACCACTGCACCGGTAATAACTCGATATCTAATGACCTAGTTTTCCCAGATAACTTTTAAATCTGTTTATTGTTTCAACTGCTACTGTATTTTCATCAAAACTGTTCCATTTGTCCACAATCTTTGCACTAAAAATGTTTATTTCTTGGTCCCACCCTCTGATTTAACACCTTCCATTTGTGACCTCTTGTAAATAGAAAAAAACCATAAAAGAACAAGATATTTTTTTAAAAGCAGCAGAGGGACTACAGACAATGGAAAGACTTAGGTTCATTTGGAATGCAAAAGAAAAAAAGATCAGCACCAAAATTCAAACATCCAGCACTATCATTGCACCACAAATACAGTACTACCGGTATATGGATCAGAAACATGGATCTTAAAACGAGCAGACGAAAACAGACTTGTTTGTTAGCGGCAGAAATGAGCTGCTTGCGAAAGATCTCGGGAGTAAGCAGACTAAAAAGAACTATGATGATGATGATGATGATGAGGTAAAGATTGAGGATACTCAAACTGACCATGCACTGGATCCCCAGGTCTTCTGGCTCCTTCAATCCAATGAGCCGGTCTTGAACCAGGAACATGATCGGCGTCGATTTTCAACAATGACGAATTTGTTGGCCCAAGTGGTTGTGACGCTACAGTTTTCTCAGAATTCTGCTTTTGCTGACTTTCCTGCTGCTGGGTCTCGTTTTGATTTTCGTTCTGCTGTTGGCCCTGGTTCTGATGTTGGGTATCATCTTGCCTTTCCTTCACCTGTTGGCCCTGGGCCTGGCCCTGGTTCTGATTTTGGGCCTGGCCCTGGTTCTGATTTTGGGCCTGGTCCTGGTCCTGGTCCTGGCCCTGGTTCTGATTTTGGGCCTGGTCCTGGTTTTGGGCCTGGCCCTGGTTCTGATTTTGGGCCTGGCCCTTGTTCTGATTTTCGGCCTGGGCCTGGTTTTGGGCCTGGCCCTGGTTCAGATTTTGGGCCTGGCCCTGGTTCTGATTTTGGGTCTCATCGTGTGTTTCCTTCAGCGTTCGGCCCTGGTTCTGACTCTGAACCGCACCTTGATCGCTGTTCTTCTGTTTATTCTGATTTTCCTGAAGTTTCTGTAACTCAATGTTTTGTGTATCTATGGTCTTCTGAAGTGCTTTCATCATCTCCTGGTGCTTCTGTAACTCGATGGTCTGGTCGTCTATTTTCTGCTTCAGATGATCCTTCTCTTTCAAAAAAATTTCTTCTAAATTGTTTTTATTAGTCTGGATTAACTCCTGACAATTCTTATTTGCTCCACCTTGAATTAAAATTAACATAAAAACTGATAAAGAAAAAACAATCCAGCCATTCAACAAGTTAAAATTTGAAAGACAGAATTTAGAATTTGCATAATTCAGCAACTGATGACAATTCCATTGCCCTCTTTTTTAAATTACTTAAAACTTTTCTCTTTTTCAATCTGCAGTAATCGTAGTAGAAGCACTTCTGAGTGATTCTTCAGAAGAAGTCAGGTCGTATCAGGTCATCTCCTTTAGCTGTGTCCAGCTATTGACTTCTCCATGACATCTCTCCAAGTTCTCTGTCCTTTGCTATTTCTTCCAAAGTCATTCGGTGTCTTCCGTCAGTTTTTCCATTGAGATTCAGCCCTGCCATGTGCAGATTCTATTCCAATCCGTCCACCCATCGTCTTTTCGGTCTTCCTTTAGATCTTCTTCCCTCTGGTTTGTAGTTGGAAATTCGTTTTGGGTTTCTTATTTCTTCCATTCTGAGTATGTGTCCAGTCCATTTCATTCTTCTCTTTCTGATGACTTCCATGATGCTCAGTTGCAGTGTTCTCTCTCTAACTTCTTCAGAAGAGGTGCTATACAAATATTACATCATGTTACAAACAATGGTCTCACTGATGCAAAATCCGAACAAAATAAGCTGTCTCACAAATAGCAAATGCACAACTGAACTCTGGCATCAGTAATTAGATATGTTATTCTTTGAGTCATTTAATTTAATTGCCATATTAATAAAATATTATATCTCTGTATTTACTAGCAGACTGCTGCAAACTTTCGCTCTCCAAACGTCTTTTTTCCTTTATAAGCTGCGAAATATTTCTTCCACAGGCTTCCTACATGAACACAGTCATAGCACTACAATGATACAAAATATTTACTGGCCAATCAGGACGCACCTCATTATTTCACATATCTCCCTGCAGTTACTGCCCAGCTGCTAGTAAATTAGAAAGAAAACAGTTGAGAGAAAGCATTAGCAATGGATGTAGCAACATTCAATCAACATCACATCGGTTTGTTAAATCTACAAACATCTCAAGCGAATACATGACTTTCACTTTAACCCCTTAACTGGGGAATAAATCTGTAACTCAACGTAAACTGGGCGGCTCTGAGCCATTGCGCCCGGTTAAGGGGTTAAATCGAAAATTATCCTAAACACTTATAACCAGGGCTTTTTTTTCTAGGAAGAAAGGTTTGGGAACTCATCCTTTTTACTCTTCAACAAAAACGGGTGTGGGAACGCCGTACCCGTACGTTCCCAAACGCATAATTACATATATTCATAATTATATATACGATCTGGCAAAAGGTGTGGGAACGCCGTTCCCGTGCGTTCCCAATGAAAAAAGCCCTGCTTATAACTATTTCTCCTACAGATATTTATTTCTATTGCAAACATCTATTTCTACAAACACTTCTATTAGGCATTCTGGCTAAGTGCATTATGCTGCTGAGCTGTGAAATCAGTAAGAACATCTGATTTCAATTCACTTAATTCTGATTTCATAATATCAGAACCTTCAAACTTGACTCATTCATTCATTCATTCATTCATTCATTCATTCATTCATTCATTCTTCTCCATGGGTGCAATACTCGTTGTTGTCTATTTTTAAAAATTTGCTCACTGTGTGCAGTGGCGGTTCCACCAGGGGGCCCCGTGCCCTCCTATTGAGTGCCTGTCCCCCCAGTGCCCCCCTGTTGGGACCCTATACTTAATGCTACATACATTAAACAACAAATGGTCGGCCCCCCATGATTAGAAGTTGCCACCCCAACGCCCCCCACTTGCCAAATCCTAGAGCCGCCACTGACTGTGTGTAGAATAGATGATATTTAATGTGGATAAAATTGTATGTATTTTGGAAAAATTTGTTGAAGCTATATCGATTTCTAAAATGGTGCCACTTCAAATGCAACACAATGTATATCAATTGTATCATTCATACATGATGAACCTTATGAAACGAAAGCTTAGGGTCCATCCATATAGTAAGTATGCACTGAGGGGGGTTGGATTTTGGAGATTTTGCGTATGTATGGCGCGTGCAACGGAGGAGGGGGTTGAAAATCTGCCGTCTTTTGCGTACATACTATATAGATGAGCTCTTACATGAGATGAAACTATGACAAAGACAGAACAAAATCTCGTACAATCTGTTCTATATGCCGTTTCTCAGACTGCTTCCGGTCGCGAAGCTCCTCGTGGAGATCATTCAATTCATTCCGCGTGTTATCATTGCCTCTTTCGCTCTGCAGAATGTTGTTCTTCTGTCTCCGAATGTCGTCAAGGCACGTCTGTCAGTACCGCAATTAAAATACAAAATATATTTTTATACCGTTGGATACTACTCTTCGAGGCCTTTCCAACGGTATAAGTATTTTTAATATAAACCGTCTGGAAGGGGTTCAGGTGGCGTCCCAAGGTTTTACCACCATATCCGTACCGAATGCGGGTCGTAAATGTATAACCTATTGGTTAAAAATGTATGACCTATCGGTTATAAATTTATGACCGATAGGGTTAGGATATCCTATGCTTTATAAGAGGAACTCAAATTGTACGTATCAGCATAATTCTGGTTCCCGTAGCAACAGCTAGCTCAACCCCGGAACCGCATTTATAGCGGAACGAAATTTATACGACACCGGACGTCTGGCAACCTTAGTCATGGTCTCTGTCTTGTCATCTACTGCCATGGTCTCTGTCTTATCCTCCATTTTCTTGATCTCTGTCTTGTCATCCATTGCCTTGGTCTGTCTTGCCATCATCCATTGTCTCGGGTGTCTTGTCATCCAATGTCCTGGTCTCTGTCTTGCTGTATTGCCATCCACCGTCTTGGTCCCATCGCCCCCCGACCAAAAACAAACCCTGTGTTTGTGGTGAAGCTTGCTGAGTTCGTCGAGCAGCTGGGCGTTTTTCGTCGACGAATTCCAGTAGTTGAAGGCGAGGACGACGACGAGCAGCATAAGGATGAGTAAAATGTAGCTCTGAGGTCCCGACTGGATCGGTCTCAGACCGCCTCTCGGCACAGCATTAGGAGCCATTTTGCTACACGCCCTTCTTCTCTGCTTATTAAAAAAACTTTACAGTCTATGGCTTGAACTACCGGTACTTCTGCTTCTACTTTTCACTCTTGTTTCAGCGTCTTTCGCACTCTGTGGTGCAAACCATAGACTTTGTGCAAACTATGTTTTAAAATTTAAATTTAATCTCAACTTAATTTAATTAATATGTGATAATTAAATTCATGGAGCAAGCCAATATAACGTAGTTCCCTTTGAAAATGTGAAAATTATTATTAATGGAAAAACATGAAATGAAAAGTTTTTAAGAGCCAAAACCAAATTTCATTTTTTAATATTTGCCCAAACGCTAATTTACTTCTTTCAATCGCTTCTGTTGATATGGAGGAATAGACTGGAATGCCTATATCAACATCAATACTCTCAATAGCAACATAAAAAAGAACTGTCTAGAAACGCTTGATAAATTTTATGCTTACAGTTTATCTCTGGCTTTCTTGGGTTTTGCAGGCAATCTTTGGGTTTTTTCAACAATCCGATTATCCAAGAGGCAACGCTGTTGGTGAAGCCAGTGTGTATGTACTGTTGTTTTAAAACTGTTTTATTTTCTTTACGTGTAAAATAACGGCAGAAAACTCGCCAAAAGTAAGTTTGCATGTTTTATTATGCTTTAAAATCTATAAAACGATAATAATTTGAGCAGTGAAGGTAGAAACAGAAGAGAATAACGCGTAAGTTAGTTGCTCAGATGTATTAGGCCAAATTTTATTATTTAAAAGACAAACTTTAATTTTGACAGCAGGGCTTTTAAAATCTCACCAAATATTGTCACAACAGTTCATCAAATAATATTCTTGCGGGATTTAATTGCCGCATATTTTCTGTAAATTTATCAGATTTTGGTAAGTAAATAAAATCTAGTCTAGCGTACTTTTATAGCGCTAGTATTTTGCTGTATCTAATGTTAGGACGACTATAGTCGGAGTGTAGTGGTCGGTCAAGGGAAACTGGATAATTCCTTGATGTTTAGTTTAGCTTTGCTCGTTCCCAAAGCTATGACTCTAAATGAAGTTTAAAGCCAAGACCGTTGAAAGTAAGGCTAGAACTTGGACACACTGGATTATTTTATATGGAATTCCAGAGATGGTTTTTGTCTATGCGTCATCAAATTCAGGACCGGATTTTCTGGCGACCTGCTCTCACCACAGTTCAATGGAAATAAAACACTTATTATAGTATTGTGAACAAAGAACAGTCAGATTGGCTGAAACAGGACCATCTTTTCGAGTGTCATTTTTTCTGCACAGTCATTTCTTTCAGCTGGTTCAGTGTGGAAGAGTAGTCCACCAGTCAATTCTGACCTCGAATTTATGGAATATCTTCTTCTTCTTCAGGTGCTCTGTCCCAAGACTGGTTCCGTACTCCAGTGTCGCCATTCCTCTCCATCTTGAGCTTTTATGGATTTAAGTAAATCAGCTGGTCAGAAACAGGATAATGTTATAATCCCTTAGAATTCCACTGTCCGCATGCATAAACAGACTCGTGTTTGCCCATTTTTATTCACAATTATGCAATTTATTGTACTATATATTTTCAAGTTTGTGATCAGTATTGCAATGACTAACTTTGTGTCAGGGTTGATTTAGGTGAAGTTATTCACTAGATTTCAGATTACTGAAATAGTCACAGTTGGTTACAGAGCTTTAGTGCCTCTCCTTTATGTGTTATTGTGTACTTAATGAACCTGAATCAGCATTAGTTCATATATTCATGGCTCTTTTCTAATTTGAAGTCACTTGTTGTACTTAATTTTATTATGCAGTCTGATTTTTAATTATGCTATCCAGTTCAGAGTACTTTCTCGAGTATTTTGCACCAAAACGTCACAAAAGCTGCAATTGCCCTTGCACTCCAATGGTCAAAGTCTTGTGGTGATGCCTTTTTAAAAATGTTACTCGGTTGCAGGTCATTTGCAGTGTCAGATTCAAAGACATGAAATTAGCAAACTGATATTCATGAAATCGTTCAGTTCTTTGTCATCTTTCAAGAATTATCTAAAAACACGTCTATTTTAAAAATCATTCACCCAGTTTTTCTGCTTTAAATTGAACTTTTCTTTAAATTTATTATTTGTATATGATTAAGTACTGTTATTTTTTATTTTATTATTTTATTATATGCCACCATAATCAGTTCATGATGATGATGATGATTATTATTATTATTATTATTATTATTATATATGCTTGACTGTATTTTGCCCTTGCTTGTGACATCAGTTATTATGGTTCATGATAATTTAATTTGTCAGTTTAATAATAACAATAATAATGAAGAAGTAATTGTTCTTTTTTTGTCACAGCTGGTTCTGATAATGGACCGTACACGCTTTATATCAATGTTGACTGAAACCGTTTTGCATGTATGCAAAGGTGGATTTTGGGATTTGCAGCAGCACGTATCACGCATTGATGGTCTGCTTGGCATCACGCTTTCCAGTGGAGAAGTATTTCTTATCAATATTTGTGAGAGTTTTGTGGATTCAGTCAATTCTAAAAATCCGACGATGAAAACTGAAGTCTTCGATGCTGCAGAGATTTCTTCTGACGAGAACGTGGCTCCGGAAATGTCAAATACAGATTTTGTTAAACAAAGAATTGAATATGAAACGTCTGTTCTTACGAGCGTTTGCGTGGCTTCGTCCCCTCGGACGGAGTCCGGTGTTGAACCGGACGGAAACGGCACTTTAAGTAATTGCAAGTTAATGCTCGAATCGTTGTCTTCAGCAACAAATAACAATTCTATTCCCACGTATGACAATGCACAGGAAGGTTTTACAGCCTTCATTAAAGTGGAAAGCTCAGACGATGAACTTCAAACTCCTGATGCTTTCCTTGCCAGACACTACATCAAGTCGAAGTTTGATCCCGGGGATGAGGTTAGCGCTTTGACACATTCAGCGCCCGTCACTTATTATTCTTCTTCTTCAGGCGCTCTGTCCAAAGACAGGTTCCATGCATTGCTCCAGCGTCGCCACTACTCTCTGTCTTGAGCTTTTATCTTCAGGGTTGAATACTTGTTTTTTTGCCGTAGTGTCGAACATCCACTCCAGCATCGATGTCCTTGGTCGCCCCTTCTGAGCTTTCCCTTTCATATTTCATTCTAGTACTTTTCTTAGTAGGCATGATTCTTCTCTCAGTATTATTATGACCCAAATGTGATACCTGCTGGGCCCAGAATCATGTGTGTATATATTAATAGTGTAGCTACACAATCACTGAATGTTGCAAAAGTCTTCCAAACTCATACCTGTTGTCTCCTGTGGCTTCTTCAAGCGCTTGCTGTTCAAACAGGTCTCTTGTGAAATTTTATGGGTTTCAATTTAGTATTTCTTAATTTTTTTAATGTTAAAAATTTCTTGTTCTAAAGTACAGTGTACACTGTAACTAAATTTATTGTAGAAACGTCAGACCGACATGTTTGAACAGCAAACGCTTGAAGAAGCCACAGGAGACAACAGGTATGAGTTTGGAAGAGTTCTGCAACATTCAGTGATTGTGTAGCTACACTATTAATTTAGAAGTATGGGCATACACAGTTTTATGTGGGCATACACAGATTCATGTTTGCGTAGTGGTCACTTCTCTAGAGGGGGTTATGTGTGTTTATTGATATATATTAATTTCAAACTGTGAATAACCTGGAGTAGTATTAGGGCTCATCCATATAGTACATATGCAATAAAGGCATATTTTCAGCACACCTCTCCAGTTTGCACAGCGTACAAGCACAAAATCTCTTTGATAAATCCAACCCCTCCCCCTCGGTCCCTCAGTGCATACATACTATATGGATGACCCCAAGGCATGTCATGTTGGCTGTTCTTATGGGTCAGTTTTCTTGGTACCTTGACAGCTAAAATTTTGCACATAACAGTGCAATTTGCAAGACATTTGATTACAAAAATTGCTGCATAGATGGTTCAATGGTCTACTAATCGGTGTTGTTGCTAAGAAAATAAAGTAATTCTCTACTGTCTATTTCAGCCCCGTGTTTGGTCAGACGAGTGCACCAAGGGAAGAAAGCGGTTGTAACTCGCGTAGACATATTTCTCGTCGAAACAGCCCTGGTGTGCTATCGCAGGAATCAATTCAGTCGCGAAATGGCAACGTTGGTGCTGACATGCAGAGCAATTCGCTTGTTCGTGCAGAGAATTCAAAAACTGTTCTTTGGAGAAGTGCGGTTCAGGAATTCTCGTCCTATAACGAAATTTCAGCGTGGCGCCAAAATTACTTTGTCCCTCGGCGCCAGGGTGGAAGAGTGGACCACAGGGTAGAAAGGAAGAGCCGCCACGACGAAGCAACTCTGCAACAGTGCCTCGAGTTTGTTCGGACCTTTAAGATGAGTCAACGAGAGGCTGAAAGAGTATTTCGAATACCACGGACTACAATTCAGCGCAACATGGCTCGATTATATCCTTCGTGGGATGCACCTTCTTGTGGTAGGCCCCGAAAAAGACCACTCTAGAAATGTAGAAATCGTGGCTTCTGATAGCACGTCTACACCATGACTGATTATTCGGTATTTTGCTGAAAATGGTATGGATTTCCGGGACAGATTCAAAAAAGACAATGTCGGCTAATGATATTAAATAACTGCTTTATGCATCTTTACACACTTTGAACAAAGTAGCCTGAATAAACTGGCTAAGCTTATCATTTGAACTTCAAAAGCCGTGTCAATTAATTGTTGGCCATACATGTGATGACTGCATAATGCTTGTGCTTTGTACATTGCTGTACTTTCTACATATCTCGCATGCTTTTCACATTTGTTGCCATTTGAATTTCTGCTATGAGCTAGACTATCAAAGCTGCTGAGATGCATGGCATTAGGTAGAACATGTTGCCGATGATTTAATGCAAAGCATATTGTGTACTAGTTACAATATTAGCTATTTTTAATCCTATTCTGGCTGTTACTACATGAAAAAAGGTTAAAGGTAAAGTTTCGCCCATACTCAAGTTCAAGCGTTGGGCGCTGATCTCCATTGTCAGGCACGCGGCGATGCAGGTGGCTTGCGCCATTAATCTAGAGTAGTTTGCTTTCTTCAGACTAGAGTTTTATCTTCACAGCCAAAGCTGCCACTCATTTACAACCACGCTCTAGCCAGTGGCAGCTCCATGGGGGAGCCCGTGCCTCCCCATTGAGTGCCTGGCCCCCCTGCTGGGACCCTATACTTAATACTACATACCTAACAACAAATGGTTGGCCCCCCATGATTAGAAGTTGCTACCCCAACGCCCCCCCCCTTGCCAAATCCTGGAGCCGCCACTGCCTCTACCACAGTGGTTCTTAACCTTTTTGTGATTACGTACCCCTGAAACAAGTATAAGAGAGCGAAGTACCTCCAACCACAGCCTACAGTACTTTATATAAGGACAGAAGTTTGTGTTTCGTAATATATCGGAAAATTATAAACTGCAACATCCTTCTGTCACGGATTGTACACAAGCCAGGAAGCGGGATTTTTCTTTTACAAGTTCTAATTTACACGTATTACCAACATTTCTACAGTCTCAAGTACAGTGTACAGTACATAATACATTGAAGTGAAAGTCTTTAAAACAGACTATTTCTGGATCACTCTGCCTACCCCCACAGCATCCCTCAAATACCCCAAAGTGGTACAAGTATCCCCGGTTAAGAATCACTGCTCTAGCAAATGAAGGCTGAGTCGACTTTAGGGACTCTTGCCAGTGCAGTTGAACCTGTTCCTTCAGACTGCCACTCTAGCATTTTACCAATCTGCCATTTTCCCGCACCCCTCAGATATACTGTAATAGTATTGTGATCTTATTCCAACAAAACCTGTGTTACTTGATGCCAATTAGTTATGGGAACATTTTTTCTAGCCATTCTGGCATAAAAGGAGACTGCAGATGAGAATACATTTAGGCATATTTCAAATGGTTGATGAGAATCTTCAATTTGATATGAAATTTTTCCAGGATATTGTCTTTGTAAGACTAAGAATGTACAGTAGTACCAATCTTAACAACAGATGCCTAACTTTGGTAGAAGAATCTGCATGCTTTATGTGGATTGATACATTGAGAAATTTTGGAGCATATCTAACTGAGGTATATAGCCTGTAGGATTATGAAATGGTGCAGAAGATTTACAGTAAGGCTGAGTGAGGGATGCTTGTACTATGATTTCACAAATCCAGAACAACTGCATTAATGTACCGTATTCTCATTTTGATGCAGTTCAATCAAAGCACAGCATAACTTACAATGTTCAAATGATGTAAAAAGGAATCACAGCTACATGTTGTGCCTTATATTGATGTAGCCATGTGGGCCCGCCCCTATTCAAATTGGAACCGGTTGTGAGATTCACACAAAACCATCAAGTACCATAGTTTTGGAGGGTAGGTAGTATATGAGATTGAGGAGAATGCAAGAAAAGAAAGTTGAAAGTGCTACAGGATGGAAAAAGCAATGCAGGACAGGCAACAATTTTTATTGCCAAAACTTTATACTCTTCTCACAAAATGTTGATGTGCCCCCCTCCCCATTCCAAAACAACTGGTGCCTTATCACACACAGATCAATGTTTGTCATCAATTTTCAAAAACCAGTAGCCATCCAGGATCCCAATTTTGAGGGGCACCTCGTGCTCCATTCCCCATTCTGCTTTGCCCCACGTCTTACATATGGTGGATTGTGTATGGGGCATAGATTAAAACACTGCACACACATGCTTTTGCCAAACTGCTGGCTTGTGAAAGCGGGGGTAACCATCGCCACAGAAACCACAGGCATTTACATAATTGTGCACCTGCAAGTGATCATTTGGTCACAAAAATGCAGCGGACCCATTATATTATTTTTCTGCACTAATTCATGACGACAACCAATGGCTTATTTTCATAGAGAAATGTAATTAACAACGACAATTACAGTAACTCTTTAGTTGCACCTAATTCACTTGCTTTGAATGTTTTATCTTCGAAAATGTTGGGTGATTACATTCAAATAGACTGGATTGATCACAATCCAACAAGTGTCTGTAGTTTATTTAGCAAATCATGATTATTCATGTCCATCATAGAATTTTGAAAGAAAATCTGTTGGTTTCTGATTCCACGTATCCTTGAACCATCGCATAATATGGGTTTTTTGCTTCCATATGTTGACGGTCTCTACCAGTTCCATCTGACCCTATTTAATACAGCAAGGAAACAATTACTTTCACAGTAAAACAGGCTTTGTAAATGAAACCCAAAACACAATTGAACAAGATCATACTTGATGCTAACATTTTTTATATATCAAATGTACAGTATATATATAACCAAAATGGTAAAGCTGGTAATTTCAAAATGGAACCTGAGGACACAACATGACACTGCTTACGAAGTGGATTGGGACAGGCAAACGTTTTTTATGTGCTAGAGTGGTTTATAGATGGAATGAATTGAACAAGATAGTAATATGGCTACTAGTGTGTGATATTAAGATAAACTTAAGTACTATAGGATACTTTTTTGAATGGGCAAAACTTAGTGGTTCTCACAAAAGACAGACCCTCGTGAAACACTTTAAACCTTGTTGCTATTGTTATTATTATTATTATTATTATTATTATTATAAATAATGTCAACAGCCAAATGGCTTGAATATATTGTGGCCAAGCGGTTGTCCACACGAAAGGGAGGCAGAGGTATGGGTAAGGTTGCCAACCGTCCTGATTTTTTCAGGATCATCCCGAAATATTGGTCAGTATTCCGAAAAAGGAGGGACGTTCGGGACAACGCAGTGTCCCAAAAAAGTCAGAGTATAGTAAAATTTGCAAATCAATTAATAAAAATTATTTAACTGTAAGTTGTTCAACTGTCCTTCAAATATTTAAAATCATTAATCAGATTCAATCTTTCAAGAATGATGCAAAGAATGTATACACAAGAGCATTAGAATACTTGAAAAAGTGGTTCTATTTTGATAATAATGTCCTAGAAAATCAAGATATTGATCTTGAAGTATTTTTGTTCGAGAGTTTCTTAGAACACAGTCATACAAGTGGAATTACAGTTGTTGGAGATGACTTGTACAATAAGTACATCTTAGGACAAATTATGAGCCACAATGCCATCATCACTCATCAGTTAGTCCAAAAACTAAATGCTACCTTAATAGCAAGGAGATCAATAGCTCGAACATCTGTGAGTTCTTTATTCTGGGTGAATATCTCCCGAAGCTTCTCTCGTCCATCTTTTACAGATATCGCAACATCGTACCTCAAGACTGCAAGCAAATAATAATCAGTAGTCCGTAAACACAGAAGTTCCGTTCAAGGCTTCATAGACACAATACAAAATAGAACATTGAATATATATATATATATACCGGTATATATATATATATATATATATATATATATATATATATTAGGGTGATTCTAAAAAATAAAATTTTGAATTTTAAATCGGCCAACCCCCCATATTTTTCCATTTGATATTAATGACTTGTAGCAATTTTTTCAGATTTTTAAAACAACATTTAGGACTAGCACAATCACAGTGAAGTTTTAAGTATGAGTCATTCCAAGTCAATTCAACAAATGGCTCCAAGTCAACCATCTCAAAAAATTATGAAATTCACCACACTTGTTCCTCAAGCATCCAAGTGAAAGTTTACAAAATTTTAGCCTGCTCTCTTGAGTAGTTTTTGAGATATTCAACTTTTATTGCACCTAGAGGGCCGTTTTTGGGCGTTTCGCGGCAGCCACTTAAATTTCTCACAAATTCAGACCCCTATAACTTCAGAAATATCATAGCTAGAAGGCTGAATCTTTCTGGACTTATTCATTACTAGTATTATTTTACAAAAATAGAGCAGAACTTTGTCTGTTGACAAAACTGTACTCCCTGCAGAGTCACAAAAATAGAAGAAAAAATTTGCACCTTTCCTGCTATTCAATGTTTAGGTCTCCAAAGGGAACCTTTCTCTTTATTTCAGAGTTGTGACTTTTATTCCATAAACTGTCCAGTAGCTATATTTTCTTTCAGTGCAAACAGAATTTTCATATTGTAACTCCCTGAATTTTTACTGGTTCATAAATATATGTTCAAAGGTCTATGACGAATATTGGCTTAGAGTGTGAAAATGGCCAAGTGGGACAGGTGGTGGCCTAAAATGAATGGTATCACTAAATAGAGCACATTCATTGCTACAATATCTCCCAAATGTGTTATGGTACTTTTTCATTAAGATTTTTAATAAATTTTCAAATTTACGACTTTTTTAAAAGTTAAGTTTAGCACGTCGTGTTGTAGATGTGATTCAATGAGACCACAAACTCCACTTTAACTCCTGTGTTTGAAGCAGTAGTATCAAAACATATTCCTTTAATGTGATCTTGCAATCCCTATTCATTCACAGTATTTATGGTTGCATAAGTCATGCACTCATCCGTTCCACTGTATAGTTTAGGAACAGAGAGCAGTTTAATGATGTCATCAACAGCTACAAAACTTGGCAAGCAATCTACATGTTTTTTGCCAGGAGTTGCCAGAGCAGTGAAATCATCCATAATTTTAACATCCCAGTGCAAGACTAGTGGTACCATTGGTTTGAGACTAGATTTCATTTCTAACCCTATTTCCTTGCGATATCTCATCCTTGCATGCCGGATAGCACTGTAACTACCGGTAGTTATTAGATGTGAAGAAACTTTTTGAAGCCGACTTGTTGATGCCATGGCAACAAATGCTGCACTTCAATTACTGGTGTTGGTATGATCCAAGGCAGCTTCAGCTTATGCGGTTACTACCGGAACTTTGTCTCGTTTTCTAGTAGTTTTGTTTGGAGGCAACTCTGGCTCCAAATCTTTGCTGTCTTTGTCCTTGCTGCGGCTTCTAAATGAACTTTTGCGACAGCCATAGTTTCCTTGTGATACAGCAGACTACTTTAGCTGTTTTTGCTACCTCAACCACTTTTCACTTCAGAACACGATCTTCTTTGTGTGCAAGCTTGCAATCAACCCCCACCATGGAACCATGACGACCTTTTTCCTTTGTGCGGCCAGAAACTTGAGGTCTTCGTAATCTTTGATCATTGCTGTGGCATTTTGGTGTGCAATGCCAAATAGGTCGAGCAGGCTTTCTTAAAAAAACTCGAATTGGACAAATTTTTCTGAGATTTACGATTTACTAGTTTCCTCGTGCCCTTCCCACTCGCTGTGTAGCTTTCTAAGTGCTCAGTTACATGATTGGGTGCTTTTGCCGTAATTCTAGCCTTTCACCAAATTGGTAGTAGTAGTTCAGTTGTTTTTTCAATACTGTCTTAGAGAAACATTGTATTAATTATCGTCATGAAAATGAAACAAGACTTGAAGCACTTCTCCATGAGAAGGAAGCTTAGCTTTGTTGAAGTCCTCTCTCATATTTCTAACAAGCCAGATGGTGCAAGCTGAAGGATTGCTTTTCAGTTTCAATATTGACATGTCAGACATGCAAACCATAAAGTCAATCATTACTCTAATTACAAGTTATATGTTTTTATTCCAATAATAAGAAATAACATGAAAATGCCATAATGTAGCGGCTTTGATTGCTTTGTGCCAGTCCTAAACATTGAAATACTTGATGTTTTTCTTCTTTTCTGTTAATGTTGCATCAAATGTAAAAAATCTAAACCTTGGCCAAATAAAAAAAACATAGAAATTTTTTTTGCATTGCAGTAAGAATCACCCTAATATATATATATATATATATATATATATATATATATATATATATATATATATATATATATATATAGAGAGAGAGAGAGAGAGAGAGAGATAACATTGATATAGCCCAAGGATGTAATAGATAAAGCCACTGCCATCCAGAAGGAAATAAAATAAAACCTTGGCAATCCACGATCTAAAGTTAAATTTTGAAACCGTGTGTCTAAACGGGTCAAGCGGGTCAGTGATATATAGACTCTATATATCACTGACCCACTTGACCCTCTATATTATAGAGCATAAAAATATATAAAATAATAAAATATACATCATAAAAAGTCCGTAAAGCACTTGTGAACCATTATAAAAGTCGAATTTCAGTAAATTTTTATTTGGTGAATCACATATGTGTGTGAGTATGGTGGTCACATGCATATACAGTGTACTTGCATCATAATTCTTTCAAGAGTGATGCTAGTTAGAAAATAAAATATCGATTAAAAAAATATGCTGCAAAAATCAATTTTATCCAACACTGTATCAAAGCAACGCTTGTCATTTTTAGATAATTATAATAATCACTGAACACGGACAATAAATCAGATCTGCAGACACCAACAAAGTCATTCTGGCAAGAAAAAAGTGTAGACTTACTATTAATCCCATAAAAACAAAATGCAAGGCAGTCAGCAGAAAGGGAAAGTCTCAAATTATAAGAATATTAGACAATATAACAACTGAACAGGTAAAAAGATTCTCATATGTTGGAGGAGAAATTGTAAGTAACAGAAGCCATCAAGAGGATATGAAACAAAAATTGTCAAATTGCAAATGATGAAGAAATTGCATAGAATTTTGGAGCAACAAAGGCATAAACATTGACACCAATGTTAAATATGCATCATGATAAACTCACAAAGCATATATGGTGTGAAAGTAAAATACAAACATGGACTGTTAGTGGGTAAAGTGACATGTCTGCTGAGAACCTTTGGTGAGTAACCCGAATGCATAAGTTGAGAAGTGAAGACGATTAGACAGCATGCCAGCCTAAAAGATACAATCAATGATAAAATTAGGAGAATAGAACCTGATATGGACATGTCAATAAAATGGGTGAAAGGAGGCTACTAGGCACTCTACACCTGAATGGCAGGAAATTGAGGCAGAAGACCCAGGCAAAGTGGATGGACAACATCAGTGAAGACATGAACTTGAAAGGAAATTTAATTGCAGAAGGAAAAATACTAACAAAAGACAGGACTTTTTGGAAATGTTTTGTGTCTAGCCATAGCTGCTAGGGAGCTGACAGAGCATGTTGATGACCATAGCTATATCAACACATTGACTCATACAATCAAGTCAAGTCATTCAAAGAACATTTCTGGTTGCTCCAACTCATTCCATGCAAATGTAACATTTGCCTTTTCATAAATATAACTTTTCTGCCTAATCAAATAGAAATTTCACAAAGATATGTGACCATCTTTGCAAGTACAATACTCTGCTATCCTGATTTTCTGGATTTGAACTGATTTCTTATGTGATTGAGATTTGGTGGACATAACGCAATATTTCTGTACATCATGAAATGGTGCTAGAGTTGATTTGGATTTGTTTAAAGATGAAATTCTTAACCAAAGAAAGCAGGAAATTGCAACTCTTATATTTAACAGTTTTCGGTCAAATGTTGTTACTATTTTAAGTGAGGCAGTGATACAGACTAGACGCTCGAGATTTTGTTCCGATCAGTTTGTTAATTAATTCGATAAATTTCAATATTGTTCTTGCGAATTGCTAAAATTTAACTCTTAATTTTTAATTCGTTTTCAGCCGTTTATGTCGGTATATTTTTCTTTTACTATTTTTATGTAATTCCGCCAGAATCCATAGACTTAGAATCAACATGACCTATCATCGCTCATTTCATTACCGTTACTATTTGTAATTTAATTCCAGACATTCTATTAGTTTTTCTATTAAATCACTCCACACTAACATCGGCTGCACTATTGACCTTGTGCTGAGCTTGTGGTCCGCTGCATGAGCTGAAACACAATTTGACTTTTCTGCACAATTTGACTTTCCTCGTTAATTTCAGCCTGACATCATGACATTATTTCCTCTCTATTTGTTTATTCTAACTGTTCATTTCTTTTCCTCGAAACTTGATGTCGCAAACCGATTGATCACTGGACCTACCGCACTGCCGTTGAACAATACAAACATTTAAACGAAATTCCTATCTCCTTTTCCTTGACCCTCCGTCGCTCACATCTTCGTATTCGCCATTCACATTTCCGTCTCACCCGACGCACAAATATCATCATCATTCTTCTTGCTCTATCAGGCGATATCCACCCAAATCCTGGACCATCCCCATCACACACAACACTCTGCACTCTCAACATCAGATCCCTCACTAATCCTCAACACACACATTCACTACATGAACTTGCTAACTCACAATTGGACTCCCTGTTCTCAAAACACACATTACTCTCAAAACACACACAACCCTCAACAACTGATGTAATTGCATTGACCGAAACCTGGGTTTCACCATCAACCACTGCATCTCAATTGATAGAAGCCACCCCACCTGGCTTCACCCTAATAAGCTTTCCTAGAATAGCCAAATCCACCAACTCTTCTTCCAACCTCGGAGGAGGCACAGCCTTCCTCATCCGTGATCACATTCAAATAACTAGTTCATCATCAACACAATTTTCATCATTTGAATGCTCATCAGTTACTCTAAAACTCCCATACACGAAATTAACCATTTTCAATGTTTACCGTCCTCCATTATCGTCAAAATATTCAACTGCTTTTGGAAAATTCCTCGATGAATTCACTATCTTTCTAGGCTCAGCAGCAACAACCCCACATGAATTTGTAATAACCGGAGATTTCAACATACATGTTGACAAGAACAATGACCCAAATTCTACTCAATTCAAACAACTCCTAACACAAGCAAACCTCACACAGCACATTTCCTTTCCAACTCACACTTTTGGCCACACCTTAGACCTATTAATCACCCTATCTTCTTCATCACTATCCCCTTGTTCATCAGTCAGCCCGTGCTCACCATCAGATCATTTCCCCATTTTCACTATCCTAAACGTCTGCCCACCACCCCCTCCACCTCGTGGTACCTACTCATTCCGCCGTCTCAATAAAATTGACATATCCACCTTTTGTGAAGACATTGATTCATCTGACCTCACCATTGAACCCCAAACACCCTACAATCACTAATTGACAAATATAATTCTGTCCTATCTGCCTTACTCGACAAACATGCTCCCATAATCACACGGCCACTATCATCTCACGGTAACAACCCTTGGTACAATTCCTTCATCCATTCTTATAAGTCATTTCGAAGACGCCTAGAAAGAATTTACAACCGAACACATTCTGCTATTGACCTTAAAAATCTCCGTTCTGCAACAAATCACTACCACAACCTCCTCATATCTGCCAAAAAAAGTATTATTCTAACTTAATTGCATCCAACAGCTCAAATCCTCGTAAACTCTGGAACACTGTGAATTGTCTATTCCACATAATAAAGCAAAGCCTCTACCTCAATCCATTTCGCAACTTGCTGAATCATTTGCTAATTTTTTTTCCGAAAAATCTCTAAGATCCGCACCAATCTAAAATCTACCATGACCAATCAAAATACATCTCCACATCACCCATCACCACCAGAAGCTCCTTCCAATTTTTCCTGCTTCACTCCTGTGACTGAGGAAGAAGTATCTAAACTCCTGCAGTCCTTTCCAAACAAGCAATGCAGTCTTGATCCAATACCAACCTCTCTTCTCAAACAGTGTGCCTCTGCCCTAGTACCAACTATTAAAAAAATTATCAATTTATCTCTTTCCACAGGCACATTCCCATCCTCATTTAAAAATTCCTCAGAAACTCCACTTCTTAAAAAACCAAACCTTGACAGAGAGGATCTCAACAATTATCGCCCCATTTCAAACCTGTCTGTCCTCTCCAAACTCACAGAGAAAATCGTTCTTTCCAGACTAACTGAGCATTTGTCAAAAAACTCCTTATACAACACTCACCAATCCGCTTATACAAAACATCATTCAACAGAAACCGTCCTCACATACATTTATGACAAACTCCTCACTGCCATTGGCTCTCAACGAGTTACTGGTCTCTGTCTTCTTGATCTTTCTGCTGCCTTTGATACTATAGATCACAAAATCCTACTGAAACGCCTTTCCCTCTGGTTTGGAATATCTTCTGTAGCTCACCGCTGGTTCCAATCCTATCTCCAATCTAGATCTTTTCAAGTTTCATGCCAGAATCAAACTTCATCACCTTCCGATCTATACTATGGAGTACCACAAGGATCTGTCCTTGGACCGGTTTTGTTCAGTCTCTACACTACCCCACTGTCATCCTTAATCAACTCTCTCAAATTGAATCATCAACTTTATGCAGATGACACTCAATTATTTCTTTCGTTTACTCCATCTTCCTTTAAGGCATCAATCTCTGAACTAGAATCAGCATTTTTGTCAATCTCATCGTGGATGTCAGCTAATCTCCTTGCCCTCAATCCCTCCAAAACAGAATTTCTCTTATTTGGACTGCCACAACAACTGAAAAAAATTGAAAATCCCACACTGATTTTAGCCCCAGATACAATAATAACCCCTGTTCCAACTGCAAAAAATCTTGGATTTACTTTTGACTCCTCCCTAAATTTTGAAGCTCACATATCTCAACTATCAAAACCTGTTATGCTCACATTAGTGATCTCTACGTCACCTTCGTCCCTACCTTGATATTAAAACTGCTTCCACTATTGCCACTTCAATAGTTCACTCTAAGTTAGACTACTGCAACTCACTGTTTCACAATCTTCCAAAGGCTTCCATATGTAAACTCTAATCGATTCAAAATGCCTTAGCTCGTGCAGTAACTAAATCGCCTAAATTTTGCCACATTACACCATTACTCAAATCTCTCCACTGGCTCAAAATAACAGAACGCATTGAATATAAAATAATATCGATGACTTATAACTCACTTCATACATCAAAACCAGTCTACCTAAGAAATCTGATAATTCCACAACAACCTGGATCTACTAGATCCTCTTCACATGTAACTCTCCTTCGACCTCTGAATCAATCATCTCTCAAAATTTGCAATCGTGCTTTTTCATATGCGGCACCTGAGCTTTGGAACTCAATTCCAATATCCCTTCGCTGTCTACATCAAAGCCAAATAACAAACTCTGAGTCACAATTTTCTCCCCTTCTTGCAACATCTCCTCATGTTTTTCTTTCTAAACTAAAATCATTTCTCTTTATAAAATCATTTCCTCCATAGCTATAGCATCCTGCCCACTTGCCCTTTTGATTAAATGACCCGGCATGAATGACCCACCTTTGGCTATAGCTACTTCATTTGAGATTGAGCGCGTAGGAATAAGGAGCTACTTCGGTGCATCTTTTGAAAGCGCTTTAGAAATTAACGAGATTTTACTTTTACTTTACTATCTTTTAGTTGGCTGCCCTACGCAATGTGATGGTGGCGCCATAGAAATTCATTGATTTATCTGGCAGCATCTACACTTTCACCTTTCTTCGCTTCTAAGTGATTCTTTATAAAGAGGCGTTATGCATAGTGTGCAAATATTCTATTACGTCTGCAAGGCTTTTCTGGCGCAAAAGAAGGTGATAGTGAGATCTTCAATGTCAACTGTTTGAAAGTCACCGAGACAGAAACATACAATCAGCTACGGAGCGAAGCTGAACCAACCGATGTATGGGATTTGTCTGTACCAGGCCTTGTACAGATTCAGGACTCGTCTCCTCGCTTCGGCGTTGTCCAGCGACAGGATCGGCTTCACCTCCCTTGCACCGAGACGGACAACTTTCGCCGCCATCTTGGACACAAACAACCAGCGAACGGAAAGTCGCTCCTGACCAATAGCAGAGAGTCCAATAGTTAGTTATATGCATATTCATAAGAAAGTCCGCACAAGGATATGCAAATTGAGTAGGATAAGTAAGAAAGGAAAGCAAAGTTCTTTGAGGAAAGTACGCTCAATATTAACGAGATTTATGATAAAGTAAGTAAGTAAAATCTCGTGGATTTCTATAGCGCCATTAGAGCACAAGAGTAGCTGCTTATTCTTATGATAGTGTCGATCAGGAAATCCTAGCAAATGACTCTATTGTTAGTCAGACGGTTGGACAACGCTGCCATAGTGGATCTAATCACTATGCCTAAGGGGTCGTTCATAAATTACGTCAAGCGAATTTGGCACATTTACCATCCTACTTAACGCGACGTCACAAAACGTCGGAACCCCTAAAATATGACGTCACAACGGGTCGACCCCCCTTTATTTTCGTCTTCCGAAAAGTCTTGACAAGCAAAAAGAGCCATCCTTGTATTTTTCCTCTCGAAACACCCTGACAAGCAAAAAAATTAGGTCATAATTGTATTTTTTCTCTCCAAAATCCCTGACAAGCAAAAAAGGTCAGACAAGCAAAAAAGGTCAAAGGTCGTGACCTAATTTTTTTGCGTGACGTCACATTTACGGAACCCCCTCATTACACTTCGTCACAAATGGCCGGACCTTCCCCCAACCGCGTGACGTAATCTATGGATGGCCCCTAAAACAATAGAATTTGGGGCTATCGGAGTCCGTTTTGTTACAATTGCTTTCATTAGGGATATTTATCAGGCAAACGTCATTTAGGTCCGACATGTTAGGTCGTTATTTTATGTGAAATCTATTTTATAGTTAATTTAGCTTCAGGTTTGTTATTTTATATTTGGTTGTAATAGGATAACATATTATCGATGTTTCATAATAGTTCTACGATTTTCATGTAGCGCCATTTTATCTGGCAATGAGCGTCATGAAATTGTGCGAAATCCCATGAACGGTCCATGGATGTAAATGGCCTATTAAGATTAATTTACTTTGGTGACCAGACCGTCGACTGAGTGAAACAATGCTGTATGTTCAGATATGAACATTAAACTTGCATTCAATGGAAAGCAGCATGGCAAAATTTGAATGATAAAAACACAATTAAGCCCATGCTTTAGGGGTCGTCCATAAATTACAAGGACAAAGACCGACCTCTGTCAGGCAAAAAATCAGAAAGGAAAAAACCAAACACAATTTCAATTCGAATCAAAAATTTAGAAAAGCCAAAAAATAATGTTGTAAAACATAATCTAGTCAGCACAGTGCCGGATTACCCATTAGGCAGAGTAGGCAACTACCTATGGGCCCCGTGACTTTTAGGGGCCCCACAAGACAGTGGCTAAAGAATTTTTTTACTTACTTATTCTTAAAAATAGCGCTATGCGAAAGGCACATGACTACGCTGACGTCATACAATAATGTTTATGCTTCAATGGCGTTCTAGTAGTCATTAGGGACCTGGTCTCTGGCACCCCAAAAGTTTGACTGCCTATGGGTCTCCACGGTGCTTAATCTGGCACTGAGTCAGCAGCAATGTTGCATTTCAAGTAAACAAGTGTTTCCAGCAGCTGATCAGTCATGCATGCACGATGAAGTCTAATTATGAGACCACTTTATGAAACACCCGTTCAACTGGAGCCGATGCAGCAGTGCAACAAAGAATTCTGCTAAAGAATCAATTCCTCAACTGGTATTATAAAGGAAACAATGACCACACATTTAGAGTAACTCAAGGCAAGTATGTAAATATAAATCCACATACTACTCTTACCTTGGAACATAATTAGCAGTACAATTGAAATGGTATGCAAGTAATTTGGTCCTTATATTGGACGATATATAGGATTTTTCAAGGACTAAGTTACAAGGACCAGGACATGGACCGATTTGCAAGGACAAGGATAAGGACGAGGACTGAGCGCCCAAGAATGAGGATAAGGACGAGGACTGACTCCCCAAGGACAAGGACTTCAGATTGGTCCTTAAGGACCAGGACAAGGATTAACATCACTGGGCTAAAGCCCCTTTGGGTGTCCGGGCCTAACATTCTTTAGAGAAAGCAGCACAATTATGTAAGGTGACGACCTTTGTTTTGCTTGTCGGGGAAATATTCAGGTGAAGACCTGCTTCTCGCTTTGAATTTAAGTTCAAAATTCCTGAAGTTGTATATATGTGTGTTCAGTTTATTAGTTTATTATTAGTTCAGTTGATTTGTGTTATTCCTTGTTTGTGTGCTGTTTGATAGTGTGCTTGTCACGAATAAAGTTTATTATAATAATATATAATTTTAAAGTATCTTGCTTTCAGCCCTATTGAGTTACATTTACTCCAAGCATTACTCTGCATTAGAGAAAATTTTTTACTAGTAATATGTAATCTTTTAGTGATTCTGTTATAGCACCTTGCTGTACTTTCAGGAGTAGAGCTTCTTCAATAATTTATGAAGACATGCAGAACATAGGTGTTTTGTATAATTGTAAAACATGCAGCAAAACTTTCACCAAAAGAAGAGCTCTTAAAAATCATGAAAGAATTCATACTGGAGAAAAGCCCTATATTTGCAAGATGTGTAATAAATCATTCAGGCATCTATGTACTTTGAAGTTTCATGAAGTTATTCATACTGGAGAAAACTTCAGAAAAGCTGCATATTTGTAAAATATGCAATAAATCATTTAGACATGCATCATATCTGAAGGCTCATGAAAGAATTCATACTGGAGAAAAGCCAGTTGTTTGCAAAATATGCAATAAAGCATTCAGACAACTAGATTGCCTTATTGTTCATGAACGAATTCATATTGGAGAAAAGCCCTATGCTTGCAAAATTTGTAAAAAAGCATTCAACCAACTACATAGTTTGCACGCTCATGCAAGAATTCATAATGGAGACAGGCCATTTACTTGCAAAGTGTGTAATAAAGCATTCACACAAATAAGTTCTCTTATAAATCATGAAAGAATACATACTGGAGAAAAGCCCTATGTTTGTAAAATATGCAATAAAGCCTGCAGACGAGCATCAGGTCTAAAATCTCTTGAAATAATTCACACTGGAGAAAAACCCTATGTTTGCCAATTATGTGGCAATGCATTCAGACGACTAGGTGAATTGAAATCTCATAATATAATTCATACTGGAGAAAAGCCCTTTGTTTGCAAAATGTGTAATAAAGCATACGCTCGAGTGCATTCTCTTAAATATCATGAAAGAATTCATACTGGAGGAAAGCTCTATGTTTGCAAAATGTGTAATGAAGCATTCATAAATGTAAGCTCTCTTAATGTTCATCAAAGAATTCATACAGGAAAAAGCCTTATCTTTGCAATGTGTGCAATAAAGCATTCAGTCAATTGGGTTCTCTTAAAATTCACAAAAGAATTCATACTGGAGAAAAGCCTTATCTTTGCAATGTGTGCAATAAAGCATTCAGTCAATTGGGTTCTCTTAAAATTCACAAAAGAATTCATACTGGAGAAAAGCCTTTTGCTTGCAAAATGTGTAACAAAGCATTCAGACGACAAAGTCATTTGAAAAGACATAAAGGAATTCATAGGGGCGACAAGCTATATGGTCGTAAGATATGTAGCAGTGCATTCAATAGCAGAAGTACTCTCAAAGTTAATGTAGCAATTCATAATAGAGAAACGTCCTGTGGAAGTCAAGATGCTCTAAGACGTCGTAAAAGAATTAAAAGTAAAGAAAAACCTTACATTTGTTATGCATGTGGCAAATCATTCTGTGAGAAAGCACCTCTGATGAGACATCACAAGATACATTCTGAAAAGAGGTCTTATACCGGTAATTGCAGGCTATTTATAAATTCAGATCGCCAGAAATATTCCAGAGGTATTGATTTTTATAATAACTCTGTCAATACATTTTATCCTGAAATGCCTTTGGCCAAACTAACAACAGCAACCTCTTTTCATGTTAAAGAATTTGGATGTGGAGTTTGTGACAAAATGTTTGTGGAAGAATCTCATTTTCTTACACATTGTTCTCTCCCCCATGATTTTGGTGGTTTCTCATAAGAGTTAAGTACTACTCGTTCTAATCATCTTGGGCTCATTTACAATGATATGAGGGAAAATTTTGTCATCAGTGGCCCACCCAAAGGAAAGTCTTGGATTAGAGGCTACTATTGGTGTTTTAAATAGATGCAGTTTAAGATGGTTTGGAATTTTTGAACAAGCTTGGAGAGTCTGTTGATCATGATGCATTTGTTTAAGCATCGTGGCAATTGACTACATGGTACAATGGATTTAGACATTTGCTTAGAATAGAATACTTTGGTTGAGAAACTTTGTCATGTAATGGGCCTACTGTTGTTTTTGAAACTTGAGATAAGCATCATATCATCATTATGAATATGAATATATATGTATATATATGAATATATATGTATATATATATACACCCATATATATATATATATATATATATATATATATATATATATATATATATTTGCGCACTGTTGAACAGTGGCGTAGCGAGGGTATCAGGCGCCCGGGGGCAAAGTGTACCGTTGGTGTCCCTAACACTTTTGGCTGATGAGCAAAAAAAGGTCGTCGTCGTTCTCAGCACCCCTCAACTCTTATGGCGCCCCTCTCCTTATTCTGCTGACGAGCAAAAAAGAGGTCGTCGCACATATTTCTTATTTATTATGCATTTCACTTACCCAAATACCCCATTTTGGCGCCCCCTCACCTGGACGCCCAAGGACCTATGACCTCTATCCCCTCGCTACACCTCTGCTGTTGATTTATCAAAGAGCACAAGTGGTCGAGTGTTGTCCATTCCTGTGACCTTAACCCCTTTACTGTGTATTTAACTGTAACTCAATGCAAAATGGACGGATATATTCGGGATTCCCTGTAAAGGGGTTAAAATCGGATGTTATTTTAATTTGAATAGAAAATTTTATTTTGGAAAGACAGATAGACTGGTTTACAGTATATGATTGTTATTCAAAATGAAGTTTTATTTTAAAGAATTTATCTTTCTTGAGCAAGTCTTCAAATGGAGTTTTTAAGAACTGATTTAATTGACACGTCTTTTCTTTTTTTCACCAAGTTAATATTTCTCTTGTGTAGCATTACATTAAATTGGGTGGTTTTATGCACAGTTGATTTTACTGTATATGCATCATAGACCATTTACGGTGTTCCAGAATAGTTTTTCTTGGCAGAAATGAGAAGGTTGTGGTAGTGATTTCTTGCAGAATGGAGATTTTTAAGTTCAATAGTAGAATGTATTCTAGTGTAAGTTCTTTTCAGACATCTCCAGTAAGTTATTCAATCTTAACTGTATACACACACACACACACGTTTAGTTACACACACACACACACACACGTTTAGTTTTAAATGTACAATAACAGGAAAGCAAGCCAAAATTTTTTGTAAATTAATATTAAAACCTGCTAAGTCATCTAACATGGGCATCTACCAAGCTTCTAAAAAATTATATTCTGGTAAAACTGATAACAACCAATTAATTATTGGCTCTGATAGATGTAACATTCTTTAATTTTTAACTTATTGCACATCCTACTATTTAATAGTACCACAAGTTGATCCCATTCAAATGAACAAGAAATTTCATATACATGCAATAAAAGTCTCATCTTGCAGGCAGACAGTATTTCATATTGGGACTGTTTGATTTTGATGCAACTTTTCATTAACTTATATAAGAATAACTAACAAAACAGTATTACATATTACATAAATAATCCATTAAGAAAACTCTCATTTAGTAAAATTCCGCTGTTCAAGACAATATATATTCAGTAACACAGCAGCAAACTTATTTTACATTCCATCCAGGGATGTCATATAAAATACATTTTAAATTGACTTAAAATTAAATGCAGCAGTGCGCCCCCACCCCAGTTAACTGAAGCAAGCTGTCTAGTACAGGTTTAAAAGCAAGTTGATTTAAAACTCCAAACTGTCTAAAATTGAAGCGAATGGAATTAACGTTGTCTGCAATGCAACCACGTCACAGAAATGCACCGCACCAATCTTTCAAACACTGGCAGCAGTCTGCGGCCTGTTTGCGGTTTGCCCCACTGATATCCTTTAACCATTCCTCGAAATCTTCCTGGTTTTGCTTCAGTAAAAGAAACTGGCCAAGAACAACGTATGCCTGAAGTTCAAAGACATCACGACGATAACGTTAAACTGATTTTAAATAAGCCTGAAACTGGTTAGGGGCCATCCATATAGTACGTACGCAAAAATAGTCATATTTTCAACCCCCTCCCCCTGTTGCACACCGTACATTTTGGTCCCCCTCCCGATGCATACGTACAAATTAGCAACACCCCCGCACGGTGAAAATTAATTTTTAGCCATAGCCAAAAAACATTTGTTTACTATTAAATTCCATATGCAAAATCGCCTAAATCTCAAACCCCCTCCCCCTCAGTGCGTACTTACTATATGGACGGCCCCTTATTAAGTTTGCTTGCTGAGTAACTAATGCTGTGCAGATGTCTTGATATTTTTTTAATGAAAATATATAAGGTTTGGTAAATGTAAAACTTATTATTCCTTTTCTTTAGTCAGAAAATAATATTTATTATAAATTTATTACATAAAGTATATTTTCAAGAAAATAAATTTATATACAGTATGCAAAATTATAGAAAGAAATCATCTCAGATGTTCACGACACGGATTATTATGTGTTATCAATTAATTGTTCACTAAGGGGAGGGGGGCTGAATTTTTTAGATTTTGCATACGTACAGTGTGTGCAATGGGGGAGGGGGCTGAAAATATGCCTTTTTGGGTACATACTATATCATTATTATTATCCAGGACGATTTATATAGCACTGTAACATAGTTAAAAACCAAAATCAAAAACACTTTGACAACGCCGACATGTCAATGAAGGTCAGAAGGTGGCGAAGTAAAAAATCCACTCTGATGACAGAAGAACTCGATATATGGATGAGCCATTACTGTATTCCTGCAAACTTATTACAGAACAAATTGCTAGTCTGGACTTAGTAAAAGTTATGTTTGTGGAGAGACTGAATAAATTACTTTGTCGTATCCTTCTTTGCAAAGTCTCTCTCCGAGGACTTCACCTATGCCTGCCAGATCAGTCACAGGTTTATCGCCCATAGGCTCGGCAACAAAGTTGCGATGCTTCTGCGATGTACTCGACATTATTACTGCTTGATTGAAATTCTTACTTCAATAGACCTGACAAACACAATACAAGAATCATACTGAAGAAGTACAGTGAAACCCGCTTAATTGCAGAGGTGCCGTGCAAGCCTTGCTTGTGTGATTAACTGGGCTATGCGAATAGCCGGGACGTCTGATGATTAATTGTACACGCACAAAACACTGGTTCGGGTTTTATGTTGTTATGCGATTATGCGGGTTATGCAATTAAGGGGTATGCGATTAAGTGGGATCCACTGTATAATTTACACAGAGAATTGTAATCGTTGTTAAATAGCATAACTTTAATTTTGAGTAGAGGCATTTGGTTTATTCTAGATTATTCTTCTACTATCGTGCTATTGCAGCCACCAAAACATCGTATTTATCATGAGTTTTAAATTGCTCTGCTTAACACGTTGACTATGGCGAAATTTCTTTGCCAGACGCGGTCGCTATACAACTTCCTTGATTAGCGATGCATTGAACAGAGGACATCATATGACGCCCCCAGCGCCCTGCAGTACCAAAGTAAGAACGTCAATTGACGTCCCCAGCATTCAACGTGTTAAATTGCATACCTGAAACATTCTCTGTGATGATGTAATTCTACACAATACGCACAGAAATCCTCACATAGACACACAAAATGAAGCAAAAAATAATAACTTGGGAAGTGATGATAAAAAGTATTAAGTGGTGACAACAAAACTGACAATGTATTGTAATATTGGATTTGACAAGATCAACAAAGAGTTTAGTTAAGAAGTCATAGTACAGAAGAAATTCTGGTCATATTATTATTAGTAGTAGACTTCCATAGCGCCATTCTAGTAATGCATTTGGCATCATTCAATGAACGCTCCAGATTTGAATCGTAATTCCCTATTGTCAAATCTAATATTAAGTCAGTCTGATTTTCCGGTCCAGGTTATGGTGGATAAGCACTAGAGAACAGGTGTGCATTGAGTCTGGATTCATATTCCATAAGATACACAGCAGAGTTTACCAATGCCGGCAATGAATTCCATATTCATGGGAAATAACCTCTATAATATAATAATGTAATTTAAAGAGGCTAGGATGCCAAATAAGACTGTTTGAAAGCCACTGTGGGGCTGTCCATTAATTATGTCAAAAAATTTTGGGCAATTTTTGACCCCCTCCCCCACTAGTCAACAACTGTCAAGTTTCAGTTACCCCCAATAATTATGTCAAAAACTTTTGACCCCAGATCAATAACTAGGTTATTATTTTTGCGGTGATGACCATTTTTTTCCTTTTTTGCTCATCGAGTGTCAAAATGTGGTGGTGATTACCTTTTTGTCATGCTCTTTTCCATTGTAATAAGTAGTATTCCATGAAATTTCCTATAGTTTGATTATTTGTAAAAAGTGAAATTGTTGACGTCAACTTCTCTTGACCCCCTCCCCCTGTCAACAACTATCAAACTTTTTCAAACCCTCCCCCTAAATTGTTGACATAATTAATGGACAGCCCATGCAGTGGAATATACAGTAAATACTTTTACGTTTAGATCTAAAATTGTAAGTATAGATATTAAGCTGATATTAAGTTAAGCCTAGAAATTTGATGGTTCTATCTAAAATTGGCTGGTGCGCAGGCGCCATGAATCAGCTTTCGGTCACGAGAAATATATTCAAATCTTTTATCCCATAGGGCATAGGATGTACCATCAGCACCAAATGAAGCTGAATCAACGTTGGACTTCGGTTAATATAATTATAACATTACAGAAAAGTGTCGATCTATTTAAACACTCACAATTCTCAATTCTGGTGAACTTCGTAATTCTAAATGAATTAAATGTATAAAAAAGAAAATGAAGAAAAACTCCTACGAGGAATTTTAAACCAATAACCAAACATAGAGCTAATGCACATAGAATTGAATTCATTTAGCGCAGTATTTGAATTAGGTTTTTAAAAAAAAATTCAAAAACATAAATAACACTAATTATCATTAGCTGGCTTAAAATTGGTTTGGTAAGATCTCTTCTGTGTTTAAACCACCGAATCAGAATTTGCTGCCATCGTTCTGTTCTTAATGAATTAACGCTGCTTTCGAGTGTCGACGCACCTAGGGTTGTAACTTTTCCGGAAAAATAGAACGCCCGGAATTATTCCGGAATTTTCCAGAAAATTGCGGAAAATTTTCGGAAAATTTCTAGTATACACATCATTAGAGGTTAACATACAGCAGTGGACAAAAGTAAATACCACAGTTGAAATACGAAGTTTTATTATATGTTTTGGCACATATCAGTAAAAACACAATTATTAAATAAACCGCCAAAATCTGTTACCAAGGTGCCTAAGCAACTAATCTGTACCGATTCCTGATGAAACAAATTAAAAACGTATTATAAGTTGACCATATTGTATGAAATTTCATACTGTGGTAATTAGCCTACTTTTGACTGCTACTGTAAGTTCATGTAGGCCTATGCTGTCTAATAGCGCTCATGCCAGTAAAATTAGGTGGCATTACGACACAAAATGAATAAAAGCATAATTTTGCAGCTACTGACAATACTAATTCTACAATTTTAGCGTTAATTGTTGTTAACAAATGCTTAAGAAATTAATAGTAATATTTAATAATAATAATAATAAACATTTCCGAAATTTTTTCGAATAGTACCGCTTTTTTCTGGAAATTTTCGGAGAAATTCCACAGCAAATTTTCCGAACTCACAACCCTCAGTGTTTATTCTAGGTCTTCTCTGGGAAGGACTTTCCCCCCAAGTTTTAAAATTCCCCTCCCCAAATTTTTTTATATGTTGCATGGGGATAGAAATCCCCCAAAGTGTGACGACGGGGCTTTTATTTTTTGGAGAGGGGAAAATGTAAGGATGGCAACTTTTTTGCTTGCCAGGGCATTTGAGAAGGGTAACAAATATTAGAGAGTTTGGAAGGATCACCTTTTTTGCTTGTTACCACATCTACCCAGTAAACATTCCACTGTAGGACCACTAGTGGTCTTCTATAGGCACCACTAGCGGTCTTTTAGTGGCAAACCACCAGCGGACCACTGACTATTTGCACCATGGAATTACTAGCGGACCACCAGCGGCAGCCGATTACAAGTCGTCAGGGGTCTCCTAGCGGTGTTTTAGTGGCACCCAACCCCTTTCGGGGCTGGGGGGTGGCTGTGGCCCCCCAAGAAAATGAAAATATTAATTTATAATGTATTAATGTGCAAAAATTGCCAAAAATATATAACAATTGCAAATTTTCCAATATTAATGGACCTAAAATTTGCCTAAAGTGCTCAAAATTTGCAAAAAAAGCCTAAAATTTGTAAAAAGAATTTCTCACCCTCCAAGAAAAGTGCGAAATGACGCCACTGTATCCCACCATATTCGACCTTATCCCCTTATCCCTACCCCTTTATCTCACCTATACAACAACTTCAACTAATGTTTCAACAAATGACCTGCTCACAACAACTCAATTCCACCCAAAACTGCAGATCCAAAAATTTGACCAATTAATGAAATGTGCATGGCTGAAAAATGAAATTATTAATATTTGCAGCGGGTTTACATATAGGCAAGACATCGAGAACCAAGGCATACAGCAAAACAACAGGCCTGAAGTTAAAATAATAAGTGTTTCAAGCCAAACACGGTTACACAAAGCTAACATTCAATCAAACCTACTGCGGTCACTATAACCGACAACTTAAACATAAAGAAGACACTGAATACATACTGTCTGTATAAACTGTCACCAATAAAATACTGTCCAATAAAAACTCAAAAATGTTCAACTGCACGGATTATATATAAAAGCAGAATGAATTAACGCAGCAGCATCAGAAATCGGAATTAGTCATTTTGTTCTGGCTCTTCCACCACAGAAATCATTTTCGCCTTCTTCATTCTGTTCATTTTGCTCCCACACCGATCCATTGCTCCGTGAAGATACCACTGAATGTCCACTTTGATGTCGTCATCGGTAGCCGATCTGGTTTTCAAGTTGAGTCTCACTGCTTCTACAATGCATTATATATATATATATATATATATATATATAATATATATACGCACACTTGTAATATGCGGGCATAACAATACAATGCCATACTTTATATTACAACAGCAGTCCAGTAGGCATATAGTATCAAATTAAATTATTCATATAGTCATTGCAAGCCTATATATAGGGACTAATATGTGCCAGGAATTTGGCTGAATTTCAAAAATGTAGCTATTTAATGACAGGATACACACAGAATTGGCTATAATCAGCCAACGTAAATATCACTTACAGCACATCTATCTATTCACGCAAACACTGATGGAAGTAGGTCATTAATGCTGTCAACTGCCATAGACATACAGTACAATAGAGAGCACAGAGCACATTACAAATGAAATCAAATTCACCAATAGTAAGAATATGCCAACCGTAAATGACATCACAGCACTTCAAATTTTTGAACGATTTCTTTCCAAACACTCCAGTCCAATTAAACTCTCTCTGTAAGGAGTTCACCAGGAGAGTATCAATCATCCTGGCGACTGCCTTGTGTACAGTTTTGCCGCCACATCTGGCAAGTCGATGAAGCTAACATATCAATAAAAAAAGCAAGCAATGCTTATTAAATAAACACCAACATATGAAAATCAGCAAATTTATACCTTAAAAATGTCGAGGACTGCTTTAATGGGTTCTTAAACTTAAAACTTAGCATGATTTAAAGTGGCTTAGGAGGCATTACTGCCCGTGTAAAAGCCACTAGGGGCACTAATGCGGCGCGAACGCGCTCCGTCAGCCTGATGCCCCAGCATGTAACCCACTCTACTCAATTCTCAACCTGCAACCTCCTGCTCCATCGCGAAACGTTGTTACCACTCTGCTAACTTTCTGCCCCTAATGTAATGCAACTAAAGTGAATTTATTAAGCCTGTAAGCAAACGTTGACTTTAAATGTACCTTTTATTCCAAGGATGCGACATGGATATTTATTCCAATTTTTCTTTGGCTTCTCACAGGCAGTCACAGATCTGTCGAATGCTTGCTGGTTCCCATATGAGGCCCAGTAGGCTTCACCGCCATCTATCCAATTCACAGGAACAACAGCAACAGTGTCACCTCTTTGATCATCGGTAAATACAACAACTGCGTATCCCGACATTCTACGCAAACAGTGATCAAAACACAGTAAGTATTAAGATGTTGCCGCATGCGGTTAAGCAAACTCTTTGTAAAAGGAACCAATGGAATTCGCCTTCAACTTATAAAGAAAAACACCATGAGCAGTCTATCAATATATTCATGTATGCCAGGAGATCTTAATTATGCAAAACAATAAATGTTTAGCCATGCTGCTGACTGCTTACGTTAACGGTTAGATATTGGTGTGCAGTACAGGAAATGCAACATAGCTGCTCTTGTATGGAATGACAAGGTACTTTGAATGTACTTCAGATGTGCTGCAGTAGCGAAGTTTTTTACCAATGGACCGAAACTTCACTATTCCAATGTTCTGTGATGGCATGGAATAGCAGAAGTAATCAGACAATTTGTTAAATCTACGATAAATGAGCCAAACAGCGCTGTTGACATCTTTCACAATGTTTTCACACGCAACAATATCACCATTCGAAAGCTTCAGGAACCTGTCTCCATGCTACTATTCTATTATTTTATAATACAGATTGGTTATGAACCACTATGGCCAATTAAATGATTATAAAAGCAGTATGATTATACATATTTTGTTCTGGCAATGGTACAGAGAATTAGGCCTGATATATTATTATTTTTTACAATTATAGGGTTAGTAATTTGGGGCAATTTTCAAACCACTTGTGCATGAAAATCAGGAGTGAATTCGACTCATATCAACTATGGGAGACGCCCAGAGCGGTTAAGAAGTGAAATTATAGCTGCTTTACCTCAAACTAGCCGCTATAGAAGCTCTCCTATACATGCTGCGCACGTGTGGTCTCGGTTGATGCATTATAATCTCAAACTGAAATCGCACACGGGTTTCAATCGATGGCCTAAGTACGTTGGAATAAATGCATGATGTCCGATAACCAATTTCGCTAATTTGAAATAAATTACTTGCGACCAATCACGAATGCTCACGTCGTGCCCTAGATAAGGATCCCGTGAATATTATGCTGTGCAGATATAACACCCAAAGCAACGTATAATAAAAATATATATATAAGCTAAATGTCTAAACAGTCGTGCATACTCAATATACTACCAAATTTATGAACATCGTTTAAAATACCTTTATTTTGAAACACTTTTAAACACTTTTGCGAACAATTAACTTCGATCTTTGTTTAATTGCGCGCTCACATAAAACATAGAGATATATAGATATATTCTATGCTGGTGGCCGGCCGCTGTGGAACCTCCAGCGGCGGGTGAGCAGCAGTGGCAGATGACGATAATCCTCCGTCGGTCCACTGGAGGAATGCCACTAGAAGTCCTCGCTCGGCTTGCCACTTGAGCTCCTCTAGAGGCATGTTTATTGGGTAAGGAAGAAAACTTTTTTGCTTGTCAAGATTTTTTGAGACTCAAACCTTCCCCTCCCCAAACATTTCAAAATCCCCCCCCCCATGTCAAGGTGGCTAGAATAAACACTGCACAACTCTAGACGCATCTGAACCATGCAGTTTTGACAAAAATACTATATTGGATTTCGAAATTTAAAAATTCCAATTTCTCTCTCTTCAGGAGGAGGAGGAGGACGATAATCCTAAACATATAAGATTCCAATAATTATGATCTAGTTCTATTAGAAATTTCGGGCCGGACAGCCAGCTGACACAGTGACATTCCAGAGTCGATAGCCCTGCCGGGAAAATTTTTTCGCTCGCTATGAGGGCTTACCGAGTTCGTAACGAGTCTCGTAACGAGCTCCGGCTCGTTACGAGATCGTAATGAGTTCGCAACGAGAAAGCTCGTAACGAAATATCTCGTAACGAACTCGTTATGGTCTCGTGACGCGAATTTCAGGCCTGCTCGTAACGAAGTGCTCTTAACGTTCAAATTACGAACTCGACATCGCGCTCGTAACAAATTCGTAAAAAATTCTCGTTACGTACACGTTATAAGAATATTATGCATGCAGGTATAGATATATACGCGAAATGTCATATCGCGTATATATATGTTATATATAGCGATCTTGCAGTAGTAAAAAAGCTTCAATGCATGGTTCCACATATGTGACATATATAGGCCTATATGAAATGTCAACTAATTAGAT
The DNA here is from genome assembly GCA_018105865.1 of Metaphire vulgaris. Classification (NCBI taxonomy): domain Eukaryota; kingdom Metazoa; phylum Annelida; class Clitellata; order Crassiclitellata; family Megascolecidae; genus Metaphire; species Metaphire vulgaris. The sequence goes on from CM030869.1 coordinate 7,639,443, forward strand.
ATTTAAGTATATATAGTATTTGTTTGGTCATTCATGCATCGATCGATCGTACCTTTTAAATATATATTTTAAATTGTTAAACATATATTTTGTAACCATGTATTTTTAATATATATAAATATATTATAAAATTTATATATTTATATATTATACATATTGATATATACATTATATATATTATATTTATATATATATATATTTATATTTATGTTATATTTATAATGTATATACAGTATTTATATAATTATATTTTAAAAAATTTAATATATAAGTAAAAACCTCAAAAATATAATAAGTATAGTTGAATTGGAATATATTATAAATACAAGTTAACATTGATCGAGTTAAAATTGAAAAATTTCAGATCGCGTATAGATAACGAGTTAACAATTATAAACTCGAGGAAATTCATAACGAGTTGCCTCGTTGCGACCTCGTTATGGCCTCGTGACGGGAATTTCCGGTCTGCTCGTAACGAGGTCTCGTTACGTGCAAATTACGAACTCTACATCGAGCTCGTAACAAATTCGTAATGAGAAATGTAGCAGTTCTCGTTACGAACACCTTACGAAAATTGTACAAATATAGGCGTAAAAGTTATCCCGCCGAACGTTATATATAGCGATCTTCTGAATTATACAAAAAACCTTCAATGCATGCATGGTTCCACATATATGAAATGTAAATGAAATATATATTTACATATATATATCGTATTTGTTCGGTCATATCGATCGTATTTTATGATAGTTATATATTACATATTTATTTATATTTAAATTTTTGGTAAATTATACATTTACAAATATATATATTGAGTATAGTTGAATTGGAACTATTATAAATATAAATTAACATATAGTAATTCTTGAAAAATTTGAGATATATCGCAATTAACGCGATCGATCGATCGAGTTAACAATTATAAATCGAGGACATTTCTTAACGAGGTGCCTCGTTAAGACCTCGTTACGATCTCGTGACGCGAATTTCAGGAATGGTCGTATATAATTAACGTATGTTTCGATTCTATCTTCAACATCGATAGGGGTCAGCAGTTAAATTTTTCTAAACAAATCGCCAGAGGGAAAGGTCAGTAACGAAGAACTATATATCGGAAACTACAGCCAAACGAAGTAAGTAAGTAAATAAATAAGTAAGTAAATAAATTTAGCGATATTTCTATAGTGCAACCTGAGAGTTTGGCGCAGTGACTATATACTATAGCCGACCGGACGAGGCTACCGGACTGGTAACTTCGAGTCTGAGAAGACGCATGATGACACCTCAACTGCATTGTTTGAGAGTATCATTGATACAAGTACCGAGATAGGCCTACATAGCCTAATCTTTTAGGCTATCTTGTATCTAGGTGCATTTATAAACAATAATTATGTATCATGCATTGGAATCTTTATGTCTACTACAAGTTCTACAACTAGCATGTAGGTCTATCGACATAACAAAATTGACACTCCGCTTTGATAATTAATTGATAGGCCTACAAGTGATGTTTACAAGAACTGATTCCTCCAAGGACGAGGGCAGGAACGAGAACGGAACCCCCAAGCACAAGGCCACAAGGTGACAAAAACTGACCTATAAATTATAAGGGAAAGGATCAAGAACGAGGACCGATCTCTGTCGGGCACAGTGTTTTATACAGGCCTGTTAGGAGAGGAGATTTCTCCCCCAAAACCTCAAAATTTCCTCCCCCCCTTCAAAAAAAAATCCCAGCACTTACACAAATTTTGCATTGAACTGTGTCTTTTCCCCTCTAACCAAGTCGATCCCCCCAAAGCCTCAATCCTCCCCAGGGGCGGCGCTGGGTTTTGTTGGCTGGGTGGGTCTAATGTAATCTACACAACCAGGACCAGGCTCAGACTACCCCTCCCCATCACCCCACCCCAAATCATAATTTTTCTGCAGATTTGCACGATTTGCTCGGGTGTCCCTGCCCGAAACTGGGTGGGTCCGGACCCGCGGACCCACCCTTCTAGCGCCGCCCCTGCCCTCCCCCTACAAAGGCCTGGAGTCTGGATAAAAACACTGGTCGGGCAGGAAAAGGCAGAAAAGAAAAAGCTAAACACGATTTCAATTCGAATCACAAAATTTAAGAAACAATAAAAGGAATGTTGCAAAACGCAATTTGTCAACAGTAATTCTGCTTTTCAGATAAACAAGTGTTTCCAGCAGCTGATCAGTCACGCGCGCACGATGAGGTAGGCCCTATACTGCAGTAATTAGCAGGGGCGTAGCCAGGAATTTGATTTGGGAGGGTATAAATATTTTGGGTGGGTATAAATCTTAACTATAAACCACATAAACCATATAAACCACATATAACCACATGTAAATCACATAAAGACTTTAAGGTAGACTGATTTGGGGGGAGGGTATATATATATATATATATATATATATATATATCGATATACCCCCGTCGCTACGCCCCTGGTAATTAGGCCTATAGTAGGCTATGAGACCACGTCGTGAAAACACTCGTTCAACTGGTGCCGACGTGGCAGGGCAACAATTATTAGAACTCTGCTAAAGAGCTTCGAGAGTAGGCTAGATGGGGTTTATTTAGGTAAGTTTGTTAACGCTGTCTGCGAGAGTTCTCCCGGATCTCCTGCATTTATTGGCTGCAGATATTCATTCAATAGGCGCTCTGGACTGCCTCCACCAATGCAGGGATACCTTTGCACCGCTAACCAGTGTTTATTCTAGGCCTGTTTGGGGGGAATTCCCCCCCAGTTTTACCCCCCTCCAAAAAAATTGTATATGTTGGCTTGGGGATGGAAATTTCCCCCAAAAGCGCGGAGAGACAACTCTTGTCCCTTCAAACATTTCAAACTCTCCCCAATGTCAAGGTGGCTAGAATAAACACTGACCCCTAACCCCCACCCCCACCCAACCCAACACCCTCCCCCATTTGAGACCGACTCCCAAATGTTTCCTAAATCTGAGCCTGAGATGCACCCCTAACACCCTCCAACACCCCCTCCCCAATTTGAGACCGACACCCCCCCAAATTGATAATTCTAGAAATAACCCTGCGTCAATGGCAACAATATGATAGGTGCAAAGTTAAGCACATTCTAGGACTAAGCAACAAGGACGAAGACGAGGACCGACCTGCAAGGACGGTGACTGACTCCTCAAGTACGATCGAGGACGAGGACAAGGATTTCAAATTGATCCTCAAGGAGTCCTCATAAGGACAAGGACCAAGACAATGATTAACATCACTGGCTGATATACACGCATAGCTCAACTTTTATCAACATAATATAAATTCGCCGACAAAATCAAGTGATGTTTGCTCGCTATAGTAGACCTGCACTGCAGTGACTGCACACTGCAGTGTACTGGAGTGCACTGGAGTGTGCAGTGACTGCACACTCCAGTGCATTCTACAGCTGCAAGCTACATTTATTTCACTCTTTTTATTTAGTGAATAACGTATTCTTTGCAGTTCAATGCTGTCAAATATTCTCTAGGTAATAAAGAAGGTCTAAATAATAGGCCCTACATTCAAATGGTAGGCCCCTATCTTAAAGACCACCAATAACTTTAGATGGGCAATTTTTACAATTAATTCAAATTGAAGTGCGCCTCACTGACTCTTCCTTTGACACGCTAATGCTTCTTTTAAGGCTGAAACACTATATTTGAACGAATAGTTAAAAATGCACTGAATTTGATTTTTTTAGAGTAGGCCCTATTAGAGACAAGAGTTGTATTCGTTGACTCAATACTAAGCCAGTAACAACTGTTTGGCATAACTTCGATAAATTTAACTACTTGTCTGCCTTCAAGTGCCATTATCATCGACTTAGGGTTGGAAAATGTGGCTTTGGAAAACCAAGCTTTTTTAAAACCTAAAGACCCGAAAATCCAAATTTAGGTTTTTTGTTTATTAGTATAAAAATGGAAAACTCTTCTGTATTGTTTTACAACTTTTTTATCTCTGCTGCTGCAGACAGAAAAACAAATAGGCCCAGTGGCGTAACGTGGGCGGGGGCGGGGGGAGGGGGCACTTTGGAGACAGCCCCCGGGCCCCGGGATAGGGGGGCCCCGAAGAGTGATATTTTAAATTTTTTATTTGCCCGTAAATACTATAAACGATGTGACGACCTTTTTGCTCGTCAGCCACTGGGGCCCCCATATCAAGGATGCCCCGGACCCCCAAAAGTCACGCTACGCCACTGAATAGGCCCTAGCTAGATTATATATGCGACAAGAATAGGCGTTGGCCCCTATATGCCTAGAGAAGAGTTTATGGGTGTTGACATGCCGGGCATTAAACTCTAAAGAATCATTGAACCCTAAAGAATCTAAAAACCTAAAAACCTCAATTTAGTTTCTAAAACCTTAGGCTGTCCCGGACGGCCCTGATTTGACTGCCTTGCTTAAGTGGTTTAATAATAACAATTTTACATAACACTCCAACTGCATAGGCCTAATAGGATTGTGACTTGTGCGCTCGGCCTTGATGCACATTGGCGATAAAAGGTTATAAATTTTAATACAATGGGCCAAGTCAGTGGCGGGTCCATAGAAGGGCCCCGGGGACCGGTGCACCCTATTGAATGTCTGGTCCCCAAAGCCCTCTCGTCCAATTTGGACCACATATTTTACTTATGTTGGATGTAGGCCTACGAAGGAGTATGAGAATGCTCATAACTTCATAAGCGCGCAGAAGAAGTTCAAGATAGCAAGACGTCGTTTTTTGCGCGGCAAAACTTTTTTATTTGAAAATGTCTATGTGGCAGTCGCCATTTTCCATAATCCTATCGACGAGTCTACGACACTGCTTCGGTGCACTCATTCTAAGGAACTATAGACTAGTCTAGCTGACAGTTGACTCACCCGGGGAGTCACCCCCATGCTTAGGAGTTGCCGCTCCCAACGGGCCCTAACTTGCCAATTCCTAGAGCCGCCACTGGGCCTAGGCACTCGATATCTTACACAGGGCCGCCGAGAGGGGATGAGCAGCGGCTTCTATCCCCCCTTGCAGCCGGGCTTAATTCCCCCCCCCCCCAAAAAAAAATTACAAATTTCCTCTGTTAATTTGCTCCCTTGTAGACTTAGTATTATATTCAGCTTTTTATCCTTTGTGTTAGGCAGAGCTATCATTGATTACGTCACGGTCAGTGTTATTTTGAATTAATATCAGTCTCGGTTTAGTTCAGATTAGTAGAAAAATATTTCCTCCCTCATTATTTTTTCCGGGCGCACGCTGCGCCCACCTTAAATAGGGATATAAGCCCCTGGGGATGGGGTGGGGGAAATACACAAGGGGCCCGGCGGGCTGCAGGGGCCCCCATGGCAGGTGATGATGGTGATGCATTAACAATATCGTGAAACCTGAAAAAGACTGATAAGCAAAAAAGGCCATATTTGTCATGAGCATATAGAGGCCCGGCGAATGTCAGGGGGCGGGGGGCCCGGGCCGACCCATCATGTATTAATACCAAGAAATAACATCCTGAAAAAGACCGAGAAGCAAAAAAGGAATTCTCTCGGCGGCCCTGATCTTAAATTAACGGGGAGACTACGACCCACATGATCATCGTCTCATGACTCTCATTCTTTTACGTCCATAAAATCAGTCACCGTTCATATTCTGTAATCGCGCTTTTTCAAACGCCGCACCAGAACTTTGGAACGTTATTGAGTCGATTTCATCCTCCCTCTGACACCTTCTCAGGTCTTTAGATCTAAACTAAAAATGTCCCTGTTTAGGCTAGTTGGCATATATATATATATATATATATATATATATATATATATATATATATATATATATACTAGAACTCGAAGGCTCGCTTCGCTCGCATGAGGCGAGCTTCGCTCGCTGCGAGCTTCGCTTCGCGTCGCTTCGCTTCGCTCGAGGCAACGACCAATCCAATTCCAATTCCAGAACGACCAATCAGAACGCTCACTCAGCCAACCAATCAGAACGCTTGAAGGTAACCAATCAGAACGCTCACACAGCCAACCAATCAGAACGCTCACACAGCCAAACAATCAGAACGCTCGAACGCAACCAATCAGAACGCTCACACAGCCAACCAATCAGAACGCTCGAAGGCAACAGACATACAGATAACGATTTTAATATTATAGATATATATATACAGTGGCGGCTCCACCGGGGGCCAGAAGGGGCCCGTGCCCCCCCCCCCTATTGACTGCCTGGCCCCCCCAGTGGCCCCCCAGTTGGGACCCTATACTTAATGCTACATACATTAAACAACAAATGGTTGGCCCCCATGATTAGAAGTTCCCCCAACGGCCCCCCACTTGCCAAATCCTAGAGCCGCCACTGTATATATATATATATATATATATATATATATACAGTATATATATAGGCCTACTATAAACTTATAAAGTCTTCAATGTAAGCCATCATATATCTAGCCAGGGCTTGGGAATAGGAGCATATCAAGTGCAACTGCGTAAATCATGGGCGTAAATCATAGTGCCCCCAGGGATATTTTTACACCCCCTAAAACCCCCCAACACCCCCAAATTTGAGGTCGACACCCCCAAATTTGGTAATGTGAGAATGGTATGCACACAAAATGCATACTAATTAGCTCCGGACACCCCCAATTTGAGGTCGACCAGTGTTTATTCTAGCCACCTTGACATTGGAGGGATTTTTAAATGTTTGGGGGACAAGGTCTGAGTCTCCATACTTTGGGGGGAATTTCCATCCCCAGCCAAATATACAAAATTTTAAGGAGGAATTTTAAAACTTGAGGGGGAATTCCCCCAGAGAAGGCCTAGAATAAACACTGGAGGTCGACACCCCTTAAATTCACTATCCTGGTGACCCCACTCTGGTACCCTGGCTACGCCACTCTTAAACATATTGGGAGGGCAACAGCGCTAGTGTAAGATTATGGAAGACCACTCAGATGGTCGTTAACATGTGTCATGTGAAACGATAACTTGATATCACAAGTCAATTAAGTCACAAGATGGTTAGTCATTGCGGTTAAAAGTCTGTCCTTGTCACATGACAAGAACGTTTGAAGAAACTAGATTTAAACAAAGTAGCACTATGCGTTATTCCTTAAATTTTCAAATAGTTAAAACTGGCACATGAGAATGGTAGAAATGATAAAATAATCCGAAACTTTAATTATTACATAACAATTAATTATTAGGAAGCAAAATATTGCACAAATCTATAGGGAACTATTTTACAATGTCGCGCAGTGATACACTATTTACATGGTTGGACTAAGATCCATTAAGGCTAGAACGCGACCGTCGGACCGTGCCTGTCACCGTCAATACCCGCTATCTGACCCGTCGGTGGGTGAGGGTGAGTTCAGAGGGTTGAATATAAGACCAGCGTCCATCAAGGTTCGTACTTTGTTTAGGGCGTGACAGCATAGAAATCGGAGTGTGGTTGGCGTAAGTCGATCGTATTTTTCGCCGACGATTGTTGGTTTCTTCTTCGTCTTCGACATGATCACCTCCGTGCTGTTGGTGGCCATCGGGCTCCTTCTTCCAGCTGGAAAAGCGGACTTTCTGAAGTTCCAATCGGACCTGCATCGCAGTTGGGAGGAGCACACGCAGGATCAAGCGTCGTCCGCATCTGCCGACAAGGGAGCGCACTGGGCGCTGATCGTCGCCGGGTCAAACGGCTGGTACAATTACAGGCACCAGGTGACTAACTAGATAACTTACTAAAGAACTTCTATCGCGCCATCGTAGACTACGCTTTACATAAATCAAAATGGATCGTATAGTTATAGGCACCAGGTGACTAACTAGCTGATTAAACTTCTATAGCGCCATCGGAATAACACGCTTGATGCAGTCGATGTTTGCTCGTGAACGGTTATCGGATGCTATACAAGGGAAGCACAATACACTGGAATCTAACGAGAGGCTCATGTTCAGTACAAGTGATAAATATCTTGGAACGGAAATACGAAGGGAAGGGAGCAAAAGGGTGACCTCAAAGAACTTGGCTGGCGGATATCAAAGACTGGACGGGCATTGAAAACTACGGAGAACTAAAATAAATTGCTGAGGATCAAGAAAAGTGGCGACAACTTGAAACTACCAACCTTCTATTCGAAGATGGCACATAATGATGATCCAAAGGTTTGCAAACCGTGTCGTGTGATAGGAGGATCATACGTTCAATCTCTTCCCAGTTTCATTGATAGACGTTTTCAAGTGAAGGAATAAAATAACCAAATGTTTTGCACTGAATGTTTCTTGTCATTCACTAATCACTACGTTAATCTATATTTGATTTCTGTGCATGCAGTTTCTACTTCATTATTTAATACATTTCCATGAAATGTGCAGTTGAAAGTTTATGTAAATCGGTGTCCCGTCAGTTCCTGGACCGTCACTTCCTGGACCGTCACTTCCTGGACCGTCACTTCCTGGACCGTTAGTTGCATGCTGGCCCATTCCTGTTGTTCTATCTTTTAGGTGTATGTAAACAAGTGTAGACCTATACACTATGATATATAAATCATTACATGCGTATACAAAGCTACACGTGACAACGATGGTCTGCAATAACATTATAACACGTCTAGGTAAACATGTCACGGTAATGTAAACATCCATATTCAATATAGTATCCATTTGACAATAACTTGAATAATTGGGACAAATATGGGCTTAAGACGCGGGCAAGTATTTGGAAAATGCTATTCGACAAGATGCTTATTATTGGTCAGCAGATATCCGCCTTGTGCATCATTGTTTTGCCTTACAATGACGGTCCAGGAAGTGACGGTCTAGGAAGTGACAGGGAACCATGTAAATCTGATAATGGATAAAAAACACTGCAGAAAATATGATTAAGCATTCATTGGCCAGAAAAAGATTTGACTGTACATAAACTACTGAATTACATTTATCTTTTGCAACTAATACGCTAAGATGGAAGACTCTTTGAGAATATCACATGGCTACTTGGTATAATACGCACCTATGTATAATACGCACCCTTAGTTTCTAGAGTTATCATAATGTAAAAATTTTAATACCTATGTATAATACGCACCCAAAATTTCCTATAAGAATCTCCTTTAATTAACCTGGATAATCACATCACAATTGTCTTTCAAATTCTACTTAAAATTGAAAGAGTAGACAGTTTCCCCCTCACCGGCGGCCATAATTAAACCATAAAACAATAAGCCTATATCATTTGTTTAGCTGTCAATGACAGATTGTCTATTGAGTAACCAAGACAATCACAATTTTCTGACAAATTCGTTTTGAAAATTGATGTGCAAACAAAGCTTTTCTCCACCACCGACCGTGTAGGTAAAAACTCGTATAACGCGCATGTTATATGCATAAAAATACGGCTAAATTAAAAATATGTATGTTATGTACATAAAATTGTATGTAAATAAAATTTATTTCTATGTATAATATGCACCCATACCTTGTACCAAATTTTGAAGGGAAAAAAGTGCATCTTATACGCAAGATAATACGGTAAATTTCTATTTTCGGGCTTATTTATTTTTTAATATATTGACCATTAACTGAAAATGTATTTGTTTGAGAAGTTTATTTTCATTCTTAGCATATAAATTTGTATTCTAAGTTCAAGTTTTCTTTTGTTGACTGACTGATATGAATTTGTTGTGGCAATGTGTATTTGAGCAGAGGCTAAAATATGTCTGAAAATTGGTTGGCAGAATCATATTTTTTATTCTAAACATAAATGGCTGTTTGCATAATGTGATAATCGTGAACTTTAGAAAGGTTTAGATGTTTGAAAAGGAAATTAGTCAGGCTTGCCTGTGCTTGGCCTTGGCCTTGGACACAGTGCTTGGCCTTGTGCCTTAGGCGCTTGGCCTTGTGCCTTAGGCGCTTGGCCTTGTGTCTTAGGTGCTTGGCCTTGTATCTTAGGTGCTTGTTAACAAGTCTGGAATTAGCATATACAAAGAGGGTTTAATGGAACCCCTTTTGCTGACAAAAAACCTATAGCATAACCTTCTTTTTGTGCAAACTCCAATACGTTAAAAACCTTTTGTGCAAATGCCAATATGTAAAAAAACCTTATGCCTGCCATGTTTTGCATAAATATTTAGATTGTGTATTTGCACCAAATGACCAGAGTGAATTCATTTGCCTAATGTGTCTAGAGTCTCTAGACTATGAAGTCAGCAGAATATGCTGCTGTTACCAGAATTGAGCAGTTTTAATTTCTGTTCCCAATATGGTTCATATGGTTTGCATGAAACCTTGCAATATCCTGGCTAGGTTCATGTATAGGCTTATCTGTGAAGAATAACTGTCCTTTAACCCCTTAACTGGGGGACCCCGGATATATCCGTCCATTTTACATTGAGTTACAGTTAAATACCCAGTTAAGGGGTTAAATTAACATGCTGACTGCTGGCTTAGTTTTGGCATGAAACCAGCTTACTAGTTAGATCTTATAAATGTACATAGCAACATATATAATATAAATAATAATAATATACAGACTGAAAGTCAGCCAGAACGCACCCGAACTGAGTTCCGACACCTTTTTGGACCATGAAAAATTTTTCCCCATAATTTTTCAATATTTGTTCCAATATTGTAAAAGCACCGTGTACTTGTTGCAAAACTATTAAGCTAAGATTTTAAAAACGCTATAGAAATGTAAATGATGGCTACCCATAGTTCGGTGGGGTTAGGGTTAGGGTTGCACATAGAGAGTTTTTGCACCTTTTTTCACAGACTTTCAGCACTGATGATATATGTCTAATTGTGTGTGTATGTATGTGTGTGTGTATCGCTGGCCGCTCGCTGACAGAAATGCGACATGTTTTTGCGTGCCAGAAACCGACTTGCTAATGATGATTTTTCCCTAAATTGTTTGATCAATTATTTAGGTTTTAGATGGAGTTTTAGCTAATTGTCTATAAGTTATAATTGCTCGAAGTCTAACTGAGATTTATGCTGTTTCAGGCTGATGCATGCCATGCGTATCAGATCTTGAAGAAAAATGGAATTCCCGAAGATCACATCGTAACCATGATGTTTGATGATCTCGCACAGAACCCTGCGTAAGAATTCTTTTTAAATTTACATGATGTCAGCCGTTTTTAAGAGTTCATGAGTCAACACTCAACATAATTAACTCTGCCAGTTTTGGCAGTAGACTAATAGACTAGAATATAATTATTATATCTCCTAAATTGCTGCATTTATGAGTAGGTCCGTTTCAATTGAAACACATGCGACATGGTTAATCCGGCTCTGGTGGCAAGTAGTGCACCATGACAGGACCAATGTTCCCTCCGATTTTTTTGAGTGTGCGCGGAAAAGTATAGTGCCTGAGCGGCACATTTTCATGCCTGAGCACCGGAATTTTTTTTTTTTTTTGACCCAAGACAACAACGAAGTCAGTATTATTTTAAACTCGAATTCACTGCGCGGTGGTTGGAAACTGCAGCACAGCGTTTTCTTGTCATGTGTGCGGCCGCGCAGTGTAGAGGGAACATTGGACAGGACAAGAGAAATTTTATGGCATTTCAGGAGTTTGATGAGGCATTTGATAGAACCACATACATAGTTCTAATGATGGGCATTGCAGAAGGGAAGAGTAGAAGAATGGTTGGCTGAGATAACAATAGTAATATGTAACAGACTGTCATAGTAACAGATCCTAAATGGCTGTTTTTTGGGCCTGGCTGAATTACAACCAGAATTGAGCAAATATTGTGCTTTAGGCCCGTGGTTGTTGTTGTGATGGAGATTTTCAACAGGGAAATTGTTGAGGAACTATGTTGGAATTATTATATGCTGTGTATATATATATAAAAAATAAATATATATATATATATATATATATATATATATATATATATATATATATATATATATATATATATATATATATATATATATATATATATATGGTGAACAGTAAACCTCAACACACATCTAATGGGTTAAATTCAGCGTTATTGAGACAGTCTAAGCCAGGGCCTGTTTGAGTAGCATAGTCTCCCAAGTAACATGGTTGGGACCTCCACTGGCTGCAGTGTTCACAGTCTGGAAGTGACCATATCTGGTCATCAATATAATTGTTTTCTTAAAAATCATGGTTTATTTGCAGAAATCCAACCAAAGGCATCGTCATTAACCATCCAAATGGAGCTGATGTTTACAACGGCGTGACAATTGATTACAAAGGAAAAGTAAGCGACCCTCAAACATTTGTAGCGAAACATCAATTATTTTGTATTTCTAGATATTTTGAATAATATCATGGCTTTTGAAATATGTGTGTGGAAGTTATTAATCTTTTCAGAACAATCTAAGTTCTTATTAGTGTAAAAATTGCATATTCTTGAACAGCTGTGATTATGCTATCCCTTTATGTTATGTGCATATTTTCTCTTTTGCTTTTATGGTCGCTGTGTTGTGAAATGTTGAATTTTGCGATTTGCTGAAGTTTTCAGTAAAACAGATTTTTATTGTGTGTTGCACAAATAACTTACAGTAGAACCTCGTTATATCGAACTCGCTTATATCGAAATCACGTTTATATCGAAGTTTGAGCGCCGGTCCTGCCAAAACAGTGCTAATGATACAGGTATCGGATATATCGAACCTCGGATATATCGAAGTATTTATCACGGTCCCTTGAACTTCGATATAACGAGGTTCTACTGTAGTAAGAGAATGGAAAATAGGCTGGTGATAATAAGCTTGTCAATACACGTTCTGTTAATCACTCTGATAATGAAGACTCTGCTCTGTTTTCTCAGCTTGACTGTATCTCAAACTTGTACAGACTTTCTTATTATTCCCAGTTTCCAGTAATAGTATTGATTTGAAGTGGTGTTTGCATTGCACTTTGCAAGTTGTTAAGTGAAAAGACCCACAGTGTTGCTACTTTAGGTTAGAATGTGAAGGCAAATTTTTTTGTGCATTTTGAATGCCAGGATGTGACTCCAAAAAACTTTCTTGCCATCCTCAGTGGCAAAGGTGAACTGATGAACAACATTGGAACGGGAAAAGTCATTAAAAGGTTAAAATTTTGCACTCTTCATCTTCGTAACCGTCATCAAAGCTGTTTCAAAGATGTTCCATAGAAATGCATAATATTTTATATTAGCTTATATATAGAATGATTTGGGGCGGGAAGTTAGAAGAGTGGTAACAACGCTGGACGATGGAGCAGAAGGTCGCGGGTTCAATTCCCGCAGGAGCCCTAAGGTCGACTCAGCCTTACTCGCTAGAGGGCGGTGGTAAACTGAGGAGCAGCATTAAACTGCGAGGTAAAACATGGGTCTGGGGAAAGTAATGGCAACCTACCCCAGATTAATGGCTTATACCACCTACATCGCTGATTGCCCAGGCCGGAGATAAACGCCGGAACCCAACGCTCGGACTCGAGTATTGAACCTACCTTTACCTTACCTATAGAATGATTTAGTGACCAATTGTTGCTAACATATTACTTACAGGTTTTAAGGTAAATTAACTTGCATTTGACTCATGGTTTTGAGATTGTATCAGACCTATAAAGCAAAGCTTGTATTTTTGTGTAAATTTGAAGAAGTATTTTCAAGGTCATCCATGTGAAATATATTTCTTATTGAAGATGCAACTGTTATCATTGGTATTGGTTGATGTTTTTGCAGTGGACCTAATGACCACATATTTGTGAATTTTGTTGATCATGGTGCTCCAGGACTCCTTGCTTTCCCAAACGACGTGGTTTGTATTTTGTTGCAGTAAATATGATCTCTTTTAACCCTTAAACCACGGGAATCAAGCATACTTGGCTATAGTGCATATAGTTACAAAGTATATGGTGGTGTAAGGGTTAAAATGCATAAGTTTTTATTTGTACAGCTGTAGGTGGTTTGCTGTAATTTATAAAAGGTGTGTGTGCCTGAAATATTAGTAATGCAGGATTTTATCCTGAATGTTACTCAGAAGTATGGTTGAAATGTGATTCGTGAAAAGTCATCATGTGATGATTCTTTCACGTGATATTTTCATGCGCTCAACTTTAGAGGCAATGAACTGTCTTCTAGGGTAACATTTTGCGCCGTAATTGGCACTCGATAAGCTCCAGCAAACAATGAATCATGCAATTATGCTTTCAAAAACATGTACACAATTAAATTAAGTTATCGGGTCTGTTACAATATTGAACAATTGGCTTGATAAGTTCTTAAAATAGGATGAGATTTTAATGAAATCTTGGTTATAATACAATTTGCAGTTTTAGCCTAAAATAGTGACCCTTTTGCAAGAGTTAGCATATCCGTGAGTATATACACTTTACAATTGGGGATGGGCAAACTGCTGCCCACAGATTCCATGCGACCCGTGACATCATTTAGAAATATGCATTCGAGCGGCAGAAAGTGTGATAAATTTGAAATATTTTATGGAGACATGGCCTTTTTTTAAATCTAAGAAATGGTTATATTAAATATTTGATATTTGAGCCAAAACTATTTATTTACTTATTTAATATTACTTATATACTTATGTATATGCTGAATAGACATAGTTTTCCTTTTATCTGTTCTATATAATCTGGTTTTTTCTCTCGATATGTTAAGACTCATTGATTCACGTGATTTTTGAAGATTTGTTGATTCACGTGATTTTTCTTGCAATTTTTTTCCAGCTTCATGCTAGAGATTTCATGGACACCATCAAATCAATGTACACAAACAAGCAGTACGGACAGGTCAGAATGGGTTTTGTTTGTTCGCAGTTCATTATGCAAAGCTTTGTGCGATATTTCTACCTCTTTGTATTGTTGTGTAGCTAATTAGAATTGTCATATCTGGACCAACACTTGTTCTGAATTTTATGATACACTACTTGACACTGTTTTGAGCTGAAGTGTTTATTGCTTGTAGAAATAATACAATGAAATGTAAAGGAAAAAGAGTAAAATTAATATTGTACGAAGGAAGGTCAAAGTTGAATACAGCCTTGTATAGATTAAATGTAATAATACTTGCTGGAAATTCTGGAGGTCATTTGTTATTGAAGTTGTTGTCACATTTTGTTGCTTCTCTGTCTTAAGTTGCTGACATTATGGGGGTTGGTTTTGGTAGTTGATACACTGTTGAAAGTCAATAGAGATATTTATTATGTTGATTATTGCTCAATTAAGAGTCATAGATGATAGATACAATACAATACAATATCTCTTTACTGATGTCAACCTTGACAAAATGCAAGGTCAAACATGCAAGGTCAAACAAGGTCAATCAGCATGTTTACATATTTAGCTAGTTGACTGTAAAGCTCTTTTGTTTTTGGCCTTCATCACATTTATGGCACTCAATAAATCGTCATGTATAGATATAGATAGATAGATAGATAGATAGATAGATAGATAGACAGACAGACAGACAGACAGACAGATAGCTAGATAGATGTGTCAAATAGAAATCAATTTTTTTTAAATATTAGAAATTTAAATTATTTTTACATTTATTGCAATAGTTATATAATAAAGTTTTTATCAGTCAAAGAATTATATGAATATATAGAGATATTATATCAATATACAGATTTCTTAACTCAAGTTGTTACTGATGGATGGAGAACCAGTTATATTGCAAATGCTTTAGGTAGGAAATTTTTAGGGCATAATTTAGATTGAAAATTTGGTTATTATGCAGCCAGTGTGGCCTGCGATTAAATTTAGGCATGGAAGTAATGCTGATTCGCTGTGTCCTAATTGCACTGTAGCTTCTTAAAATGTAAAATATCATTACATCGTGAGAGTGTTAAGTATTTCTGTCCTGGTGGCATGAAAGCATTATTTCAGACATTGTGGAATCAGAACCGGGTTGTGAACACCCAGTTTATCTGGTCTCAAAAGTGTTGTGTTAGAAATACTCTCAACAATTTTATAACTTCCAGATAAGAAGTACATAAAGTATGCCCAGCTTGTTTGGCCACTGGTTTTCAATTTACCTTAACCCCATTTGCGTGGAATAAAATTTTGGAAAACTCTCCCCAAATGTGGATTTTTTATAAAAAAATTAATACAATTTTTGGAATTTCCTATGATGATTGTAAGCATAGGAAACTATTATATTTTAGTTTTTCTTGATTGTAAAGTGGTTTTTATTTAAAAATTCACACAAAATTAATTATCGGAAAATAAGAATTAGTTGAAACGCGTCTCTGTTGGCTTTGACTACTCACAATATAGAAATTGTTTATATAAAACCAGCATGAAAGAAGTTCTGTTCAATGTTAGCAATAAGATTTGGTATGATATATCTCAAAACACAAGTTTATATTACAAAAATACCACCAATCCTTAGACCGCTGTTATATAGCGGCTTTGCTTTGATAGCGATGACCCACTTTCTCATTTTGTAGACATGTCTTTACTTGCTGGACATTGGGTTGAATATCAACCAATAAACTACTAGATATCCGTATTACATACATACATTCATATTACCCCCTCCATGTAAGACAGTGAAATTTGGGGAGAGGTCTTTCACCCAGGGGATCCCCTCCTCTGGAATTCGCTGCCCGACATTGTGACCAACGCTATTGGTCTTGAAATGTTCGCTACCAGACTAAAGACGCGCTTGTTCAGTATCTCATTTAAGTGCAATGTGTAAAGCGCTCTTGATCTTGGCCTGCTATGACTATAGCGCTATATAAATTGGCTTATTAACTAACTAACTAACATAGTCCCCAACAATAGTCGTGTTTCACACTGAGCAAAAAATAAAAAAAGTAAAATAAAGTAAAATAATAAAGTAGTAAATAATAATAAATAATAAAGTAATAGAGTAAAAATAATGTCTTAAGAATAAGCTGTGGTTTTCATGACAATTGTCGGGCTTCACACTAAAGGGGTTAACCCCTTAACTGGGCAACTATTTGTAACCCGATGTAAAATGGACGAGCATTACTCGGGGCACCCAGTTAAGGGGTTAAATTGTACAAGAAATGGTCAAATCGTACTTTAGATCGAACGAAAGCTGGTCTCAAAGGGGATTCCTTTATGGATTTGTGAATGAGTGTTGATCTCTGTGGTTTATCTGTCTGCTATATGTGAAGGTTCTGCTGCCCATCGGTTAGAGAATCTTGCTATTTCTTTTCTCTTTTAGATGGTCTTGTATATTGAGGCTTGCGAGTCTGGATCAATGTTCGACAAGTTGCTGCCCCCCGATATCAATGGTAACTACAGCTAAAAAATTTCTCATTTGCTCATTGGGTGATTATTATTATATAATAATGACATGCATTATGATTTTCTCATCATTATCTATTTCTTATTGACCCGGTCTTGTCAAATGCCTTAGCGTCTAGATGTCTTGATCATTGCAACTTCCTTCTTTTCGGCATCTTTAAATCCAACCTGGCTAAACTCCCACGGGTTCGAAATTCACTGGCTCGGGTGGTTTCAAAAACCCCAAAACGTGAGCACGTAACCCCAGTTCGTAAGGGTCTTCACTGACTTCCAATTAAAGAAAGGATAGGCTTTAAAATCTTGCTCCTGATATGCAAAACACTTTATTACAATAAAAATAGTTACCTCCTTTCAGACCTTCCGTACAAACAAACAAATACTCGACC
The DNA here is from genome assembly GCA_018105865.1 of Metaphire vulgaris. Taxonomy (NCBI): domain Eukaryota; kingdom Metazoa; phylum Annelida; class Clitellata; order Crassiclitellata; family Megascolecidae; genus Metaphire; species Metaphire vulgaris. The sequence goes on from CM030869.1 coordinate 7,657,047, forward strand.
AGATCCTCATCTGCAATAGTTCTCTCCTTCTCTCGTACTCGGACAGTTCTAGGTACTCGTGCTTTATCAGTGGCTGCCCCAAAACTCTGGAACTCATTACTTCAGCCTCATGTGCATATTGCTAATTCACTACATATTTTTAGAACAAAATTAAAACCACATCTTTTTGACATGACTTTTCCACCATAGACTGTCGCCCATTTGTCTGGCCGGATGCCCCGGATTTGACCTGGATCTTAAATGATTTTGATTTGGTGTGCCATTGGTTGATGCTACTGTGCATTATGGTGTGGTGCTATAGAAGTTTTCGATTAGATTAGCATTTCTGTATTTTTATTGTAATGTGTTAGGAATGGATTACCCTTTTCAACCCCAGGTAGATGGGGCAAAGTCATGACATGAGGGTTGTTCTAACCCGGTGCGGTGATATTCGCTTCGGATCTGATAAATATTAACCCAAATTTTGCACATCTTCCTTTGAGAATAGCTTTAAAATTGTGTATAATCCACTGAATGAATGCGTAAAGTAATAAATTTATTGTGAATTTAGCAATTCGTTTGCCATTAAGGATTATTAATTATATATTAATCACTGCATGATATACTTGGCTTGCTTGAAGAAGCAGTTAAAGCCCATATGTGTTGCCCGTCAAGAATTTAATGTAAACTAGTAATTTTGATTTCTTTTAAGTTTATGCGACAACTGCTGCCAACCCAGATGAATCGTCTTATGCATGTTACTTCGATAGTAAGAGACAGACGTACCTCGGCGATGTATACAGCGTCAACTGGATGGAAGATTCAGATAAAGTAATTCGTGCTTACGATATTCATTTCCATTTTGTTTGTTGCTTATGGAGACAGATTGCAGCATACTATTTTAGTATTTTTCTAGGTCTTAGATTTGTGAATCTGTCTGATAGAAACCAGAAGTGGAATATTAGTTGATGTGTTAGATTGTATTGTCAAGATGGAGCAATCTAAAGAAGTTAATAAATTGTAATTGTTAGACGTCCCCATTAACTGATGAATAGTGCACAGAACTAATGGATTTATGCCCGGGATTGCTAATACTGAGTAAAGGTATTGTACAGACACAAAGTTAGAAAAGAATACTGACAGTACAAGCATTAGTGCAGAAGTATTGCAATGGTGATAGGGGTTTGCCATCACTGGCTAGTTTAAAGCAGTGCTTTCCAAACATTTTCCTGCAAAGGCACACTATCCAAGAAACATACAGTGTACAGTCAACGGGACACTGCAGCCGAAATGCACACACTTCATTTTAAATGATGCATTTGTATAGGCCCACTAGTACTACATTATTATACTACATACTAGCACTACATACTTGTACTACATTATTATACTACATACTAGCACTACATTATTATACTACATACTAGCACTACATACTAGTACTACATTATTATACTACATACTAGCACTACATTATTATACTACATACTAGCACTACATACTAGTACTACATTATTATACTACGTACTAGTACTACATATTACATACTAATACTACATACTAGCACTACTTACTAGTTCCTCATATTATACCCTAATCTAGTATGCAGTATGGGTACCGTTCTTCATAAGTACATATTTTCTTTGCAATCTGTATCACTATTGCATGCTTAACTTCACTGAAGATATATAATTCAACTTATAGTTAACAATTAATACAGCACCATTATTATTTTAATATTTATTACATTTTGCCACGGCACCCTTCTACCATTGCTGTGGCACAGTTGTGTGCCACGGCACATAGGTTGGAAAGCACTGGTTTAAAAAGAAGATAAAACCACTTCTGTTCAGGGCTTTTTTGTTAAATTTGTCAGCACCCTCCTTCGAGACCTGTCTGTGCATGGTGCTACTTACGTTGCCTTTTTATTATAATTAGCCTGCTTGGCATTGCACAACTGGTTCCCATCAGAACACCGAAGTTAAGCAACATCAAGCGCGGCCTGTACATGGATGGGCGACCATCCCGAGATTGGGTCATGGTGCCGGCGGCCAACCAAGCCATTGATTGTTTAGACTTCGGTAAATTGGTAGCAGCGTTAAGCTGCAGAGATGAACCGCAGGTCTAGAGAAATTGACAGCAAACTACTCTAGGTTAATGGCATAAGCCAACTGCATCGCTGTTTGCCTAGTACAAGGAGATCAGTGCCATACCCTACAGTGCCTACACTCATTTGAGTATGGGACTAACTGTGTCCTTTTTAATAAAATAACCGATACAGCTCTATATAATTTCTAATAATTTCTAATAATAACTGATACAGCTTTATATAATTTCTAATAATAACTGATATAGCTGTATAAAATTTCTAATAATTTCTAATAATAACTGATATAGCTTTATATAATGGCTTTCTAATAAATGATGAATAATGGGTCAAAAACTGCAAAAATTAAAATTGAAATGTCAACACTCTGAAATGATAATGCGTTCATTCGTTTCCTTTGTAGGAAGATCTTAAGCTGGAAACCCTTCATAAGCAGTTTGAAATTGTGAAGGAGGAAACCAACACTAGCCATGTAATGGAATATGGAGACAAGGTTTGACACAAGTTTCCTTCTACTTACTTACTTTACTTTACTTACAACCATTTTTACATTAATTTCACTCACTGTTGAAAGTCTGAGGATAATCAACTAAGCAGGAATAACCTATTGTAAAGACAAGCTTATTGATCAATATGGAAAAGCAGCAACATTAGCAGAACGCTAAGTTAGGTCAACGGTGGAAAACATTTGTTATTTCAGAATTATCCCTTATGATATTTCTACCCTAATTAAATTTTCTATCCTAAGTTTTTTTGTTATAGTTGGACAAACTTTGATTGGCTTCATTCATTGCTTTATTTGCAAATATTTTGGTTAACATTGTTCTTGATTATATTTGCTGTTGTTATTATTAGAACATTGGTAATGAGAATGTGGCAGATTTTCAAGGAGGAACCGCCTATCAGAGACCATCACCAACCGTTCTTCCAAAAGTCCCAGTAAGTTCAATTTGTCATTTATTCATCTGCAGAGTTCTGCCAATTAACCTCATAGTATGTTGTTCTACGCTTTCAAGTAGTTTTTTGTCACAAATTGGTAGTGGTGTGTTGTTCACACAAAGATGTAATCTTGTCACTTGTTATATAAGTGATAAATGTGAACGGAAAAAGAGTGGAAATGGAAAAAGGCCGACTAGAAGGTCTATATAAAAATGCCGCTTTGTTAATTGCCATCGCATTTCGGCGACTGGAAGATTCGATACTGGAAGATTCAGTACCGGATCATTTTCAGGACGGCAAATTCGGGACGAAAATGTCGGTAACGGCCCACATGAGGGGCCCGCTGGAGTTAGGGATAGGATTAGGGTTAGGTGGTGAGGCATTTTCTGGTCTCTATGTTGAACATGTACCAATTTATCTTGTACCGAATTATCCGGTACCGAATTATCCGGTACTGAATCTTCCACAAGTAAAATTTTAGTGCCGAATTCTCCGGTACTGAATGTTCCAGTACCAAATGTTCCGGGGATCCACATTTCATGGCAGTGCATCTTTAAATTAAGAAAAGAACTAGATTGAAGATACTGTTATTTCACCAGTTGTACTGTCAGTGTTAGCTTTGTCATGAAGTTGCTTGCAAGTGTTCTTTTTCTCCTTCCTCGTACGTCGGTCATATACGCGCATGAAATTCACAGCTGGTATTTCTGTGAGTTTTACTTTATGGCATAAACTGCAGTTGACATCATCACAATTACAGATTACTGCCAGTCATCAGTAAAATCTTAGACCTCATGATGACGTTAAGCAGTTTATCACTTAATTAACCCCTTAACTGGGGATCCCGGATATATCCGTCCATTTTGCATTGAGTTACAGTTAAATACACAGTTAAGGGGTTAACCGTTGGTAGCAGAGGACTATTTATTAGCACTAGTAGTACTATTGTCATTATTTATGATATTTAGTACGATGCCGTTCCTTCGGAGGATGTACCCCTTGCAATACTCTATCACCGTCTCGCTGCAACTCAGGACGAAGCACTAAAGGATAAGCTGCACTCGGACATAAAAGATCTTCTCAAAGTTAGTCCTCTAATTGTATCTACTTATTGCTCTTGTATTATTATTATTTGTATTATTATTATTATTATTATTATTATTATTATTATTATTATTATTATTATTATTATTGGCTGATTTATCCAACGCTATAACATGACTAAGGCCATAGGCAAGAGCGATTTACAGTCCATCTTCATAAGAATTGCGAATTATTATTATTATTATTATTATTATTATTATTACATGGAAGCTCCTGCTAATTTTGTGGGCAATACAAAATTTGTTTGGCACGTGTTTCGCCGTTTTTGGGTGCACACTCATGCCCACCTAACAGGGAACATTGCAGTGTTATAGATTAATACTTCAAACGTCAGATCGGTGATAACTGATTCAAGCTTGTTGTTTTAAATCAGCACCGGGATGATGTTTTGAAAACCATGAAGGACATTGTCGGTTACTCAAGTCGGGATCTGCATCAGTCAAACCGAATGCTCATGAACAGATATGCGCTGACGTCTTTCGATTGCTACGAGCCAGTTGTTGATCTCTTTCGTGAACGCTGCTACGATTTTGTGCAGGTCATAATAATAATAATAATAATAATAATAATAATAATAATAATAATAATGCACTTCTATAGCACCATTTCTAACACACACACACATGACCCCGTCCCTGGGTTCTAGAATATCGAGGAAAGGATACGAGAAGAATTTCAACGAATGTATATTTCTCAATAATAAATATACTATTACTATTACTACTACTACCACTACTACTACTAATAATAATAATAATAATAATTATGCACTTCTATAGCACCATTTCTAATACTCAAGGGTATCAATTGATGGTACTTCAAATCCATCCGCAAAAGACCAGGTCATTCCAGAGATCAGTCAGAGGGAAACAGCAAGACAGACTATGGAGGAAATGCTAACAGGAAGAGATGTGTTTTAAGCCTAGATCTGAAAATGCTCAGTTTATTGGAAGATCTGACAACCAGAGGGAAAGAGTTCCAGATTTTTGACCCAGAAACATTTCAGTGTTTTCAGGTAGTATGCAGTTACCTCCTTATTCCACCCAACCATTCAAATTTGATTTTCATTTCTTGTTCTAGAATGATTTCGCTCGCAAGCAACTCAAGCACCTGGTAAATCTTTGCGAGGAGCAGGTTCCAGTTGAGACAATTATGGAGTCCATTGCTAAAGTCTGCAAGGCCTGAATACATTCACAATTGCTATATTTTGTTATATAGAACTTTTATCATTTAATTTTGGTTTTGTTCCGATTTTTTTCATATGTGATACTTATTTGAATCAACGATTTGACTAATTTGTGGTGCTCCACTCATATTACGCGTAGAATTTTTAACACAATTGCAACTGCTAATATTATATTGACCAATGGTTGTTTGGCAAATTGCTTGATTTTTAGCTAGACTTGAGCAGTGCTGTATTGTGCTGTAAATTGTGCAATTATGATGAAAACTGTCTACTTGCATTATTATTCTTATATAGATATATTGAGTTGTACCATTTTAAACTGACCTTGTTTGAATTCAACAGCTAAAATGCTTCAGATACATTGATATGTTGTACTCTCATATTGTTGTTTGTTGTACTCTGTTGTTGTACTTGGGTATTTAGGCTTTTATTTGGGCTTTCTACGTGGCATAATTATGACTTTTAATTTCTTAACTACGAAGCTCTTGATTTTTTAACAAATTGGCGCGCATTTTGTTTACCTTTAACAATTGATACGCTTTGATACAATTCATTGACAGTGTATGTGTGTACTAGAGAAAGCAATTTAATAGAGTGCAATGAAGACTTATTTAACGATGCTTCCAATTACATAATTTTTATTGAACGGTGCTGTAGAAAATTGTTCTTGTTGGAATCTTGTATATGCATAGAAAATGTCCCTCTAGAATTTTAAGTTTTACTCACATTTTGATATTTATCTTGTTGTAATGCTTCCTTTACACAATTTTTCATGTGTATATATATATATATATGTATACATATATGTATATGTGTATACTGTATGTATATATGTATACACTTTGTCTGGGTATTCATCAATTTTAAACAGTTAAAATTCGTTAATTGTCATTCAACTAAAATTTATGTTAAAAGTGCCCCCCATTGGCTCCAAAATAAGCTTTTTGCAACACAGACATTTTATTCTGCCATAAAAATGTTATAGCAATTCTGTCTTCTTTACTGAACACCATTTTCTCACTGCCTTTTTTAAACAAATGTAAAAATAATTATTTTTCAATGGGGATCTTTTATTAGTTTTCGTAATAATATGTCAAGGCTAAGATGAAGTATAAAATTGATGAATATTTACTAGTGTTTTTCATCATTATAGTAAGGGCCCCATTTTATCCAGACTCAGTGTGTGTATGTATGTGTGTGTGTGTATATATATATATATATATATATATATATATATATATATATATATATATATATATATATATATATATATATATATATATATATATATATATATATATATATATATATATATATATATATATATATATATAGGAAAATCTTTACTGTTGTTCATAATATTAAATATTTACTGTGGTGCATAATGTTGTTTTGGATAAAGTCACAAAAAGAATTTCTGATTCGGGTGAATGAAGGACTGACTTACTGTGAACTGCAAATTTGCTTTTCAAATTTAATTTTCTTGGTGTTTTACAATTATTTTGTGCTAATGTGTTTTTTTATGAAGATTCAATTAAGACTTACAAATTGATTCAGTCATTTTTCTGTATAAACTTGTTCAATTTTTCGGTCAAGGGCAATGTAGAATTTTATTATTTACAACACCCATTAATGCTTAATGCTCTGTTAGAAATTTTTGTTAAATTTAACATTACTGTTAAATGCATAAAACGGTGCTGTATAAAGATGATTTTTCGTCACATAAGTCAGTATGTTATGTGTGCGTGTGTCGTCGCAGGCCTTTTCGGAGGCTGAAGGAGGCCCGGGCCAGTTGGAATTTTGAGGCCTCTCCTAGCCTTCCCAAAAATTAAAATTATGACAAGCAAAGAAAGGTAATCACCAATTTTGAGGATCACAGGGTACCTTTCTATAGCTTTCCCAAAATCCCAAAATTGTCGACAATCAAAAAAGGTCATCACCAAATTTTGAGGCCCCTACTAGTACGGTAGTGGCTATCTAGCTTTCTAGCTCTCCCAAAATTCTAGACAAGGAAGAAAAGGGAGGCCCCCAACAGATGGAGGCCCGGGCCAAATATTTGGCCCTCTTGCCCCTCCCTCTGAATGGGCATGTGTGTGTGTGTGGCTCCTCTCTCACCCGGTCTTGCAACTGCAAAGTTTGCTTGATTGTATTTTTTTTATTAATCAATTATTTATTATTTCCAGCTCAAAAGAGAATAGCAAATCTCAGTATTCATTCTTCTCTTCTTCTTCATGTGTCATGTATTGCTACGTTAGCGACCATGGATTTCCACTCTTCTCTGTTACTGGTTTTTCTTATCAGTTCTATGTTGTCTTTAGCTCTTATTGCTAATTATCTTAGGCTGTCTGTATACTTTATTCATTCACTTCCTCTTGCTCTTTTCCCCACTATTTTCCCTGTTATGGCTAGGTTTTCCAATCCATCCTTTCTAATTAGATGTCCAAAAAATTCCAACTGTTTTTTCTTATTGTTTGTAACAGTTCTTTTTACACCAAATACTTGTAGTACTTCCTCATTTGTTATTTTTTTTCTGTCCATGAAATTTTTTGCATACGTCTGAGAAACCACTTCTCTGCAGCTTCCAGTTTCCTTTCTGTTATTTTTGTCAATGTCCATGTTTCTGACCCATACACCAGAACTGCCCACACATATCTTTGAAGAATTCAATATTCATTGCACAAAGGCAAAGTGCTTTACTCATGATTAATAAACAGAAATGTATATTGCTTAAACCTTGGTATGCAATAAAAAATGTAATACAATTAAAGTTGAAACAGGAAAAGTGACTACTGCAAATTAGTTGAACCTTTCTGGAAAACATGAGCATATAATCTAATTCAACAACAAGCATATCCAACAAATTAACAATAAATTATTTAAATTTCAAAATGCATCAAAGAAAAGAAAGTAAAAGCTCACTGAATAAACACAAGTTGGAAAAAAAAGATACCAAAGCCTAATTCATCCCTGACTGCTGTAGTATCTTCAAAGCACTATATAAATTCGTGATTTCTACTTTAGGGGCTGTCCATTAGTTATGTCAACAATTTTTTGGTAATTTTGACCCCTCTCCCCCTTGTCAACAACTGCCAACTTTCAGTGACCCCCCTATAATTATGTCAAAACTTTAGACCCCCTCCACTAGAAGGATATTATTTTTGCATGATGAGACCTTTTCCCTTTCTTTTGTTCATCAAGTGTCATATTGTGGTGATGATGACCTTGGTTTTCGTTTGTCAGGCTGTTGTCCGTAGTAGTAATAAATAGTATTCCATGAATTTCCTATTTTGTATCATTTGTAAAAAAATTACATAGTTGACGTCAACTTCTCTTGACCTCCCCCTCCCCTGTCAACAGTTACTGTCAAGCGTTTTCAAACCCCCTCCCCTTATTTTGATGACGTAATTAATGGACAGACCCTTACTTACGGGAATGCTAATAATCAATCGATGCTGATTATGCTGTGAAATAGAAACGTAGGGCCCTACAACATCCCATTTGGCCGAACTATGGGGGCTGGTAGGCGTCTTGAGATCCTAAGAAGCCTTCGACTAATGTTAGCGTTAAAACGTAGGCCCGGGCGCATGCTCTTATCATATTATGCACTTCAGAGAGACTTTGTGGTTTATTAGGCCTATGCAGAGCTGCCAAAAGTCGCAATAAGTAAGTAAGTAAAATCTCGTTAATTTCTAAAGCGCTTTCAAAAGATGCACCGAAGTAGCTCCTTATTCCTATACGCTCAATCTCAAATGAAGTAGCTATAGCCAAAGGTGGGTCATTCATGCCGGGTCATTTAATCAAAAAGGGCGAGTGGGCAATACACTAATACAGGTAAGTATCGGTGGCGGTTCTAGGATTTGGCAAGTGGGGGGCCGTTGGGGTGGCAACTTATAATCATGGGGCCAACAATTTGTTGTTTAATGTATATAGCATTAAGTATAGGGTCCCAACTGGGGGGCCAGGCAGTCAATAGGGGCACGGGCCCCCCCTGACCCCCAGGTGGAGCCGCCACTGGTGAGTATAGGCCTATAATTGATTCTGTCTACAACCATCAATATCCCCGATTCTCCCATCCCGCTCCGAAACATTATCTCATTGGATTTGTACAAATCACATGACTGATGACTGGTCCAAGTCCAAATAAGGGGCCCCCACTCCGTTGTCCCTCGTGGCTACGCTGATGGAAGGGACTACGTTGCAATTATGGGAATTTGACAGATAACATGATTGCTTTTGAGGGAAATGGCGATAATTATAGAGAGCAGGGGCTTTCAATTTTTCATTTTCATTTGAGAGGTGACCTAGGGCAGTTACGAAACCTACATACAAAATTGCCACGCTTAGCTAATTAGATATTGAGCTAGAAATGACAAACTATTTAAATGTGAATTATGTAAGCTAGTAGACGAGCGTTCTTGGAGTCCTAGAAGTCTCAACGAAAGATAAGAACTTTATAGGCCCACAGTTTCAAAAATTAATGCGAATGATTACTTTTATTCTTTGAATTGTCTATTGAAACCGCCTATGGCGAGCATTTTGCTTCGAATAATGCTTAAAAATCACGGCCATAGACCGATTCCGAATTTAGCCCATCGGTTAAGCGGATTTCCGTAATTTATAAACCCTTCATTGTGTCTAGTAAAGGTATTTTACTTCAATCATATGCAAACAAAAATACTTCGGTCTTCGAAATGCTAAAAGATTTAATTGGATTCAGTTTTAAACATTTTAATTCGTAATTAATTAAAACTTGGCATTTAAACGCGTTTAAATGTATCTGCGAAATATAATATTTCTGTCCTAATTTTGTGCAACATGCTTCAGTCAAATTCGCCAGATGGCCAAGCATTGCGTCTTGAACTAAAATAATAGCCTACTGTTATCATAGACCAGTGTTTCCCAAACTGTGGGTCGCAGGTCTCACTCTAGTGGGTCGCGGGGCAGCACGAAATTAGAGTCAAACGTGTAAATTTCTAACGAATACCACAATGTCACAGGTCTTGAAAATTGCAAGTAGACTTAGGTTTTAAGAAATTTATATGCATGCAATCCTCCATACACGGTTTATATTAAAATGATTAGTGTTTTATCCAATTTTTGTCGACAATAAGTTTGCAGGGTCACAATGTGCTACAAAGCCGCTGACTTGAGTCGCACAGCAGGGGTGTAGAGACCATGGGCATAGCCAGGAGGGTGCAAGGGGTGCAATTGCACCCCCAAGTTGTCAAGTGCTACAAAAATTTGATGTTATTATTTGAGCACTAGCATTGCAATGTACAATGCAATTCTTACTTATTTACTTTTTGTAAACCAATGTACTTTTTGTGTAAACTGAAGAACAAGGAAAATGTTGCAGAATTAGAAATTAGACAGGCTTGAGTGCCATCACTGTCATTGTGTAGCCAAATTGAATCAAGTTTGCTAGAGTCGATTATCGATATGCTGTATATGCTTGTCCATTTTTTTAAATATAGGGATTGCACCCCCCCCCCTCCCAAAAAACAAATTCCTAGCTACGCCACTGGTAGCGACAGGGGTATATCGGTATATATGCCCCCAAAAATCAGACTACCTTAAAAGTTTTAATGTGTTTTCCAGAGTTTCCTCCCCCAATCGCATTATACCAGACTTGGAGTCGAGGCCACAACTGTCGAGGCCAAGGCGAGGCCAAGGCCAGGAGGTCCGAGGCCAAGGCCAAGGCCAAGGCCAGGAGGTCCGAGGCCAAGGCCAAGGCCAAGGCCAGGAGGTCCGAGGCCAAGGCCAAGGCCAAGGCCAGGAGGTCCGAGGCCAAGGCCAAGGCCAAGGCCAGTAGGTCCGAGGCCAAGGCCAAGGCCTGCAGATATTTGGCGTTTTTGGCCAAATTTTTAGGTACATTTTGCCAAATTTTTGCCAAATTTTTCGCACATTCTACATTTATTTATTTGTTACATTATTTCTTCATTTCCTTGGAGCCACGCCCCTGCCTCCAAATGACGCCTCCGTTAAACACGGTCATGAAATAATGCAGAAGCGTTAAACTCTACAGTTTAATCCACAGTTGGTTGCGTAGTTGGCAACTTGGAGGTTTAAGTTGAGGATGGCCTACGAATATGAGAGTGCCCAAGGCCTACGAAGACCTTAAAACGGCCCTGCAGTAGCCACCTCAGTGGAAGGGATGTACATGGACAGTGGGGTAAAATCCCCCCTTTCCCTGCAAATCGCGCGCTGATCAGGGCCAACACTCGATTTGGGCAGATTAAACGTCAAAATATTGAAATTTTGGGGGCCAAACAAGTGCTGGGCCCCCTACCCGAATTATTGGGTGCCCTGGCTCCTTATGGATTGGCGTCCATGGCAGTAAGGTCCAGTACCTACTACCTACTACCAACCATGTTTTAAAAATAAAATTAAAATACCTTTTGATGTTTTGTAGCTGTTTGCCAGTCTCGTGTTTTATATCCAGATGTTTCTTGAACCCACTTGAAGTTCCTCGAGTTTCACTTATTATTTCGCGACAATGCTTGCACTTCGCGGACCACTTTCTTTCATTTATTATTTTGAAATCGGTGAAAGCAAACTTCAAAATGCTAGGCTCATTTGTGGCCATATTCTTTGCTTGCGTATTTTTACTTACAAACTTTAATAGCAATAGATAGGCCTACAGCAGAGATTGCTGTCACTACGGCACCGTTTCTTTTCCAAGTGCGATCAGTCTACAACCTCCTTAGCCTAAGCAGATGCAGCCTCGCAGGTGTCTCTGTAATACTTTAGAGACAATAAACCCCGGCCCCCTATGAAGCCGCCGCTGTCTAGAACTGCTCTAAAATAGACGCCATATATTCATTTAGGTTCAAGCCTTTTAATACTTTTATTAGCAAGAAACCCAATAATTATCTGGTCCGAATGCCTACTTCAATCCCTGAGGCAATGTTCGCTTCAAACAATGGCAGCCTTGTCAATGCAAGCAACATAATTACTAGCTACTAGAGCTAGCAGGAATTCTCAGGGTCTACCGTTTGGATTGAACAGAGGACGTTTTGTTCAGATATTATTCGTCACTTCCAACATTTTGAATGCGCGATTTTCTTGTTTAATTCCAAGGTGTGAGGGCTTGGCCTCGAGTACACAAGGCCGAGGACTTGTATCCCGAGGCCAAGGCCAAGGCCGAGGACTTGTACCCGAGGCCAAGGCCAAGGCCAAGGCCAGCAGGTCCGAGGCCAAGGCCAAGGCCGAGGACTTGTATCCCGAGGCCAAGGCCAAGGCCAAGGCCAGCGTCACTTGGCCTCGAGGCGCCTCGAGGCCAAGGCCACGGCCTCGAGGACTCCAAGTCTGCATTATACCACCCAAATAAAATTCCTGGCTACGCCCCTGTCACACAGTTACAACAATTTTCGGAAACTCTGTCCTATAGCGCTTTTTAAAAGTATTAACCTTATTTCGCGATAACGCAAGGAAAGCGTATTCCGACCATTTTGCTCTGAAACTTATCTAACAATAGAGAATCTCTGCTCACAAATGGCGAAGAGCCAACGTTTAAGCGATTTTGCAGTGCAGTACTCATAGGATTTTGAAGACGCGTAACAAAGGTATGCTCCTGGCAAAATTTAAAAAGAGATAATTTTCAAAAGAAATTTTAATATATATTTTTCGTCTTACGGTCTTAGGCTATTTGGCAAAAATATGAATAATTCTGCCTAATATATTTGCCACAGTTATCATTCGGATTGATCTATGGATCAACATGATCTACGGAGCTCGATGGGGTGACCATGTCACCCAGTGGCGTAACGTGGGGGGGGGCGGGGGGGCACTTTGTTGACTGCCCCCCGGGCCCCGGGCTGGGGGGGCCCCCAAAGAGGGGTCTAAGCTAGGGTTAGGTTAGGGTTAACCCTAATAATCCTAGAAATGAACGCGCTGACGACCTTTTTTTTTTTTGCTCGTGAGGATAAAAAAAGGAAAGGAGGTGATGACGTTTTTTTTTTTTTTTTTTTGCTCGTCAGCACGAAACTTTGGAACTTTAGGGCCCCCGTGGCAAAGATGCCCCCCGGGCCCCCAAAAGTCACGCTACGCCACTGATGTCACCCCTTGCTAAAAGACAAGCTCCACTGGTTACGTGTTACAAAGCGAATCGCCCAGAGGCGCCATTTTGGGGGCTGGGGGGCCGTGGCCCCCAAAGGAAATGAAAACATTAATTTACAATGTATCAATGTACAAAAAATTGCAAAAATTGCCAACAAATATAAAAAATTGCAAAGTTTCCAACATTGGCCCTAAAATTTGCCAAAATTGCAAAAAAATTGCAAAAAATTAGCAAAAAATGTGCAGTGCAGAAAAAATTGCAAAAAATGCCTAAAATTTGCCAAAATTTGTCCAAAATTTGTCCAAAATTTGCAAAAAAATTCTCGCCCCCCAAGAAAAGTGTGAAATGACGCCACTGGAATCACCTACAAACGATGTTGGATGACATTTCGCGTACTCAACGACCATACTTGCCCGGGCTATTTAACCGAACCTGTTCATAGGACCATGCTAACAGAGCGTCGCCTTCAGCTGAGATGATGAGATCAAGTACTCGGGTCCAGCTGGCTGTTCCTCCCCCGTCAAAGACGGCCAAATTTGGAGAAAGATCCGTTACCAGACGAAGTAACTAAAGAAACAAAGCCTGATTCGTTTCCAACGAGACTAAAGACTCACTTATTTATGATCTCGTATAAGTGTAATGTGTAAAGCGCTTCGCTAAGCCTGACTTTAAATAAGCGCTATAGGCCTATATGTTGACATATTGACCGATTGAATCAGAGCTTTTGTTTGCCATTCATTCGAAACTCAGAAGATTCCTTTCAACCAACGTTCGCCAGATGGCCTAATGCATTTTTATATTACACTAGAAAGATGCTCGCTTCGCTCGCGCTCGCTTCGCTCGCAGTGCAGGATAATACTAATCCAATGCCTATACCTAACACCCAATCATTGAATTCATGCTGAACAACATTTCAATGATCGCCACCTAGCCAAGCTCTGCGCCACGTAATAATTAGGCCTATGTACGTTAAAATCACGCAACTGTGGCCATTTGTGACGCTGTACACGTATTTTTTGTGTACGTTAAAATGTACGTTAAAATTGCGCAACTACCTCAGGCTGCGAACAATTGTTACCAATAGCAACGTCGTCGCACGCCCAGCCCTCTGACGCTGCAATGACTCGACTAAACCGTGTTAAACTACGATTCTACGAACAATTGTTACCAATAGCAACGTCGTCTTCGAACCTCGTCCACCAAGGCATCGCGACGTAAGGACTAAACGGTCTAAACCGTCTACCAATAGTCAACCGATGGGAACGCTTGAAGGTAACAGAGAGACATACAGATAAGGATCTTAATATGATAGATAGATGCTATTTTAGAGCGCGGCACCTTACAAAACCGCTGAAGTGAGCCGCAGTTCGAAAATATTTGTAAATATTTACCTGTCATACGACAAATCGGAATAGTATATATCGCAGCAACACACAGGCCTAAACGCGTTTAAATGCCACATTTTAAGTGGTTAAAAAATAGCAATGTCTATTAGGTTTTTTGCACGCTGAAGACCAATGCATTTTTATTTCTCTTTGATTGAAGTCGTACACCTTTATTTGACACGGCAAAGGGCTTATAAATTACGCAAGACCGCTTAAACTATAGATAAGCGGTAACGTTAATAATATTTGATACGGAGTTACGGACGCGTCTATAAACAAACACAACACACACACACACTGTGAAGATTCGAAGATTTCGAAGCAAAATGCTCTTCAGGGCTAGTTTTACTAAGAATACGAAGATCTGAAGGAATATTTAGCAGTTAAAGACCTCACCAAGTCAAACGCAGTATAGGGATCTGCAAACAAAATATCGCAAGTAATATCATCATCAGTGTTTCTGTCTCTCGACAGGTCCAGGTATCCAGTTAACCCACTCCGATCGATTGTTTGCTTCTTCTTTGAGTTCCTGATATCCTTTATTCATCATCCACTCCAACATCATCTTTCTCGGCTACCTCTCACCCTCTTTCCCTCAATTTTTCCTTCGATTATTGTTCTTAGTAAAGAGTCATGCCGGAGGACATGTCCCATCCAATTTCTCTGCCTTTTCCGGATTGTATCTATCAGGCTTCGCAAGTAATCGTAACAGTAATAACAACAATAACAACTAGATTATAGCCTAAGTGGTTTGTTTAATAGGCTTTCTCCTCTGTTGTAAAGCACTGTCACTCCCTCTGCGTTGTGTAGAAGTAGTTCATGAAATGTTTTGCATTGAAAATATGAGTGATTTGCTGAGCACTTGAAACCAGGAAGAATTTGCCAAAGTCGGAGTGTCAACTATAGTACAACTAAAAGTAAAGTAAAGGTTTCACCCGTAGGCTCAATGCCCGTAGGATCCGGTGCTGATCCCCGTATTTTGTGGCCATCAGCCCATAGATGGCTAAGCCATACACAGGGGCGTAGCCAGGACTTTGATTTGGGAGGGTATAAATATTTGGGGGTATAAACCTTAACTATAGACCATATAAACTACATGTAACCACATATAAATCACACAAACACTTTAAGGTAGACTGATTTTAGGGGGTATATATACCGATATACCCTCTTCCCCCGTCGCTACGCCCCTGGCCATACATCGGCGGACGGTAGCCAGCCTCTTCCGCCGAACCCATGGTTACTTTCGCAATGTTGCCATTGCTACTCAGCTTGAAGTTACTCCCGCCCTCTAGCGATTAAGACTGAGTCGACCTTGGGAGCTCCTACGGGGATTGAACCCGTTCCGTCGGTGTGCCTGCCCAGTGATATTACCACTCTTCAATCTTCCCACCTTCTACTACGCTTCTACTAGTCTATAATTGTTGTAAGAAAGTAAGATCTCTTAAAGTTCTATAGCGCTTTCGATAGCAGGTACCGTAGTAGCTGCTTATTTCTAGGCGCTTAATATACAATTCAAATAGCCATAGCCGAAGTTTAGTGGTCAGACAGACAAAGTCAATTCCAGAGATCAGTCAGAGTCAGAGTTTAATCTAGGCCGTTTCCGGGCGGGGTTTGCCCTTTCCCCTCCCGGAAATTTCAAATTCCATCCACCCGGAAATGTTGACATACTACATTCAACTAACAGCAGCCCCCTAGCTGACTTCCCCCGGCTTTTTCAGTTTCCCCCCGGCTTTGTCAGTTTCCCCTCCGGAGTCCAGGAGTCTAGATTAAACACTGGTCAGAGACTCAGAGTGTGAGTGGGGAAACAGCAAGCCAGACAAAGACAATGAAAAAGAAACAGAAGAAGACTTGATTTAATCTATAGATTTTATAGTAATAAAGATTTATTGCTGGGCAAAGGTCGTCCTTCACAATGTCTTAATTCCAAAATGTGCCTAGGTACAGCGAGATAGGCCCTATAGCAATAGGCCTATGTTGAATGCTTTTTTCACGCCGAGTTTAGGCCTGTTATTGTATATTCGTCATATAGGCTTATTTAGTGCGATTTACCGCCTTTCTACGAACCTAGAAAACTGAAATATCATTACTTTATCTACTTCGCTGTTGCCAGCCGTTAGCGAATAAAACAAGGCCAACGGTCATAGAAGGCGCCATATAAACCCCCGACCATCTGCAAGCCTACTTTCCCACCAACCACCCCTTACTCCGCCAGTAACTAACTCTTGTACGATCTCCTCTATGCATGCTGCCCGATTCCTTAAGGTGTTGCAGACTCAGTTGAGTCGCAAGAACTAGGTTCAGGCTGCAAGAAAAAGGCGATCAAGAGCAGTTACATAAATTATAACTAACGAGCTAGCTTAATTAACTAACTAGAAATAACGCTACGGCTAAAAATAATTAGCCATCAACTGTAAAGTAAGTAAGTTAGTAGATGAACGTTCCTCGGAGTCCTCGAAGCGACGTTTCGAACGCAAAATAAGCGCCTTATATTGAGTGGCGAATATCGCTTCGAGCCTCTCATACGTAGTTATAGCGGCATTGCGATTGGTTAATCAAACAATAGCATGCATCACGTGATATATTTCAATACTGTATTTCGTCGACTAGAAAAAATCTAGTAATAGTGGCGTAGCCAGATGTTACAGAAGGGCGCATCTCCCAAGGCAGACACGCACTTACCATGTAGTGAGACGACACACCTACACCTGTATATGTTGGGGCGGGGGGAGGGTGGTGGGCAGGGGCGACGGGCCGCGACGGCGTGAAGTTTCCGAGCAATACACCAGCGGCGGCGTATATATTATAGTGAATAGCTGCTTTCGATCTTTAGTAAAAGCAGAAAATAGAGACATGGGCGCCCACAGAAATTTTTCCACGAGGGGGCAAAACATAATGGTCATGGCTATGCCACATAAATTTTTCCAAGAGGGGCAAAACACACCTCAACACAATGGTCACGGTTAATATTTTAGCAAGGTTTTCAAATTTCAGTGGGAAATATTGGCATTTTTATTTTCCAGGAGGGGCAAGTGCCCCCTCTTGCCCCAATGTGCGGGCGCCCATGAATAGAGAGCATTTTGCTTCAATTTCTTCCAACAAATGTAGGCTTAACTTCTTTTTCTTCTTCCTCTTCTTTAGTAGAAAAGTGTGTGTGTGTGTGTGTGTACAGTGTTTATTCTATACCTTCTCTGGGGAATCCCCCCCCCCCCCCCAAGATTGAAATTTCCCTTCCCCCAAATTTTGACATTTTGGCAAGTAGTATGACCTCCCCAATGTCTGTAACCTCCAAAAATGTTAAACTCCCCTCAAAGTCTAGGTGGCTAGAATAAAAACTGGTGTGTGTGTGTGTGTGTGTATGCGTGTTTGTGTGTGTGTGTGTGCTGTGTTTGTTTATAGACGCGTCCGTATAAAAGACGATGGGCGTCTATGTGTATTTGTGTGTGTGCGTGTGTTATAATAATAATAATAATAATAATAATAATAATAATAATAATAATAATAATAATAATAATAATAAAATGCTATAATTGGCATAGTCAGATTACCGAGTGGTCCTGCACTTCAAATAGGCCTGCTGTAGATTTCAACCAGATTGAGCGCTCGTGAATAAGCTGGTGCACTGCGCCAAGCTTTTGGGCAGCGCTATATAAATTTCGTTTTGCTTACCTGCCTACCTACCTACTCACACTATAGTCTATAGGTCGGCCTATACGTTTTCTTTCCAGCAGGCTTTTTTCGCATTGTTAAGGGGTTAAAAATAGTCAATAAAGTTAGCCCTGTCATGTCTTTCGCATACTGGTCTATTGCTGATTTACAGCATAGACAAAAGGCATTGATCTAACTACGAACGCTATAATTATTAATACTGTTGTAAATATTGCGCGCGTAATGTAGATGAAATTACTGCCTTGTAAATTTGCTGACGAGAGGTGAGGGAAGGAAGCAAGGAGAGAGAGACGGAGGAGGGGACGGAGGGGTGGGAGGGAATGAAGGGGATGGGGGGGGGGGGGACGACGCGCCGTTGGCGATATGCATGGAGCGCTCGACGGCGTATTTAAACTGCGTTTCATAACGCAGATTGCGCGCTCATTTTCACCTGTGCGGCTAATTACATCAACCCGCTTTCCGCTTTGATCTGCGCCGCGTAGCTGCGACGATTTCAGTACGCGTCTTCCGTCTCCTTAGATCAGCCTACCCCCGCCCACCGCCTTCATATCCGCTACGGCAATATTAATTGTAATAGAAACGATACCGAATGCCGTGCTGCAGTGTTTTATGCAGGCCTGTTAGGAGGGGAGATTCCCCCAAAAAACTAAAAATCCCTCCAAATCGCACACTTTTTTTAAATCTTGAACTGTGCCTCCTCCCTTCCAGCCAAGTCAATTCCCCCTTCCCCAGGGATATTTCTAGGATTGTGAATTGGGGGATGTCGACCTCAAATAGGGGGGTGTCCGGAGCTAATCAGTATGTATTTTGTATGCATACCATTGTCGCATTAGGCCTACCACATTTTGGGGGTGTCGACCTCAAATTGGGGGTGTTGGGGGTCTTAGGGGGTGTGAAAATATCCCTCCTCACCCAAGGCCTGGAGCTTGCCGTGCTGCGATCGTCGACACGGATTTCGCGAAACCTGTCTTCGGCTGCTACCTTTGCTCGCCGCACCCGACTCCGTGAGAGATTCCCACCGGTTGGGTCCTTACCGTGTCGCGTGCGATTTGCCGCCTACGGGTCAGGTGCCGCTGCCGCTGCCGCTGCCGTCGACGCCGGGTGCGTTCCGATTGGTCGGCTATTTAAAACCTGACAAAGCAGGTGCCCGGGCGAGCGAATGGCTGGGCGCCGTTTAAAAAAAACTTGGACCCGGGGAAGAGAGGAAGAGAGCTGGACGGCCGGGCGGGCGGGTGGCGGGCCGGGCCGGGCCGGGCCGGGCGGGCGCAACTGAGGACTCTCGCGGCTCAGACGCGGACGCATGACCGTCGCCGTCGCCGTTGGAACGGTACATACAACGATTCGCCGCCGTCGCCGACGACGTTATTACGGGTAACTTTTGAACCGCCATGCCACACGCCGGCGGTGGTGGTGGTGGTGGTGGCGGTGGGGGCGACGATTTCGCGTCGACCGACGAGGTCAGAGTTTACAAGGACGAAGGCGAAGACGAGAAACGATCGTCGGAAAACTTCCTCTCGGAGGATAAACTGGGATTAGTGACGGAGACGGAAGAGGTGGGTTCGCTTTCATCTCTGCCGCGATCGCGGATAAGATCAAAGTCGGGTGGGGGTGGGGGTGGGGAGGGCGGTGGTGATGGATTGCGCGGCGATGATTAGCGAGTCTGCGTCTCGCCCGGCGTTTATGACAAGCGGTCTGTTGAAGGACAGGAGTATCAGTCGTCGCAGTTAACAGCGTTTTCTCTGTTCTTCTGGTTTTCAGGGCAAGAGTTCCGACGTCGAAGGTCACAACACCTTTTGCACGGACAACAACAACAGTTCTAACGGACCGACAAGTGCCGGAGGTAGGCGTCCGCTTAGGACAGGTGTATATGTATGTATATATGTATGTATGTATGTATGTATGTATGTATGATTGTATGTATTTATGTATGTATATTTGGTCACCTGTTGATATCATGTCGCGAACCTCGCCGTACCCAGTGGCATGCCCGGTTCAGAAAAAGAACACACACGCACACGCACACACACATGTCATGTACGTAGCCTGGCTATATATCATGTATCATTCATATATCATGGATAACTTAATGACAACAAGATTTGTGATTTTGATTAACTGGTGATCGCCTGATCGGCTTTTGACTGGCAAAGATGCGTTTGAAAAGAAACTCGCCGTTCATTGTTTGAGTTAAAGTGCTTGCATCCATTTAGCTGCTGCTGCTGTTGCTGCTGATGATAATGACGATGATGGTGATGATGATGATGATGATGATGATGATGATGATGATGGTGACAATCTTAATGACAGCACTAAAACTTAAATAATAACAGTAATGAATGTTAGTAATAGCAGTAGGCCTGATAATAACAGTAATAAATAATGCCATTAGCACAATTAACAACAACAACAACAACAACAACAACAATAATAATAATAATAATAATAATAATAATAATAATAATAATAATAATAATAATAACAATAATAATAATAAATATGACTGCATTCACGTTTAGAGCATTAACTCACTTCTGCATTTCATATATTATGAGATTGTGAGTTTTTTTACATTGTGGCTACATTGTGTTTAGGACATGCTACTCATCCCTCAATTACAATTCTTAGTGTGCGTTAACAACCACTCCATCATCATCATCATCATCATCATCACCACCACCACCACCACCATCATCATCATCATCGTTATCATCATCATCATCATCATCATCATCATCATCATCATCGTCATCATCATCATCATCAACGTGCTCTCTCTGTTGGCTCCTTAGCAGCAATAGCTATGTGCAAGACTTTTCCAAGAAGTCCTGAAATTCCTTTCAAGTCCATGTTTTTGATGTTGTCCATCCACTTTTTCCTGGGTCTTCTTCTGTCTTTATTGCTTTCCATTTGTGTGCAGAGGGCCTTTGCACAGTAGTCTCCTTTCATCCATTGTATAGATGCAGTGATATTTCAGTTCGGGAAATAATTTCAGTTTCTATTCAGTTTCAGTTCTAGGGTTGCCAATTTCAGTTTCTATTCAGTTTCAGTTCGGAAAATAATTTCAGTTTCTATTCAGTTTCAGTTCTAGGGTTGCCAATTTCAGTTTCTATTCAGTTTCAGTTCGGAAAATAATTTCAGTTTCTATTCAGTTTCAGTTCTAGGGTTGCCAATTTCAGTTTCTATTCAGTTTCAGTTCGGGAAATAATTTCAGTTTCAGTTTCAGTTAACAGCTGATAATCATTTTCAACGTTCAATAAGTGGCAAGTAACAATTGTTCTGTTCAGTTAAGTAACTACAGTAAGTTAAGTATCTAAGTTAAATCCAATGTGCATTTAGTTTTAAGAAGACTCGCATTTCTAAATTTTTGGTGAGGCGATTCTTTCGGCCAGCTGTCACAGTGAGAAGATTCGTTCAACATAGGCCTGTTAGGCAGGTGCAGTGATTAAATCTTCAGCCAGATCTGCTAATTGAGCGTAGGATGCACGACGCTTTCTCCAGAAAGTCAGTGCATCTTCATCTCCAGAGTATTGCTGAAGTTCTGACAAGTAGTTAGTTGTCCAGCTGGCCTTGAATGGAAGACACTGTAGTATTAGCGGACATGCCGGTAGGTGTTTCAGATGCTATCATCAACTTATTATTATGTATGATCTTGCTGCCGCCAGTAGCTGTTCTGTTTCACGAGATGCCAGTAGTACTGATGCCACAGTATGGTCAAGTAGACAAGCAGCAACAGGGATAGGATTAAATTGAAATGACTGGGGATCAAGCACTGAAGCAAAGCGACTTGTGAAATCAGAGAGCATTAGGCCTATGAGCTTTCTTGAACCGCTAAAATGGTGAAGGTGACACTCCAAATTTAGAAGAAGTGATGGCAGAATATATGACATTGGCTGTGAGTCAGTTTGAAGAATGTCAGAGTAATTCGTGCACATTGCATAGTTTTGTGATAAAGTAAGTAGGTAAGTAAAATTTCTTTTACCGGGCTGGCGCTTTCAAAATCAGGCTCAGCGGGTAAGTTGTGTATTTAAATCCAAAAAGACCTTTAGAAAATTTTCAGTATTTACTAACAATTTCAGTTCGGGAAATAATTTCAGTTTATATTCAGTTTCAGTTTTAGGGTTGCCAATTTCAGTTTCTATTCAGTTTCAGTTCGGGAAATAATTTCAGTTTCAGTTTCAGTTTCAGTTAACTGATTTAAAATAATTTCAGTTTCTATTCAGTTTCAGTTCACTGAAATATCACTGTATAGATGTGTCCTTATCAGGTAAGTCTTTTCCTTCCAACATTGTCGATCAGTGTTTATTCTAGTCACCTTGACATTGGGGGGGGATTTTGAAATGTTTGGGGGGACAAGGTCTGAGTCTCCACACTTTTTGAGGGGAAATTTCCATCCCCCAGCCAAATATACAAAATTTGGGGGGATTTTAAAACTTGGGGGGAATTCCCCCCCCCCCAGAGAAGACCTAGAATAAACACTGATTGTCGATGATTGTATGAACCGTCTATAGTAATAATGGTAGTGTAAGTTTTCTCATATTATGTGTGTCTATATAGGTCGTCCATATCAAATATTTATCTCGTCTTAATTCTTAATTGCAGCAAAATTGCCGGACTTCAACATACATGATCACCTACCGTTTGGATATCCATTATTGTCACCGTACCCGTATCCAAATGGCTCAACACTGGGCATTCCGGTAGGTGAATATCAATTCTAGTACTTTCATAGCTACCGGTACTTCAGAAATACTATTTGAAGTCTAGTGAAAGGGGGTTGTGGTGATCTATAATTTCCCACTAAAAATATTTAGTAAGTGTTAAAGGAAGGCAGTTTTCATGCTGGCAATATAATGATTCATGTGAATGAGAGAGCAGGTAGCTGTGTTGGGGTTGTGAAATTTGAGCTGGGGTGGGGTGGGGGGGGGGTGGCTGAGTACTGAAATTCAATGCATGCAGAAACTGCATGTACTAGATATGCGATTTTTGGGAGGGTTGCAAAGTTAGCTGGGGGGGTCAACCCCCAAACCCCCCGGCAACTCCAACACTGGAGAGTAGTATTATTGAATGGTAAAATGTCTATACCTAGATGTCACTAGGATTTGGTCATCTATTGTTTTATTAGACGGGCTGAAATGTTTCATTTCTATGGAAAATATGGAAATGTTTCATTTCTATGGATTGAATGCAGTGAATTCAAAGAATAAAACAGTTGTATTTAACGTTTGCTCTCCAAATAGGGAATCTTATTCCATATTCAATAATAATGATCTTTCTCAATGGTCCTAGAATTTAGTTAACATTGCATCTCTATTCTTCACAATGAAATGTAATTTTTAGACGTGAAACCCTACTGAATTCAAAATATGAACATTGCAGTCACAGGCCCACTGAGAGAGGGCAGGGGAGGCAAATGCACAGGGGCCCGGCGATCTGTAGGGGGCCCAGGCGGGTTAGGGTTAGGGATAGATGGGGACCCATCAAAAACATTGCTTGTTGACAGGCAAAAAAAGGCTGACAGGCAGAAAAAGGTCGTCACCAGATTTTAAACTTTCTAGGGACCCCACGAGAACTCTGCACAGGGGCCCGAAATTTCCCTCGGCGGCCCTGTGGTCATGATCTGTTATGTGACAATCGAGATCTTCTCTTTGTTCACTTCCTGAATTTCACTTTTCGCCATCTGTGATAATTATATTATTAGTAATTAATTAATTATTATACTGTTAGTTATTTTTCAGCCAGTGGCCACTTTGATGGGATTTATGCTGATTTATCCTTCTCTAGCAGCTAGATTTTAATCAGCAATGATGTTTTCTTTAATTTTATAATTGTATTGTCTGATGCTGTTATAAAGTTCTCTGTCTGTCTGTCTGTCTGTCTGTCTGTCTGTCTGTCTGTCTGTCTGTCTGTCTGTCTGTCTGTCTGTCTGTCTGTCTGGTTGTGTCTGTCTCTCGTCTCCGTCTGCCTCCGTCTGTCTCTGTCTCTATCTGTGTGTGTGTGTGTGTGAGAGAGAGAGAGAGAGAGAGAGAGAGAGAGAGAGAAAGAGAGAGAGAGAGAGAGAGAGAGAGAGGAGAGAGAGAGAGAGAGGAGAGAGAGAGAGATTTAATTTGGAGGGACGGACGAAGCATGTTTAAGTATATTACCGTGCATCTCTTTTTCTGTCTGTGATGCTTCTTTCCGCCGTCTTATTGCTGCTTATAAAATGACTGATTTCTGGAATCCTTTTGATGCTGTAAATGCCCTCGAGGCTTTGACTTTCCCACCGCAGGAGGGATATCTCAGCCTTCCATTTCTTCCAGTCTAGTGGCACTGATGGGACTGCTGGCAACCACGTTTAAATAGGTTCAGTGCAGAGGGAGTGGCACTTCTCATGGTCAGGCACTTTTAGAGTGGCGTGGATCTCTCTCTCTCTCTCTCTCTCTCTCTCTCTCTCTCTCTCTCTCTCTCTCTTAATCTTGTCGTCTCTAAATCTAGGCAAAACTATCACACATATACACACACACACACGCATACACACATACGACTTAAACAAAGCCTGGTTCTGTCAAGCACTTTCAACTTCATGCATTATTGCATCCTCCTCAAGTCCCATATGTTACCTACCCCTCCAGTGACGGTTCCACGCGGGGGATGAGTGGGGATGCATCCCCCACCGGACTTTCGGACTTGTTTTTTGCTTCTGAAACCATTTTTTTCTAAAAGAACAGTAAAACTATGAGGAAAAAACTACGGATGACCTTTGTTTGCTTGCCAACCTATTTTTTGCGGTAAAAGTGTAGTAAAATTAGAGATAAATTCCCTCTTGTCAGCCTTTTTGGGTCAAGTTTATTGAGTTTTCCTTCTATTTTCATCTCCCACCAACTTCCTATTAATTCATTTCATCCCCCGCCAATAAATACTGGAACCGCCACTGTACCCCTCCCCCCAACTACTCAACTAAACGGCTTTGCGTGAATCCCACGGACCGCAGACCCAATCCGAATAGGGGGGGGGGGCGCCCCGTGGCTACGCCAATGAGATATTTTAACATTCTTATCCGCTAAAAGTGGTCCAGCTGGTGTTGATCGACTCATCCTAGAGGCTGTTATTTCGGAAACGTGACCTCTGACCTTTCGGAGTTTCTGTCGAATCGGTTCCAGGTGCGGAAGAACAATGGCCGACGGCGGCGGAGGTTCCGTGCCGGGGTCGTCGGTTCCAGCGCTTCCAGTGCTAAGTGTTCCTTATTGTTGATGATTGTGCTGTATGGCAGAGACCGGCCCCGGTAGTAGGGACGAGAAGAGCATCTGTCCACGCCTTTTTCTTATTTATTGTCGGTGAGTTTTTGACCGTCAGCACGCAGTTTCTGTGATAGGTGTTCCATCTTTTTCCTGTTGGCCTTTTCTCAATTGTCTGCCTTTCTATTTTATTTCCCACTGTGGAAATTGCTTTATATTTTTAAGGATGGTTTGGAGTACCATAAATTATAGCAGCAGCAATATTAGTATTAGTATTAGTCGTAGTAGTAGAATTAGTAGTAGTTGTTGTTGTAGTAATAGCAGCAGAGGTAGTAATTGTAGTAGTGGTAGTAGACTAGTAATAGTAGTGCTGGTGGTGGTGGTGGTGGTGGTGGTGGTGGTGGTGGTGGTAGGGGTGGTAGTGGTGGTGAGTAGTAGTAGTGGTGGTGGTAGCAGTGGTGGCAGTAGTGGTGGCAGTGGTGCAGTGGTAGTAGTAGTAGTAGTAGTAGTAGTAGTAGTAGTAGTAGTAGTAGTAGTAGTAGTAGTAGTAGTAGTAGTAGTAGTAGTAGTAGTAGTAGTAGTAGTAGTAGTAGATAGTAGTACTCTGTGCAGCAGTAGTTAAGTAGTTATAGACTTGTCACTTGTAGTGGACTAGTGGTAGTAGCAGTAGCAGTGGTAGCACCGGAGCAGTAACAGCAGACTGAGCAGAGAAGTAGAGAAGCTGTATACTTGCCTTTGTTTTGTGTTAAAAGTGTTTATTTTAGTTCGTACTGATCACCTGATCACTTTCACATTCAATAGTTTCCTTTCGGTTTGGAAATAGTAGACCATCGGCATTTGTTTTCAAACTTTAATACTTTCGAGTAAGTTGCATAATAACAATAATTCGATTGATCCGGTTCGCAACTGACATGAGCGCATTTGCTGCTTTGCGATTATTTGCGCTATAGAAATGTTCGTAATAATAATAATAATAATAATAATAATAATAATTATTATTATTATTATTATTATATCGGTTTCTACTGTAATAAATTTGACGTGCCAGGGGTCTGTTTCGCTGTTTTAATCGGTTACTGCCATTCATAACTTTAGCATTTCCTTATCGATACTAGTGGTCACATATTGGCAGATATGGCAGAAATCTTATCGCCAAATGGCCGCTTTATTTCTTTAGATAACAAAACGCAATGGCCGCCGAAAAACCTCTTGAGCGTTTTATTGATCATAAACCTAATTAGGAACTCCAAAGCGTTCACAGTTGCTTATCCGTTGCGCTGCGGAGTAATAGAAGCTGTTGAAAAGGAAAACGAATTTTTAGAAAGAATAATAGTATTCAAACTTGAGAAGGTATTAAACAGCAGTTAGTACGCTATAGATATATAGGATACTGTTATACAGACTGAAATTGAGAAGTATCGGCACGTGTAAGTTAAATCTCGTGAATTTATATAGCGCTTTAAAAAGTACTACCTCAGTAGCTACTCCAGACGTGGGTTCATTCTTAAAAACCCACCCCATCATGATTTAGACCCAGCCCACTAGAGCAGTAGGGTTGGTTTACCTGACCCAGCCCACCAAATACATTACAATTTCTGAAGCCATGATTTATGGGAATTTCTGACCCAACCCAATCAATTGGTGGAACCAACCCATGTTCTTGTCTGAGCTACTCATTCTTAGACACTTAATTTAGGTTCTACATACATAGGCCTACGGGCTACAATGCTACATACTAGCCTACATACATAGTACTACTATACCTACCTACATACATACACATACATTCATACCAGTGGCGGCTCCACCGGAGGGTAGGGGGCCCGTGCCCCCCATTGAGTGCCTGCTCCCCAGTGGCCCTCTGTTGGGACCCTATACTTAATGCTACATACATAACAACAAATGGTTGGCCTCCATGATTAGAACTTGCCACCCCAACAGCCCTCCCACTTGCCAAATCCTAGAGCCGCCACTGATACATACATGCATGCATGCATACATACATTCCGTTTTCACATCAACGATTTCCAGTAGGCCTAAATCAATCTCTTCTCGACGTGTACAACCCAAGTCCTTCCAGTTTAATAGTATTTGAGCTACACGGGGGGGGGGTTGAGATATAAAGTCATTCCTGTGGCATTTTGACAGTCCCTTTGGACGCTATACTTTTGTCTTGAAGAACAAATGCATTATGATCCGCGGGACTCCTCTAATGGTTCCCAGCGGTCTCATCCGGCCGCCCAGCTGGGAACATTAGATGAAAGACTCAAGATCCCCCGTAGCAGCAGTAACTGGCTGATGCTGGGGTTACCAGTCTCGGGTGGCCACACCAGCGGGGCTAATGGATGCATGGCATCGTAGCAAAGGTAGAGGCAAGGGGGACTGAGGGGAGGGGGCGTGGTTGCGTTTAGTCAAGTGAAGTTAAACCGATCTACCTTAATGGCAGGGCAGTTCCAGGAGACAGATGATGACGTCATCGGGCTCAGGTATTCGACTAGGGCTAGTAGAATGCCCTCCCACGGAACTGCCAATGCCTTCATTAAACCCAAAACTGGGGCTTTGCCCCCACCCCCGTTTATGTTAATGCCATACTTCCCTTTACTAATGTCTTTAATGGCTGCAATGAAACCCAGTGAAGCTGTACACTGGAGATTTTTAATAGAATTCACGGTTTCTTATCTTCTTACTCTCTGTCTCTATTCCCTCTCCTCTCTCTCTGTCCCTGTGTCTCTCTCCCCCTCTGTGTCTCTGTCTGTCTGCCTGTCTGTCTGTCATCTGTCTCTCGTTTTCTATCTTCTCTCTCTCTCTCTCCCTTTCTCTCTCTGCCTGTCTGTCTTTCTCTGTCTCTCTCTCGTCTCTGTCTCTCCTCCTCTCTGTCTTTGTCTCTGGCTGTTTGTCTCTCTCTAGCTCTCTCTGTGTCGTTCTCTCCTCTTATTTTTAAGATCCTAGAAGATAGATTGTTTGATAAACGTTGACGCTTCTCGGTTTTGTTCTTCCTTCTTGAGCGCTGGCTTTGGACTGCTTCTTTCCTTCCAAGTGTCTGCTTTCACACTGCTCCTTTCCCTCTAACGGTGCGCTATCGGGCCAAATAAATCAGCCATTATTGTTTAAAACCCTCCCGCCTACCCTTTGAAATATCTACTTACACTAGTTTGGTTTGTTGAGCTTTTAAAGTGGTGACACTGATACGTATTGAGAGATGAAAGCTGGATAGACCAGAGTTACTTTTGCCTGTCACTACGCCTTCTAGAATCTAGAATTCCTTATTTCGTTTTCTCTGCTAGATAGATGGCTTATCAATGTGTTCAGTTTATCACGAAAGGCTTGAAGTGGTTTACCCTTCGCGACTAATCTAAGTCTACGCGGTGGTGTCGACAGTTTTCTAGTGGTCCCTCTGCTTTTTGCGTATCGGTCACTGTGGTTTATATTATAAAATAATTATATGATTTTGGAGTTAACTTAACTTGCACGTTGAACAGTGTGTTTGATTTTCTGGAGGATTAGAGCATTTATCTCAATGATTGCCGGAGGTGAAAAACTGAAAATGTTGGTTTCTAACTCTCCGACCCTCATTAGTTTAGAACTATGCGTCCATCTTGAAATTTGCAGGGAATATGCCTGAAAATTTGTCTCTCTGTCTCTGTCTGTCTGTCTGTCTGTCTGTCTGTCTGTCTCTCTCACACACACACACACACACACAAACACATTTTATGTAGTTTGTATTGTTCCAATTAATTTCGTGGTCTGTTGTATATACGCATAGTTGATGCACTGCTGAAAACCACGTAAGGTTAGAGAATCATTATATTTTGTGTTCTTTGGGCTATTTTTCGATTACAGGGAAAATATTTGTAGAAGATTTTATTTGAAATTTTGGTTTCTTAATTTTATAAAAGTATTTATTTTAATAAGTCATTTGTTCTAATAAGCCAAGCCATCTGTTGACTTCGACTCACTGATGATTAGAAAATGGGTTTCCATGGTCTTGGTGTTTTATACAGGCCTGTTAGGGGGAGATTCCTCCCCAAAGTCTCAACATTACCCCTCCCCCCACAAAAAAAATCCAGCACTTACACAAATTTTGCATTGAACTGTGTGTCTTCCCCTCCAGTCAAGTCAATTCCCCCCAAGGCTTCAATTTCCCCCCAAAGGCCTGGAGTCTGGATAAAACACTGCATGGTCTGAGTTGTTGATGTCCAAACTTCACATGTGTTTCAATCGCAGATTTCATTGTTGCCTGTGAATGACAAAGGCATGCAGTAACAGTAAATTAATTATAATTATTGTGCGTATTTCCATAGTTGAAAACGCTCTTTATCTAGCTTCAGACATTTCTTGCAATTGCAGAATTAGCAGGGTCCACTTTTGGTGCTTTTTGAAGGGAGCAAAACCACCAGTAGGGCGGGAAGTTAGCAGAGTGGTAACAGCGTCGGACGATGAAGCAGAAGGTTGCGGGTTCAACTTCCTCAGGAGCCCTAAGGTCGACTCAGCCTTCTTTCGCCAGATGGCAATGGCAATTGAGTAGCGGATTAATCCGCGAAGTAAACAGGCGCGTTGCATGAGAACACTGGCCCCGTATCATGTAACCTTGCACCAGTCGCCTGGCTGAGGGCCTAGAAACGGAGATCAGCGCCGCTCCTATGAGCCTTGAGGTTAGCCTTGAGTGCTCGGGAATAACTTTACTTTTTACTTACTTTAAAACCGCCAGTGCTGTATATTGTATGGGAAATCAATTGTGATCTTTTCAGTAGAACATCTTCAGGTGGAATTCTTATTGTTCCTCAAAATGAAAATGGTTGCGGTTAAGTGATTGCCTATTAGATGTAACTGTACTTGTGTGTTTACTTACTTGCTTACTTACTTACTTCAAATTACCTTTTAGTGTTTTGACTGACTCATATTCACACAATCCCTGATGACTAAATTCTTATTGTTTTTTAAAAATTTTATTTTAAAACTTCAATAAGTTTCTAGAACGTTGGTTACATTAGATGGCGATTGACAGCTCAGAAAATTAAAATCCGAACGTTAATGTGAAAACATTGAAAAGATACAGGAATGTATCACTTCCAGGCAAGAGCAGCATTCTGCAGTGGAATATTTTGTTATAATAATAATAATAATAATAATAATAATAATAATAATAATAATAATAATAATATGTTTAAAGTGGTTCAGGAGGTTTTGCCCCGTGTAAGAGCCACTGTAACGTTGCGTGACGTTGCCGTGATCTTGAACCAACCCTGCGTTTCGTTTTAGATTTGCGGTAACGCCTTGCGATCACGTTTACGTTTTCTGGGGTGGGGTGGCAGTGGGAGGCAGGGGGCACATGCAAGTGTTCGGCCACACGGAAGACGTGTCATAGTTATTCTGATGAACTGTCTTTTGCTGCGGCGGTGCCAGGCAGTCTTGGAACCGGTGAGTGTCGGGCAAACATCGCTGGAATTTCCGATAGAGGAAGAGAGAGAGAGAGAGAGAGAGAGAGAGAGAGAGAGAGAGAGAGAGAGAGAGAGAGGGAGAGAGGGAGAGCGAGAGAGAGCATCTGGACACTCTGGGAGAAGAGAGAGAGATCGCGGCTCGCAACCGGGGACAGTGCCGCCTTTCCCAAGTGGCATGTTTGGTCTTCTTTGAACCGGCAGATAAGAAGAAGAAGCAGCAGCAGCAGCAGCAGCAGCAGCAGAAAGTTTTCTCATTCAGCTGTTTTCTCAGAAGAAGAAGAAGAAGAAGAAGAAGAAGAAGAAGAAGAAGACGACGAAGACCAGCGCGCGGTAGGGCATATAGGTGTTAATAAGTAACCAAGTAAGATCATGCTTCAATTGTGTCCGGACGCTTAGAAAAAAGCGCATGTGTGTGTGCAGTTGTTATCTTGGAGTAAAGCGGTTCTGAGTGGTGAGCGGGGGAATGGGGAGGGCGGGGCAAAGAAACCCTTAAAGAAGAATCTCAATTCTTTTATGTGTTGTGTGCTGTCATTGAGCGGAGGAGGGAGGCTATTTTTTTCGACTGCGGTTATATGGTGCTTAGACGTAATACTGGTAAAGTGTTAACAGTTGTGGTTCGTCGAGATGATGACGATGATGTGAATGTATAGGGGCTGTCTCGAAGGAAACTAACATGAAAGAAGCGATTGCTGAAGCGAAAACCGAAGATCAAAATAATTCCTTGATTTAATTAAAAGAGCAAACAGCTCTGTTATATAGAAATTTCGTGTTTTAATACATTTTCACTTTATTCACACAGCGTCTGGCAGTGGCGGTTCTACGTGAGGGATGAGTGGGGATGCATCCCCCACCGGACCGTCCGGAATTTTTTTGCGTGTCAAACACGATTTTTGGGTAAAAGTAAAGTGAACTGACGGGAAAAACTGCGGGTGACGACCTATTTTGCTTGTCAACCTATTTTTCGGGGAAAGTCTAGCAAAATTCGGGGGAAATGCCTTTTTTTGTTTGTCACGGCAAAGTTTATTGATATTTCCCTCTCTTTTTATCCCCCACCAACTTCCTATTCATTAACCCCCCCCCCACCAGTAAATCCTGGAACCTCCACTGGGGTCTGGTATATTTTATTTACAACAATTAATGCTTAGCAACATAATTATAGTTCATTTTCATATACTTAGGCATTGATGTTCAAATTTATTGATTGTGATCATGTCCATTTCTTCTAAATTCTATACTCATTCTGTTTTGTATATTGATTTCCCTTGATTATATTATTGGTAATGTAAGCCTATTCGTTATTGTTTTAATTTAATAGTGGAGTAACGTACATATGCTATTGTTGTGACATTTTCTTGATATTTATTTTTTCTTATTGTTATGTTTATGTATGCAAGGATCAGGTATACAAGGATCAGTGGCGTAGTCAGGGGAGTGCGGGAGGAGCGGCCGCTCCCCTGAGGACATTTTCTGAGATGTGGCGCTTTTTCTGTCGTCCGTTTTGGGGCTGTCCATTAATTACGTCAACAATTTAGGGGGGAGGGGGTTTGAAAAAGCTTGACAGTTGTTGACAGGGGGACGGGGTCAAGAGAAGTTGACGTCAACAATTTCACCTTTTACAAATAATCAAAATTAGGAAATCATTAAATACTACTTATTACAATGGAAAAAATCATGGCAAAAAGGTCATCACCACCACATTTTGACACTCGATGAGAAAAAAGGTTAAAAATGGTCATCACCGCAAAAATAATAACCTTGTTATTGGGACCTGTTTTTGATCTGGGGGGGGGGTCTAAAGTTTTTGACGTAATTATGGGGGGGAAGTGAAAGTTGACAGTTGTTGACAAGGGGGAGGGGATCAAAAATTGCCCAAAAATTGTTGACATAATTAATGGACAGCCCCCTTTTGGAAATGTAATAGGCTAAATTAAAACTATAAAAGGTATAAAATAAAAATTAAAGATCTGAGATCTTTTTGCTCGACTTTTTTGAGCTGTCTGGGGGGAAAATTCGACGTGGCGGCACCTTTTGATGTGGATTGAAAAGATCGCCCCTATTAAAAATGCTCGCCGCGCTCCCCCGGCGCTAAAACATGGCTGCGCCGCTAACGAGGGTAAAGGATGTGTAAGCCGTTGACTCCTGACCAACGGCAAGGTTTGACCCGTTATGAAGTTTAGTGGTCCAAGGAGATATTAGTCTTATGTTGAGAAATCAATTTGCGAATTAAATTCTATGGACGCTGAATTCTGAAGATCTCTATGACTGAAAACGCGAACGCATATCCTCTTAGAATCTTTCTACCTGAATTTAAACCTAAAGGTTTTTGCCTGAAGTCGCCTTAGGCCTATAAGGAACTGGGTCTTAGACTGATAATATAATTAATTGTTGCCTTTAGTTATGGCTGGTGTCATCGGTGGTGGCAGTGGTGGTCGCGATGGTGGTGGTAATGATTATGATGTTTACGATGATTTGATGAGCATTGGCCTCGATTTTGACTGGGAGTTTTTTTTACAAACTAGTGAAAAATTTTTCGGGAGGGGCAGAGCTCGAATTGCTGAGGGGTTGGGGGGGGGGTTCAACCCCCCTTTAAAATGGTATACCAGTGGTATTTACATAAGGCAGTGGGGCTGTCTCTGATAATACTCGCCATGACCCCCCTTTCATTTTCTCACAATTCGAGCACTGGGGAGGGGGCTAGGTAAGGTGATCGGAACAGAATCGGTGTGTGTGTGTGTGTGTGTGTGTGTGTGTTCCAAACTACACGACGACTTTTTCCTTCTAGACTTTTCCCTTGAAATTGTCGAAAATGGCGGTGTGCGTTCCTCCTCCCTCCAGTCCCAAACCCTGGCTTTGCCAAATGTTGATGATGAGCAGTGTTTATTCTAGGCCCTTTGGGGGGGATTTCCTCCCCAAAGTTAGAAAAATCCCCCCCCCCCCCGAATTCTATATGTTGTATTGGGGATGGAAATGTCCCCCCAAAAGTGTGACGAGCGGGTTTTTTATTTAGGAGAGGGGAAAAACATAAGGATATGACCATATTCAGAAGAGCATTAGAGCATGTGGAGAAGAAGGGGAAGAAAGATAAGGAAGGATGTGATGACCTTTTTTTTGCTCGTCAAGGTTTTTGGGCAGACAAACCTTCTCCCCCCCCCAAACATTTCAAACTCCCCCCACCCAGTGTCAAGGTGGCTAGAATAAACACTGGATGATGAGTGTTGAGTGGTGTGGTTAAAATTCCAGAAATAGGGGGAAACTTGATCAAAGCCTTGCAGACAAGAGACGTTTGGCTAAACTATGTTGTGCGGGAAGGGAGGGGGGGCTTATTCTCGAGATTCTCCCAAACCGCACACTCAGAAGAGCCAGTCAAAATTAAAATTTACATTTCGCAGATAAGATTTGGCAAATACTAAAACTCTACAGAACAATAACACTTAGAAATTCTTTAATAGTCAGCCAGAAATAACCATGATCTGTTAATTTTAAATATGACTTATAACCACGATAAAGTTTGTGTTTGTGTTTAATCAAGAAGTCAATGACCTCGTGAATAAGAGAAGGTTTTATAAATGGCCGCAAGATGGCCACGTTTGTGCGATTAACAAAATTCAAAGATTACAGTAGCAAACTTTCAGCTTAAATCAGAGTTTGATAGCAATTAGTCATATAATCAGATAATAGGAATTAAATTCTTTTTGCCTCAAGAATGGAGTTCGAAAACTCACTTAGCTTTGAAACACTACAGTGCCGTGGAGGCTTCTGTGTAAGGGATCGTCCATAAAGTACGTCGTGCTATTTTTTTTTACAATATTCACCCCTCCCCTTGTCACAAATCTCGGAGCTCCCTAAAGTGTCGTCCATAAATTACGTCGCACAGGTTTTCTAATTGATAAATTCGAGTTTTTCGTTCAATTTTCAGCAGCGAAACATAGGACGTTCAACTTCCGGTAATGATGACGAATGTAATTGAGATTTAAAATTCCATGTACATAGCAAAATATAATTACTATACAGTAGTATACACCATTAACTTCTTTCGCTAGGATACAACCATCAGAAGAGAAAGTAAAATATCGCCGCATATTTCAGGTTTTATAGGTACGGAATATGTGACGTCACAGTGGTCCTCTGTAATAGACTGTTGCGCTATCTTAGACCCCTCCCCTCGAGCGGTACGCACATTATGGACGGCCCCTAACCGCCTTTGCCCCTTCCCTTCCATAAAATCCAATGATTTGTCGAGAGAATAGAATATGGGCCATATTGGGCACATATTGTCTATTTTGACAAATGAGTCAAAATTGTTAATTTCAATAAATATGCTGAGTATAAATTTTGCATAATACAGCATTGGATTATCGATGTGATTTTATGCGATTGTGACTTGGCATGCCATCAACGGCTAAGGCTCCTATGCATTATGAAGTGGCGCCATAGAAGTTGATGATTAGATTAGATTTGAGTGTTGGAACTTGGAGATTTCAAGTTGGACGTGTCGAATAGCGGTTTAAATTGTGTGGTGCCCGATATAAATCAGTTGAAGCTGTTATGGAAGATGTGGTTTAAGATTCATATCTAAATTTATTTAGCTCACTTATATTTGCACATGATCTTTATGTGATGTAATGTTGAATTTGGATAGTGCCTCTTATATTTCCGCTCAGAGGCGCTCGTGACATTGGAGTCGCGTAGTTTTATGTATTATTATTATTATTATTATTATTATTATTATTATTATTATTATTTATTATTATTATGTTATTGAAGCTATACAGCAGTAATAAATAACTGTGTATTTAAGTGATCATAGTCATAATTGGGCTACATACGGTGTGGTTATCAAATGTCTGTACTATGTTGTTTTAAAGCACACTATTTTTCATTTCATGCAGATTTTTGAAGAGTATCTATTATCTTGATGAAAGTCCAAATGTAGTTTAAGCAATGCATCCCCTAGAGGGAGTAGCATCCGCTATATTTATTCCCATCCATCCAGCCAGCCAAAACAGGGTTCTGGCCTGTACACCTAACTGCATGCCCGAGGTGTTGCCATGTTTGCATTTGGAAACGGACCAGAGTGGCTGCGACACTGCCCGAGGGTTGCCAAGTTTTCCGTACCTTGACATGCCAGGCATGTTGTTAGGTCATTAGAGTCCCGTGTTGCCCTAATTGCGGGTTGGTGTTAATTTTTACCCCCAACTGCCATCGGCCACAGCTATTCACCCACCTGTGTATTGTGTATTTATGTATTTATACACAGAGCTTGACTTTTTTCAAAAAGCTGTGGGGTCGGACTACGCTCATCCCCAGTTTTTTTTTTACCTCCAGTGGGGGGTCAGACAGGTAAAGTCCCAAATTATCAGCCACTTAGAGGGATAGGTATCTACCATCCAAAAATCTAACCATGATTTTGAATTCATAATGCTGGTTGTTGTAGAATTAAAATACTTTAGATTATTGTGTGAATGAGAATTTCTGTAGTATTTTTGAAGGTATTTTCATTGTTACATTGTTTGAATTTTCAGTTTTTATTAATGGGTTGATTTGACGTTTTCTTACATTAGACATAAGTTTGGAATAATGTACTCTGTGTTTTGATTCTTTACTGGAAATAATAAGACTGCATACCTTTCTAGGTGGCTATAACATAATTCTTTAATAACCTTTGTTTTATGTATCTGATGGCGTAAATTGCATTACAAGAAACTAGTAGCCTTTTGAATTTGAAATATATATATATACTACAAATATACAAATATATATACTACAATTTTCAAAGTGGCAATGTTTTTCATAGTTCACTTGTCTTGTTA
This sequence comes from Metaphire vulgaris, assembly GCA_018105865.1. NCBI lineage: Eukaryota > Metazoa > Annelida > Clitellata > Crassiclitellata > Megascolecidae > Metaphire > Metaphire vulgaris. The sequence continues at coordinate 7,693,931 of CM030869.1, forward strand.
TAGATTTTTCTTCTCTGTTTTGATCTTTTTAAGTGACTGCATTGTGTTTTTAGGAGACCGGTTTTGTTTTTGTTTCAGGGAAAAATATTTCCACCACACCCCACCTTGGGGTTTTTCGTTTATGGCAGTGACCCAGTTTCTCATCCACCGCCGCCGGCGCATATGGGCATACCTCCGCTACACATAGATTATAAAACAGGTAGGCCTATTGTGTTGTTATTATTGGTTCAAATGGATCCAGCTCCTATCTTAATTCTATTCATTTAAATCCGCGGCAGCCATTTTGAATTTTTTTTTGCCAATTTTGAAATCATTTAATTACACGTTGAAGTTTCATTTCCTACATCAAACTTAATTTTTTCTGTGAATACAGTGAAACCCGCTTAATTGCTTAAGCGGTATGCGATTAAGTGGGATCCATTGTACTTGTGTTTTGTGATTTCTTCATGAATCAATTCGCTTTTCTTTTTTCCCTCATCATCATATATTTGACATTTAGCAAGATACAATTACTAACATAACACCTATGTTATAAGATACATAGAGAATCATTACAAGGAGTTAATAACTTGTAACTAATACTTAACTAATAAAACATAATATGAGTTGACATCATACATAGTATAATGACTGAATATTTGATGAGGGAAGTAATCATTAGTTTTTGATATAATCTTAAGTGAAATTTAGACAGCAGTTTTCAATTTTCAATATTCACTTTTAGTTTTTCTCTCACTTATTTTGACAGTTGACGAATATACTGTATAAGGTTATATGATCAGGGCTTTGGATGAATATGGCACTTAATCTACTGAACCATGGTTTATTTGAGAAATATTAGCTCTGAAAGAAGAACTTTTTAAAGTAATGTACTCCGTGTATGGTTCAATTGGTACCGTTAGTGCCACTCTGTTGCTTCCTTTCTCCCTTTTGCACCATTTGCCTGTCAGCGGTAGGCATAGCGTTTTGGCTTAATGGTCTATAGAGCTGTCTTATCTGAAAAACAGACAAGACAAATATGCAAGACAAAACACTAGTCTGCCATATGGCTTTTCAAAGCATTGCTTTATTCATTCACATAGGCCTACACACACACACACACACACGCTCACACAGACATACACACGCACACATGCACATATGCACACATACACACATATGCAATCATGACAGACTAATGAAATAACAAGTTTTACATTTGAGATAGCACAGTGCAATGCAGCACCTAGTACCCCTACCTCATAACAATGTTGTTTTTGAATTGTTGTATTTACAAGTTCAAGAGAAGATACTCATAAGTTAGCTGTTAAAGAATTAGGTTCAACCAGTGTTTAATCTAGGCCGTTTCCGGGGGGAAAATTGCCCTTTTCCCCCCGGAAATTTCAAATTCCCCCGGAAATTTTGGAATACTACATGGACTAACAGCGGCCCCTGGCAGAATCCCCCCGGCTTTGTCAGTTTTCCCCCCGGCTTTTTCAGTTCCCCCCCCCAGAGTCCAGGAGTCTAGATTAAACACTGGGTTCAACTTACATTGTTTAACTAGTTTTACTTTCTGTGCCTGCTTGCTAAGAGAGGATTGCATTGACTAAGAAGTTAGATCGATATGACCTGTAACCATTAATTTGCCAGAGGAAATGGAATTTTGGACTTTGAGTTGTTCTGGTTAAATGCGATCTGGGTTAAATACTTTTCCTCTGATTTTTTACAAAGTCCTTTGAAGTGCCCTGCAGAGCTGGTGCATTTCTCCCTATCTATCTATCTATCTATCTATCTATCTATCTATCTATCTATCTATCTCTGTCTGTCTGTCTGTCTGTCTGTCTCTCTCTCTCTCTCTCTCTCTCTCTCTCTCTCTCTCTCGGCATTTGGCTTACTTTTAAAACCTTGTTCTTTAAAATATGCAGAGACTGTTAGTTGCCAGCGCTAGCAGTGATGCAGTTGTCAAATGGGGGGGGGGCATTGTGAATTTTGTTTATTCCATTGATTATAAGCTTAAAGAAGCAGAATGTAGGGCATTTGGTTGTTTTGTTTTACATGCATAGTTTAAACTACAGTATTAATGGGTGCACGGTGGAACAGTGGTTAGCGCCCTGGACTGCCAGTGGTTCTCACAGCAGTGGCGGCTCCACTGGGGGGGGGGGCAGAGGGGCCCGTGCCCCTATTGAGTGCCTGGTCTCCCAGTGCCCCCCCCCCAGTTGGGACCCTATACTTAATGCTACATACATTAAACAACAAATGGTTGTCCCCCATGATTAGAAGTTGCCACCCCAACGCCCCCCCACTTGCCAAATCCTAGAGCCGCCACTGTCACACAGGGCAGTCCCTACTGAACCACTTTACACCTTGTTATATTATATTATATATTATTATAATCTTGAGGTCTGTGGTTCAAGTTCCGGTCGCAACAGAAGCTGTTCGGTTGTTTCCGACTCAAGCGCCCCCAGTAGACTCAAAAGTCAAATATAATCATATAACAAGGTTTAAAGTGGCTCAGTAGGGACTGCCCTGTGTGAGAACCACTGGTGAATTCAAAAGTTACTTTTTAAGTAAAAAGTAAAAAGTACCGTGATGCTAAATCGTATTTTTATTACCGGTACTGCTTTTACGCAACATACAGTAGCCTGCTCAACAGTCAACACGTACACTTATACACCATTAACTGCATTAGTAGAAATGCTGGTTGCATTTAAAGAAGTTAGGAAAAATTAGACAGCGTCTTTAAACAGCAAAGCAAGTAAATGCAACGGAAGTTGGCGATGAGAAATTTTACTTGTAACGTGACGTGAAAGGCATAATGTAACAAAGTGAAAGTATACTAATATAATGCATGAAAACTTATGTTGTTACAAATAAAAAGTACTGTGTAACTTGTGTGCCGTACTTCGTTACAGTATGAAGAATTGTACTTAAGTATTGTGATGCTTTACTTTTACTTAGTTATCGCACAACGCTGCATTTTAAGGAATGGCGGACTAACGTCATTTGGATTTTAAGATATAGTCTTCTGCATGCTTTAGCGTCGCCACGGGAGGGGGCAAATGGGTCAACTGCGCCCCCTCCCCAACCTGAGTCAGACCACCTATCAGTTTCGCGCAAATCCGGTGATAAAATTTTTTGTGGAGGGGAGTGTGTGGGGTGGGGGTAAGGAATCTGACACGCCAGCCCCCTTTTAGCCCCCCAATCCCAAAATTCCTGGCGACGCCACTGTCTGCATGTGATGAACATCATTGGCTTTTCTAACCAGTGAAGCATGAAATTTGCAATTCTTGACTAGGTAAGTTGACTTACATGGTCTTGTGTTTGACCATTTTTAGGGCTCCCACGACCTCCGTTATACGGATTAGGTTCCGGACCTGGTCAGCTAGCACATTCTCTCTACCGACCTGACTTCCCGCCTTGGTAAGAACATTTAAAACCAGTAATTAAATATGTATTATTGTGGTAGCCTAGAATTTGCTTTCATTATTAAACGAATCTAATGATTGCGTCATGCAGTGTTTTCTCTACTATCCAGGTGTCGGTTATAGTGTGTTTAGTTCAAGGGGGCTGTCCATTAATTACGTCAACAAAATAGGGGAGTGGCACTTTGAAAAGTTTGACCCTTGTTGACAGAGAAACGTGGGGTTCGCGGTGTGAAATTTTAATTTCATGTCCGCGGACATATCTGTTGCTACGAGGCGTTGTTGACCTGTACTTGATTGCCGGTGATTGACTTATCCGTCTTGACTCTTGACGGACAGTTTTCCTCTGCGGCGTATATAGGCTTTCATCTTCCGACGCGTGATCCTGGACGCCCAATTGCCCTTGTCCGCGTCGAATTAGACGGGATCGGTGTTGATGGGGAAGACGGTACGGCGTTGTGTGGTCAGTGTGGACTGGCCGATCCTTCTTGCTGGCCCCTTCCCTCCCTCCCACCCTTCCTTCCTTCCCCAAGGCCATTAATTTTCCCTGATGCACTCCGTTGACATTGTTCATTTATTCCTTCTAACGTTTTACGGTCGCGTCTCACTTAGACTCGGCTACCAAGCGTTGGGAGTACGTGTGTGTGTGTGTGTGTGTGTGAACATGAAATTTTGCGGCACAGAGGGATGGTCCCTCAGAATTTTCCGGTCGTGTTTATGGCCATAAAATTCCATGTTTTAGATGTAACCTTATAAATAATTGCCTTATAAGTAACAACTACCCCAAACTAAACGATGAAACCGAGCCTACATCACACACCACAACAGTGGCGGCTCTACCGGAGGGGCCAGGGGGCCCGTGCCCCCTGATTGAGTGCATGGCCCCCCCAGTGGCCCCCCTGTTGGGACCCTATACTTAATGCTACATACATAACAACAAATGGTTGGCCCCCCATGATTAGAACTTGCCACCCCAACGGCCCCCCACTTGCCAAATCCTGGAGCCGCCACTGCACCACAATACTGCTTGATTAGTCTGTTAACAACTACTGTAAAAACAGCGCCAACCTAAAGTTTATTATCTATTTATATACATGTTGATAAACTTCTAAGTGTTTTTAAAGAAATAGAAATGACACCTGAGAGAGTTTTCACTTGTGCTCAACTTATGCAGTTTTATCGCACTTTCCGACTACCGTAGTTAGGCTTCTCGTTGTGTTGTCTATACTCTGTAGGGCTGAGTGTGTATAGACTATAGGCCTACTATATATAGTATAGTATACTATATACTGTATACTATACAGTATAGTGTTTCTGTTGATACAGGTGTACTGTGTATTGTTCCAATTTTACTATTGCTAGACCTTTTGCTTCCTTTGAGGCAGTGTTGGAGTTGTGAAATTTGAGCTGGGGGGTTGGGGTTGGGGTTGAGGACTGAAATTCAATGAATGACAGAAGCTGCATGTATCCGACATGCGATTTTTGTAATGGTTGCAAAGTTAGCTGGGGGGTCAACCCCCAACCCCCGCCCCCGGCAACTCCAATACTGCTTTGAGAAAGCAAGAGGAATAGTATAAGGTAAAGGTCATTGTGTGCAGAATGTTTGCGTGTGGGGGGGGGGGTAGCTTATCCCTACGCATAACTCTGTAAGGTACAAATAACACAGGTGCTGTAGTTGTCTTTGTCATCTATATTGAATTTGTGTTAGAATTTCGACTCCCTACCCGCGTTGAACTGTAATGCTGTAATGAAATGCCATAGGAAGAAACTGCCGTGTGAGTAGCCTACGTGCAGCTCCGACTGAATACAAAATATTGTTCATATGTGAAAGAATTGCCCTAATTAGAATTATTATAAGGCTGCAACGAGCGACTGAGACCAGAAGAAAGAAACGAGGGAGGGGGAGAAGAGCGCCATAAGCGACTCATTTCATCGAATTTTCTAGAGTATCTGGTTCCGATGCATTGTTCCCTCGCAGGAATTGTACCGGCGGACGGTCGGCAGCACCGGGGCTTGGGATCGGGGAGCTGCCGCCTGCCGCCGCCGCCGCCGCCAACATATCGAGACTTTCATCTCCTAACCAGTTTAATTTAGGGCCCCGCAGCGTTTGTCCGGGGACGTCTGTCTGGATGATAGCCGATAGATTTACGGACGGATCAAAGCCGCGTGGCGTCCCTCCCGACGAAACCGATCCCCGGCCGGGCGGGCGGCCTCGCAGTTGCCTCTAATGGCCGGCGACGTATCGGGGACGCCCCGGCCGGCGGTGTCCACAGTCCTCCCTACTCGGCGCCCGTTCCCTTTCTTCCCGGGATTTAGTAGATCGCCAATTTGTCATTGTAGCGGCGTGCGTCTGTGCGTTTTATCGCTCGCGTCTCTTCGCTTCGTCTCTGTGCGTCGTTCCGCCCGACCGCGATCCTACTCGATTGATAAAATATTTAGACGGGTTACCCGACGAATCTACGGTATTATTTGTTTTTTAATGGGGAATGGGGACGGGGAGCTCGGACGAGGACAAATCGTCGGGACGGATTAACATTGGCGTAGCCACGAGGGGTAGGCCTAGTGAACGGCTGTCTGGGTCCCCCCTTCTGACGGGGCCTGCATCAGGGTTATTTCTAGGATTATCAATTGAGGGGTGGGTGTCGGTATAGTTTGGGGGTCCCTGCCAGAAAAAGTTTGACAAGCAAAAAGAGTCATCTCAGGCTAAAATGGGGGGTCGGTCTCAGATTCGGGGGTGTAAAAATATCCCTGGTCCACATGGGATTTGCGCACAACCGTGGGTTGTTAGCGTCAGGGTTATTTCTAGGATTATCAATGTTGGGGTGTTGGTATATTCTGGGGGTCCCCTCCCTCCTCTTTTGGCGAGCGTAAAATTTAGAACTACCATCTTAGCCGCAGGGCCGCTGAGAGAAATTCCGGGCCCCGGAACAAACAAATGTGCGGGCCCTTAAGAAAAATTTATCAAGTCTCCGAAAAACCTGACAAGCAAAAAAACATTATAAATTCTCAAAAAACACCCTAATGACAAGCAAAAGAAAAAAACCTTATCGTCACCGGATCTGGGCCCCTGAAAACTCCATGGGCCCCGGTACAATGTACCGGCTGCACCCCCTCTCCTCAGGCCTGCTTAGCCGCATCATAATTAAGGGATATTGCTCTCAGAATGGGGATGTTGGGGGTGTAAAAATATCTCTGGGTAACGTGACGGAAGAGAATACGTGACTATGCGAAGGTTATTTGCTCGTCGGAGATTTTTTATCCAAAAATGTCGATGTGCCCCTAGTCCAGAACTCTTGCCACGCCACTGTGCACTTGTAAGGCCAACCAACCAGGCGAAACTTTTAACTTTATTTGCGCAGGGCCGGATTAAGGTCCGAGTGGGCCTGGGGCTGAGAAAAAAGGTCGTCGCCTATAGTGAAAATCTCTGACAATCAAAAAAAGGTTATCTCTCTTCCAAAACGTGCTGGCAAGCAAAAAATGGAAAATCGGTGGGCCTATTTTTCATGGTGGGCCTGGGGCTTGCAGCCCCCTCAGCCCCCGCCTTAATATGGCCCTGTATTTACGGGTAGATGAAGACAACATTCTCTACGACCCTCTGCGGACACATTTCCGTTGTATAATTATACTAGGTGTCTTTGTGTGTTCTTGTGGTCACAGTTGTGAAGTATAGGAATATTGGCAAAGACGACCGACTGCAGTTGAAATGTGAATGGTTTGAGATTAAGTAATTATTCAGAAAGCATAAAAGATTCACATCTACCGCTCCCCAGGGTCCTGTTATTTATTGCATCTTTGTCACCGTGACGATGAAATCCTTGCGTGTTTCTCTTTCTCGCTTCTTATTAACCCGACGACGGCAAATTAGCCTGAATTTATAGACTTAGAATTTCGATGACTAAAATGTTGTCAGTAAAATGTTTATTGGCTTTTATGTGTTATGTGTTTAGTAGTATGTTTTGATTAGTTTGGCTCTCTCTGGATTACTCTGATGAGTCCTTGGTGTGAGTGTGTGTGCGCGCGCATGTGTGTATGTGCTCTCTCTCTCTCTCTCTCTCTCTCTCTCTCTCTCTCTCTATATATATATATATATATATATATATATATATATATATATATATATATATAATATAATATATTAATGTTGTGGATACTTAGTTCCCACGGACTTATGACAAAAACGTGTCCGAAGACAGATAAATATATACTTTACAGCTCTCGTCTAGATCCAGATCCGAATCAGAGCCAGGGAAAGTTCCTTGGAAAGCAATCGCATTGAAGCGTTGTAAAGTCGTTTAAATGCGCTGGAGTAAAACAAACTTCTTTTCCCTCGGTGTTTCCGGAAAGAACGGAAAGATGACGATTGACGACCCAACTATTTTATGAAAATAAGTGCGTCATGACTGCTTGGGCGAAGAGTCTCGAAGGCCAATGGCAAGAATAAATAATAGTGATCAGTCGACAACTCAGTGTACTGGACGATTTTTCTGACTGATGCTACTTATATATATATATATATATATATATTTATTTATTTATTTATTTATTTATTTATGCCCTCGGTACTTCATTCCCGAGGAACTTATGAAATAATTGTCCGGAGACATATAGAAATAGTGTGCTGCTAACTCTCATCCAGTTCGAGGTGTGGAATATATATATATATATATATATATATATATATATATATATATTATGCATTTGATTGTAATTATTTAATGCCTGAGGCCGTGTTAATGCCTGAGGCTCATGTTTAAAAATAGTGTCTGGTTTACCAGCCCTGTGATGGCAGTAAATGCAATTGCATGCTTATATATACCGGTATATATATATATATATATTACAGTTTTCTAAATTATTTCTTAGATAATTAATTCAGATTTTCTTGATATATCTGTTCTGAAGTTTATGATTTCATGATAGATTGTGTGCAGATTGCTCTATTGAAAACTGTGTATTGATTGGAGTCAGTGGTGTGGGGGCCAGAGGTACAGTTGCTCCAAGTGCAAAATACTTGGGAGCACAAAATTTCAAGTTAAAGAAAAATAAAATACCAAGTAATAATCATGGGCGTCCGCACATTGGGGCAAGAGGGGGCACTTGCCCCTCCTGGAAAATAAAAATGCCGATATTTCCCGTTGAAATTTGAAAACCTTGCTAAAATATTAACCGTGACCGTTGTATTAAGATGTGTTTTGCCCCCTCTTGGAAAAATGTATGTGGCATAGCCATGACCATTATGTTTTGCCCCTCCTGGAAACGTATCCAATCCTCTGTGTTCTTTTGATGGTGTTAATCAGCCATCTTTGTTCTCCCCGTCTGTAAAATACCGGTAATAGTATTAAATTTTAAAATGGCCTGCCATGCAAATGACAAACAAATGTGGAAGTGAAGCTACTTTACCAGAATGCATTGTAATGTACAGAATACAATACGAGGCCCTTTTTTGTGTGTTTTTGCTTGTCAAGAAATTTTGACCCGATTAGGGGGTGGCAAATCCTGCTTGGCCCCGGGCGATGGCAACCCATGCTATGCCACTGATTCGAGTACCGGTACTCATGGGCGTCCGCAGACATTTTTCCAGGGGGTGCAAAACAGGGTCTTGTGACGAAAGAAACAAGTAATTTGACTTTTTTCATAACTCCACATTTTTTCCAGGGGGTGCAATTGCACCCCCTTGTACCCCCCCCCTCCGGACGCCCATGCCGGTACTAGGATGGATATTGGGGTACTGCTATTGGAATCTGTTGTCGTTTTCACGTTCTCTATAGGAACGGGTCACCGAGGTCATTTCACGGACCGTATCCGCCATCTCTTAGCCAGTCGCCGCTGGCCTGGTTTCCTGCACCCGGAATCTTTTCATCGCATCCAGGGATATCACATCCGGCGGTCGTCACTTCCGGTTCCACGCAGGATCTGTCACCGGTCTCCAACCACCCCAGGTGTGCTTTTTGCGTTTATTATTATTTTATTATTATTATTATTATTATTATTATTATTATTATTATTATTATTATTATTAGCACATTATTGTTATATAACGGGAAAGTACCTATTATCAGTGGCGGCTCTAGGATTTGGCAAGTGGGGGGGCCGCTGGGGGGGGCAACTTCTAATCATGGGGGCCAACCATTTGTTGTTTAATGTATGTAGCATTAAGTATAGGGTCCCAACTGGGGGGGCCACTGGGGGGCCAGGCTCTCAATAGGGGGGGGGCACGGGCCCCCCTGGCCCCCCCGGTGGAGCCGCCACTGCCTATTATTATTATCCTGGGCGATTTTTATAGCGCCGTAACATAGTTAATATTAAAATCAAAAGCGCTTTGACAGCGCTAACGTGTCGATGAAGGTCAAAATGGCGATGTTAAATGGCTTTTGTATCGTGTGTTGTCTGCTTCAGTGCTGTTCAAGGTCATGGTCATTGTCAAGGTCATCTTTTTTTATGTGTTGGCAGAAGATTATTGTCAAAGTTCAGTATAAAGAACAATGTTAATAATATTATTACAATACAATACTTTGTTTATTTCAGCAGTTTTGGCAGAATGTGTGTGTTTGTGTGTGTGCGTGTGTGTGTGTGTGTGTGTGTGTGTGTGTGTGTGTGTGTGTGTGTGAAGTTCTATGAAGCATATTTTAAAAATAATTTTTTGAAATAATTTTTCAATAATAATATTTAGCTTTTAATATAAAAATAATAAAAATAGTAAAAATAATTTTTCACTAATAATATTTAGCTTTTAATATAAAAATAATAAAGATACTACATAATAATAACATTTTAAAAATAATTTTTTAAAATATAATTTTTAAAATTATGCGCATTAGTGAGTAAGATTAGGATTCTTTTTCCACGGTTTATGGGCATTGCTTTGGGCCAGATAAAAACATTCAATTAAAGACCGTCTCATGGGGCATCAGCGTCTCCAAAGAGACTTGTTGTTTCAAATGTTTTTGATCTGCTGCCTTATACTGTAGCCCAGTGTTTTATATCTGCGTATTCAAATTGCCTTTGATAAAAAGGCATTATATTTGATGAAATCGGAAGACCTTGTTTACTACATTAAGGCATAAAAAGATTAAGAAGAAGAAGAGGAGAAGAGCCTGAGTCTTATTTCAACATAAGGAGTCTGATTGAATTATTGGGTATACCCAGGGATACAAAGAGCTTCGTAGATTTGCTAAATGGCGGTAATTACGAATAAAACAATTCCCTGTTTTAAGAATTTCAAATGCGAAATACGACTCTTAAACTGATTGGGGGCTTATTTGCTGCCAACAACGGTTGCGTTTTATGTCCAGAGCAAGGCTACAATGCGACATTTATGATTTATGAGGCCTAATAGCATTTAATTGCTTTATGGTTTCATGTTTGCGTCTTTATAATATCACGTTAATGTCAAGGTTCATTTATCACTTGAATAGATTGAACATGATTTAGACAGAGACTTTCAAATAGTTTACACCTTATGATTGATATTATTGTATATCCCCTCATATTTAAAAGACCTTGAATAATTCTTACACACAAATGCCATTATATTTCATTGTTTTCATTGTCACTTCTCTGCCCGTTTGTCTGCCTGTCTCCGTCTCTGTCTCTCTCCGTCTCTGTCTGTCTGTCTGTCTGTCTGTCTCTGTCTGTCTCTCTCTCTCTCTCTCTCTCTCTCTCTCTCTCTCTCTCTCTCTCTCTCTCTCGCACTGTGGATTTTTATGTGTTAACCAAGGTGAAGTAAATTGTAGAGTTCCATTGCCCGTATATTTTACAGCTGGGGCCCGTCCATAAAGTACATCATGCTCGAGGGGGAGGGTCTAAGAAAGTGATTCTATCTAAGAAAGTGTGAAAGTGTTTGTGACAGGGAGAGGGGTATGGACCAACATGACGTCACACTTTCAGCATAGATAAAACCTTAAATATACCTGATAGGAGGTAGAGTAAAAGACGTTTTTAATTGCTCATTAACACTATATTTACCAGAGATACATTATACTTTGGGTTTCAGTTTTATTCATTATCATTGTTGGAAGTTAAATATTTGTTTTGCTACGGAAAATTGAACGATAAACTCGAATATGTTAAATGGAAAACCTGCGTGACGTAATTTATGGACGACGCTTTAAGAGGGTCCGAGATTTGTGACGTACTTTTAGGGGGTCTGAGAATTTTGTGAGCTTGTGACAAGAGGGTCTAAAAAATGGTCAAAAATAGCGTGATGTACTTTATGGATGGCCCAGGATGGGCCCTGGGCTGATATCTTAATGTAATTTATTAAAATGCTGTTTTTATTGTGTCTAGACAATTTGCTGTAAACAATATCAAATGTTTAACTTGCAAGTCATTTTCTCAAAGATGCAAGAACTTCTAATGAGTGAACTATCATAATATACGCAACCAGTGTTTAATCTAGGCCATTTCCGGGGAAAAATTGCCCTCCCCGGAAATTTCAAATTCCCCGGAAATGTTGGCATACTACATGGACTAACAGCAGCCCCTAGCAGAATTCCCCCCGGCATTATCAGTTTCCCCCTCCCCCGACTTTTTCAGTTCCCCGGAGTCCAGGAGTCTAGATTAAACACTGTACGCAATATCTCCAATCCGTTTTGCTCGAATGAGCATAGGGTCCAGCGCTGATCTCCACTTCCTAGGGAAGCAGCAATATGGGTGGCTTACACCAGAGTTTTCCAAACATTTTGGAACCGTGACCCACTTCAGGGGTTTTGTAACGTGCCACGACCATAATCATAGCATGTAATAACAAAAATGTATTAGGCCATCTGGCGAACGTTTGTTGAAAAGAATCAAATTTTGAATAAATGGCAAAAGAAAAGCTCTGGTTCAATTTGAATGAAAATATGGCAAATATTTTGGGAACAATTATTCATTTTTTGTCAAAAAAGACAAAATGAGAGAAATAGATATTCAAATTTCTTGAAAATTATCTTTTAAAAATTTTGCCAGGAACATACCCTTTTTACGCATCGTAAAAATCCTATGAGTATGGCAAAATAGCTTAACCGGGAGGTGCTTGTATTTTGTTCATCTTAAGATTCCCTATTGTTAGTGGAGTTGCAGAGCAAAATGGTCGGAATACGCTTTCCTTGCGTTATTACGAAATAAAGTTAATTTTTAAAAGTACTATAGGCCAGGGCTTCGCAAACTTTGGAACTGTGCGACTCACTTCAGAGGCTTTGTAACATAGCGCGACCCTGCAAACTTATTGTCAACTAAAATTGGGTAAAACACCAGTGGTGGTTCCACCATGTTGATGACTGGGATACTTCCTCCCACCGGAGTTCTGAACGACCTTTTTTGCTTTTTAACCTATTTTCCGGTGAATTTTAAAAAAATTGTGAAAAATACTGCGAATGACCTTTTTATGCTTGTTCACCTTATTTGGCAAGGTTTATTAACATTTAGAGGGCAAAACACTAGCAATGACCTTTTTCTCTCTTTTCTATTATTATTTTTCACTTTGCATTCCCCGCCAACTTCCTGTAAAGTTTTTCATCTCCACCCACCAAGAATTCCTGGAACGAACTGCCACTGTAAAACACTAATCAATTTAACATAAGCCGTGTATGGAGGATTGCAGGCAAATAAATTTCTTAAAACCCAAGTCTACTTGCAACTTTCAAGACTTGTGACGTTGTGGTATTTGTTAGAAAATGAATCTAATTTCGCCTTAACCCGCAACCCACTAGACTAAGCCCTGTGATCCACTTCTGGGTCGCGACCCACAGTTTGGGAAACACTGGCTTACACAATTAATCTAGAGTAGTTTGCCATTGCTTTCTCTAGACCTGCGTTGTACCAACTTTGTACCAGCGCAGGCTCAATGCTGCTACCAATTTATCAATGCCTAAGAGATGAATGGCTTGGTTGGCCGCCGGCACCACGACTCAATCTCGGATGGTCACCCATCCAGGGACGTCATTTGGGGGGGTCAGGGGGGCCCCTGATTTTGAGGGGAAAATTTTTTCCGGCAATGTTTGTGTTATTTAGTTTTTACAAGCCCTAAAGGAGCGCTTGATGTCAAGTAATTTGAAGTAACTAACCGTAACAAAAATGACCGACAAGCAAAAAAAAAGGTCGTCAACTTTTTCGCAAACTTGTGGTAACTTGTCAGTTCGATAGTGTCTTGCCCCCCTCTGAAAAACAGTGAAATGACGGCTCTGCCCCCATCCAAGTACTAACTGCGCTCAGCATTGCCTAATTTCAGTGTTCTGACGGGAACCGGTCAGACATTGCCAAGTACATTGTTTTGAAGCAAAAATATTAAAACGTGGACATTATTTGAATATTACTATCTATAATATTACTTTGTATCACAAATATCACTAATATTTAACTCAGAAATAAATGGGGGACAAGACCTCGCATATAGTATTTACTACTCCCTTAATGTGTAGCAGCTTTCCCTAGTAAAGCTAAAATAAGCGAGAATGTTTCAATTTACTTTCGATTGTTTGACAAGTATTCTGTATAATTTTATGTACACATTGTTGTACCTGCAAGTTTCGTGTCCTAATATTTGAATGTATTTATAGCTGCTGTAGACAATGTTTGTGTATTTGCATTGGATAGAATTATTTCTTTCGAACGTTTTTATTTAGACGAATTAATAACTTTTCCCATCTTCAAGCGGAGAAGAAGAGAAACTATATCAAGAAACCGCTGAATGCCTTTATGCTCTTTATGAAAGAAATGCGTCAGAAAGTGATCGAAGAGTGTACGTTAAAAGAATCGGCTGCCATCAATCAGATTTTGGGCAGGAAGGTAAGAAAACACTGGACTGGTCTTTTTTAGCATAATTTTTGTTATTATGATAGTGTAGTGGCGCCCACAGACATTTTTCCAAGGGGGAAAACCAGTGGCGGCTCCACAGGGGGCCAGTGCCCCCCTATTGAGTGCCTGGCCCCTCAGTGCCCCCCTGTTGGGACCCTATACTTAATACTACGTACCTAACAACAAATGGCTGGCCCCCATGATTAGAAGTTGCCACCCCAACGGCCCCCCACTTGCCAAATCCTGGAGCCGCCACTGGACAAAACACAATGGTCATGGCTAATATAGTTTTAAAGATATTTGATTCAATGGTTCTTAGTTCAAGTTCGGTTTCTCGGTTTCACTTTGTGTATCGGTAGTGTTTTAGTGTGAAAATACAGTGAAACCCGCTTAATTGCATAGGTGCCGTGCAAGCCTTGCTTATGCGATTAACTGGGCTATGCGAATAGCCGGGACGTCTGATAATTTATATAATGCATTAAAAATAATGATAATTAGTTGTACGCACAAAGCACTGGTTCGGGTTTTTGTGTTGTTATGCGATTTTGAGGGTTATGCAATTAAGCGGTATGCGATTAAGTGGGATCCACTGTATTGGTTAAAAGCCAAAATATAGTTAGTTACAAAAGTAGATTTGCATTTTCTGGAGGGCCAAGTGCCCCCTCTTGCCCCAATGTATTGGCGCCCTTGATCATGTGATGGGGTTGAGTGGAGTAGGGGTAGAATTCTTGCTACACATTCGGATGGTTGAGAGTTCGAATCTTACCGTAGCCGGTGAGTAGCTACCTTTGCCAAGTTGATCACCCCTAATTATCTGTGATGAACTTGAGGGGAACCACATCGCCCAACTCATCCCAGGGGTGATATCTAAATGTCTTAGGGCAAAGAAATCGTCGTCGTCGTCGCCGCCACCACCACCACCACCCCCATCATCATCATCACCATCATCATCTTCTTCTTCTCTTCTTCTTCTTCTTCTTCTTCTTCTTCTTCTTCTTCTTCTTCTTCATCAATAATGTATAGCGCCGTATTAAGTACAATTCTTTTGTTTTATTTATAATAAATTATTCTTTCTGTATTTAGTTATCTTCAGATCCTATTTGTTGATGTGTGGGAGATTTTGCATTGGATCCAGGGGCAGTTGTTTAGTGGACATTAGTGGACAGTTCAAGAAGTGCGCATTATGACCGTCTTGATTATTCACGTATACCATTGGCATAACCATAGGGGTCGAGGGGGAGGGGGGGATTTGATCTGGGCTGGGACCTGAGATTTGTGCAAAACCATTGAGTAGTGGGTAGGGGGGGGGATAGGTAGTATGAGAATGTGGGAAAGAATAAGGCAGTTTAGGGGCTGTCCATTAATTGAGTCAGCAAAAGATGGGGGAGGGTGTTTGAACAAGTTTGGCAGTTGTTGGCCGGGGGAGTCAAGAGAAGTTGTTGTCAACAATTTCATTTTTTAACAAATAATCAAAAATTATAAAGTTTCATGTAATGCTATTTATTGCTTGCTACGAAAAGAAGCCTGAAAAGCAAAAAAGGTCATCACCGCCACATTTTGACACTTGATGAGCAAGCAAAGGGGGAAAAGGTCTCATCACAGCAAAAGATTAATAACCCTCTAAACTTTTTACGGGAACCCGTCACGGATCTAAGAGGGGTCGAAAGTTTTGACATAATTATAGGGGGTGACTGAAAATTTGACAGTTGTTGACTAGGGGAGGGGGTCAAAATTTCCCCAAAAATTATTTACGTAATAAAATGGGCAGCCCTTTAAGGTAGGGAGCTTGACAGGTTTTTTTCTCGTCAAACCTTTTCATCTGAACACCTAAAAATGTCGATGTGCCCCCCCCTATTTCGGAATCCTGGCTCCTCCACTGTCGAGAGCAAGGCGAGCCAAAATACTCTTCGATTTTCAGGGTGACAAGATTTCCTTGTGCATGGTAATCTACAAGAGCAATAAAAGCGTTGAGCTGTTTCCTTTTATAGATCAACGTAACAATTCCAATAATGTTTGGCTTTATCAAGCATTTAGACACATTCCGCTGTCAACAAGCCTTCGAATGTTGCCTGGTTTTAGCTGTGGTGGGTGTCGATAAGGGAATGACTTAATTAAGGGGAACTATTTCTTGGTTTCACAGCCATAATTATTTATTCTGCATATTCATTAACTTAAGCATTCATCCCGTTTTAGGGGTTAATGTGCATTGCATTGCAGGCTGATTTTTTGCTGATTTTTTTATTTTTAGCTCTTTTGATTTTATTCAACCATGCATTAGCGTCGCCACGGGTGGGGGCAAATGTGGGCAACTGTCTCTCCCCCCACCTGCCCCCAGACCACCTACCAGATTCGCGCAAATCCGGTGATAAGGTTTTTTGTGGAGGGTGTGTGTGGGGTGGGGGTAAGGAATCTGACATGCCAGCCCCCCTTTTGCCCCAAACCCAAAACTCCTGGCGACGCCACTGCAACCATGCCATAATTCAGATTTTGAGAAGTGCTAGGTAGTACCAGTACTTAATTGGTTGCTGAATTTACCATAATTTGGATGAAAAACTAAAGTGAAAATCTTGCAGTGTTTCAGAAAATTGTTTGCTCTTTTCCTTTGTTCAAGCCTCTTGTTACATTTTCACACAGGCTTACTTTGCCTGCTAAACCATTTGGAA
Source organism: Metaphire vulgaris (assembly GCA_018105865.1). Classification (NCBI taxonomy): domain Eukaryota; kingdom Metazoa; phylum Annelida; class Clitellata; order Crassiclitellata; family Megascolecidae; genus Metaphire; species Metaphire vulgaris. The sequence goes on from CM030869.1 coordinate 7,710,771, forward strand.
GTTGATTGATTGATTGATTGATCGACTGATTGATTGATTGATGTTTGGAGGTCTGACATATCAAGACTGATGAATGAACATGTGCAGTTAGCTAAGCAATTGCTCAGTTTCTAAATTTCAATAATTTTACACGAATTTCAACTCAGATTATTGTGTTGTGTGTTATCTGCATAGAATTTCATTTCAAATTTTAAAAAGCCTTGAATGAATACCTTGAAACTTTGCCTATCTTTTTGCAATGTTTAAAATTAGGTTTTACTGTTTTAACTAGGTTTATTTTAGTGTAAGCGATTTGCTTTTGGCTTTTGTGAGATGAAAGGGAAGAGAGATTTACGCAACACAGGAGTTCCGGAAATAACGATAATTTATTACATGCAGTAATGAATTTACTGTGAATTATAAATTGTGCAATTTGCAGGTAAATGCTTTAACTGCATTGTTAATTCTGATACAGTGTACTGTAAACATTCTCTACTTGTTGTAAATGGATCAGCAACATCAATGCACAGATAGGAGAGGAGGAAAACAGGTGATGATTTAACACACTGTATTAAGCCAGCATCCAGCATTATGAGAGACAGACAGACAGACGGACAGACAGACAGACAGATAAGGCAGAAAAAGAGACAGGCAGGCTGACAGAGCACCGACACATGCACAAAGACTAGAGAGACAGACAGACAGACAGACAGACAGACAGAAACAGAGACACAGAGAGAGACACACAGACAGAGCCGGCAGAGAGAAGCACCAAGACACACACCCACACACACACACCCGCACATACACACACACACACACACACACACACAGGGACAAAGAATGTCTTCTTTGTGGTGGGTTTCAGTGCGGGTGATTTCCCTGACTGCAGCTGATCCATCGGTTGCTTTGTTACCGGTTTTTCTTGTCTTCTCCTCCGTCGCCCCGTAGAGTGCCAGATTCTTTCTTTCCTCTTCCTTCCCTCCCTCCTTCCCTTCCTCCTTCCCTCCCTCTCGCCTCCATCTATGTATCATTGACTGGGGATTTGCACTTCAAAGCCGCGCCCTCCTACCTGTGCATGTCATGTCGTCGACATCATCTCTCTCTCTCTCTCCCTCCCTCTCTGTCTCTGTCTCTGTCTCTCTCTGTTCCTCTGTCTCTCTGTCTTTGTCTCTGTCTCTGACTGTCTGTCTCTCTGTCTGTCTCTGTCTGTGTCTCTCTGTCTCTCTGTCTCTGTCTCTGTCTCTGTCTCTCTCTCTCTCTCTCTCTCTCTCTCTCTCTCTCTCTCTCCTCCGATGCTACTCAGTCACACAGCTTGCCACCATATGCAGTCGTAGTTGTCGTCACTCTACCTGTGTTCCCATGCCTTCTTTTTCTGATATGAAGTAATTTTCTTCTTCTCTTCAACGCCGAGGCATCACAGTGAGTCGGCGAGGATAGGATGAGGGAAGGAGGACAGCGGGGGGGAGGGGGAGGGGGAGGGGGAGGAGCAGGAGGGGTGACTGCACCAGGCGTGTGACTTCAAAGAGCCTTGCTGGTTAACTGGAAATGCAGAAGTCAAATCCGACTAATTAAGTCGTTCTGGATTGATTTTGAGAATCTTGGAGGGAGTAGTTTTCCGAGAACATGTTATTTCCAAGAGACCTGGAGAATGAATACCTGTCGTCGGTCGTTTTACACCTTGTGTTCTGCTTGTCGCTGCTCTTTTTCTCTTTCTACTATTTTGATCTTCTTTGGTCCTTCATCTGGTAGTCTTTTGGCAAAACTCTTTTTTATCAAAACTCTTTTATCAAAACTCTCTAACAGTCTTCTTTTCATGCAGGGTTATTGTTATTTCTACGATTATCAAATGGGGTTGTCGGGGTTGTCGGTCTCAAATAGGGGGGGGGGTGTTGGAGGGTGTTATGGGTACATCTCAGGCTCGGATTTGGGAAAATTGGGAGGGGGTGTTGGGGTGTGTTAGAGGGTGTAAAAATATCTCTGTTTTTATGACATTTGTCATTAAGCATATGCACATCCATGCAGCTGTTTAGGTATCTAGTGTGTATATATAATATTTACAGTATTTAAAAGTTACTTCATCATTCTACTGTATTTAAAACTAAATGTTGTTTATTGTTTGCTAAATGTTGTATTCAAGCTAAATGTTGTTTATTGTCTGATATGGAAAGTCTTCAAAATCTGAATTTGTGAGGATGCAATAATCTATGCAATTTTCATGAATTTTTTGCGACATAACTCTAGTTTTCTAGAATAAGACTTACTTGAACACATTCATATGCACATAATTGTGTCATACCCAGCGTCGGGCTTTTGCAGCGACTGGACCCTCCCTCCGGAATGCCTTGAACCCATCCATTCGGGAATCACTTCTTACTCCCTCGCTCTGCTCAATGCGAAAGCTAAAGTCTCATTACTTTACGCTGCGACTCCAATGCTAGGAGCAAATCTCAGTAGAAATAGAAGCGGCGCTATACAAATGTCACATTACATTACATTACATTGTAGCTCTAACAGTTTCTTGTTCTGATTACATAATTTGTCATTAAACATCAGTGCATCCATGCTGCTATTTGCGAAACAGACGAACATTCACATGCTTATTTGTGTTTATTTTACTGACACTTACGTGAAATTTGCTGACATAAGTAATAAACATACCAAAATTTACTAAACTGATGAACAATTAAATGGAAAAGATGAGAATTGAAATTTTAGATTTTGTGCAACAATTGCGCGCTTAGGCACACGATGTATGCCGCATGCATCCATGCGTCTGTCAAAATACATGCACATCTGAGGCACAGCTTGTGTATGCTAAAAATTATGAATGGTATTTGAAGGATCTGCTGACCAGGCATGTTTTTGTTCTTTGCTGATAAATTTAACTATATTGTAATGTAATGTAATGTGACATTTGTATAGCGCCTCTTCTATTTCTACTCAGAGGCGCTCCTAGCATTGGAGTCGCTGGGTAAAGTAATGAGACTTCAGCTTTCGCATTGAGCAGAGCGAGGGAGTAAGAAGTGATTCCCGAATGGATGGGTTCAAGGCATTTCAGAGGGAGGGTCCAGTCACTGCAAAAGCCCGATGCTGGGTAAGAGCAGTGCGCGTGATCTGGGACATAAACATTCTTCTGTATATTATAATATTTGTATATTATAATATTTGTATATTATAATATTTGTATATTATAATATTTGTATATTATAATATTGCTATGCTGTTACAGTGGCATGCACTGGAAAGATCGGAGCAGGCCAAGTATTACGAGATGGCCCGCAAAGAGAAAGAGCTCCATATGCAACTGTACCCCGGCTGGAGCGCGCGCGACAACTATGCAACGCATACGAAGAAGAAGAAGCTCAAGCGAGAGCATCCGCATCACGAAAACGGCTCTGCGGATTTTGAAAACCAGGACGGTAAAGTATCTCTTACGGATCAAAAGCGAGGCAAAGATATTATGGAGTAGATGTCAATTAGAAGATATGTGTTTTTTAGCTCTTACGCTGCCATTGCGGTCGTTTTCGACCGCACAACAAAACGCACCCATTTCTAAATACAGACCGCTATTATTTAGAATCTAGGGTTATTCTATACCTGAAAATAATCAATTTCTGTGGAAGATCTGGCTATTTGAGTTAGAGCAATCTGTTTTCGATATCAGGTTGTTGTTGTTATGTATGTGTACAGGGATATTTTTACACCCTCCTACAACACCCCAATTTGAGGTCAACACCCCCAAAAATTTCCTAATCTAACAATTGTATGTACCCTAAATAACACCCAAACACCCCCCATATTTTACCGACACCCCCAAATTCACAATCCTAGAAATAACTCTGCCTGTATTATTTATTGTTACTTTAGTATTTAATTATGTTATTTTTTATTATGTTCTATTATTTATTATGTATGTGTATCTGTTGTTTTTGCAGTGTCGGTTGATGATTTGACGGGATCTTCAGCTGCAAAAAAGTTCTGTGTCCGCTACAATCAAGAACACCACAGTGATTGGTGTAATTTTTATAAGTAAGTCGATAAATTACTTGAATCTACTATTTTGGGGGATTTTTAAGTAGGCCTATAATTTATAAAATTGAAAAAACGAGATGGGGGTCTATTAATAAAAACAAAATCATGTAGCAGTTTCTTTTATTTCTTTCTTGTAAACGGTGCAGTTTACATATAATTAAAGACAAAGTAGCAATTTTATTGATTGTAGGCCAAATGCATGTTATTTGAGGTGCTGGGGACCAGAGTGAGATGTCCAAAAAAGTAAAATTTTGTGAATACGGATTTGAAATTTGCAATGAACTTGTAAAATCACCAAGTTACAATTTACAATTATATACCGGTAATACAAAGTTTTTCCTTGGTCCATCTGGTTATGTTTGCATTTTTTGCCACCTACATGGGTGTCCGGTATTTTGGAGACAGGGACATGGCAACCCTACTTAATATGACTCCTGGGCCTAAAATTATTTTAGTTTAAAGTATATTTGACATGTCTACACACCATCCATATCCACTATAGTCAACCTACGGTAATTTGAGATTTTAAAAGTATCTTGTATTGGTATTTAAATATACTGATGCAAATGCCCTTTTTTATTATCAAAGATACAGATACTAGATATTGTCACAATATGTATCTTTATACAAGATACAAGACACTTTTCTGTATCTAAGATACGTATCTTGATACATGTCTCTTAGATACTTAACAACACTGTCTGTCCTTGTGTGCAAGGTTTGTGATATATGTGGTTTATTTTTGTGGTAGGTTTCAATATAGAATGTTGGGGTAAATACAATGCATTGGGGGTCTGGTAGATTTTTCTATCGGTGGGCTATGTATGGATCTTTTACCTGGCTGTTTCCTTGAGTAGGGTTGGTGTCACCCAGTGCAGTAAAATTGTGGTGTCACCCAACATTTTATGATTTATACATGTATGTGAAACTTATTCTGTTATACTATCTATTTCGTTTATAATTATTATTAATAATCTGATCAATATTTTTCTTTGCTTAGAGATCTTGTCATATTTTAAAATATAGTTTTTGTGATCATGGGGTTGTTTTGGTTTTATTTATAACTTAAATTCAGATTTTGTATCTTTAGGTCGGATAGTGAGAGCATTGGAGATGGTGAGAATGTCTTAACAAATGCAGCTACTAATATAACAACATCAATAGCTCAAAGTCAGTCAAGTTTATGATTTTGGTCCAAGTCCCCGGTAAGTGCATTCCCATTTGGAAGTTTCTATCCTATCTTAGACATTAGCAAAAGCCCTCCAATTGACCGAATAATGGTCACATGTCCATGTAAATAAAACAAAATAAAATATAATGTTATCTTGGCTGGACCAAATAAAAGTGGTTTCTTTCACAGTGTTTGTACCAGCTGGCCTTTGAAATAGCATTACAGACAGCATGGTTATTATACATGCACATTTTATGAGACAGTTCAAGCTTCTTATTTTTACTGTCACTGTCTGTCAGGGGCATACACTGTAGCGACGGGGTTGGTGGGGGTATATTGGTATATATACCCCCAAAGTCAGTATATATATAATACAGTATATATAGCATATATACAGATATATATGCATATATTATATATATTATTATTATTATCATTACATAGATAATTTACGAAACGCTCTGACATAACTAAGACTAAAGTTGAGAGTGTTTTATATCAGCAGTTCGTCGGTTTGTACAGAAAGATGTATGTGTGTGTGTGTGTGTATATATATATATATATATATATATATATATATATATATATATATATATATATATAACAATGTATACCCACAGATTTATGCCCCCATCAAATTCATGGCTATACCCTGTCCACTCTTACTGGTGTATTGTGTGTTTCAGTTCCTTGGCGAGAGCAGTGATGTTGGATTTATGAGGGTGAGGGATCAATCAAAATTGGTTGAGGACGACCTTCACTGGCAATCAAAAAACCATTTCTTGTCTGTTCTGCTCCACTGGCATTCAAAATTTTGGCCTGGAAGCATTCCCACCCACCCCCACCCCAATAGTTTTAGGAAAAACATTGGACAATGTTTAATAGACTTAAGGTAGAAATTATTGTATTTCTCAGCTATTGCTGTTAATGTGAGTTCTCATCTTGTAGGTCGCTGGAAGGCAACTGACTCTTCTCAAACCTAGGAGCAGGATAAATTCGAATGAAGATCGAGAGTGTACAGGATTCTGATCCACGATTGGTAGTAAGATCATAAGGTCATGAGGTCGTGAGGTCGTGACATTCGACCAGCTTCTCTTTGTGCCTCATCCAACTGTGGCTAGTTTAAGGGATGAATGTTATTAAGAGAAATTCAGTCATATTCTACGGTAGACGATTACCGTATTCCTTAAAACCATGAGCGTAAGTTCAGAACTGTTTCGCTCTGTATGGACTGAAGCCAATATGATCAAAGGATTTGTATGATTGTTGCCAAGTACATAAAGTATACGTTATTAACCCCTTAACTGGGTATTTAACTGTAACTCAATGTAAAATGAATGGATATATCCGGGGTCCCCAGTTAAGGGGTTAAATACAAATTGGATTTTTTCACATTGTAGTCTTATCGGGTAAAGCGGTTTGTCTAGTATATCAATCTAATTACATACCATGGCATCATGTTTCCTATGATGAACAGAGAAATCACAAAGCTGCATCATGGAATACAAGATGATTATATCATCTAGATCATCTTAGGCAGACTGACGATTTTAAGTCTTAACATATTATGTTGTTTTGCATTTGCCAAAGTTAATTGACAAAACAGAAATACACTGTTTGTCTTGTCTTGAATGTATTAAAAGTTACCATTAGTAATAGTAGTGATGCTGTAAATGCGTGTACCGGTACCTCTGTAACGATTGTAATTTTTACAGCCCGTAATGGTTGCTGATGACCTGAAAGTCTGTTTCTTGCGCTGCATACTTTGCATTTACGTGTACTTGCAGTATGTCTGAATTCATTAACATATCATTTTAGTTTCTGGATTATCGCCAGTCTTTAAGTGACTTTGACTTCTACTGTTTTGCGACTGCTTTATTGACTGATGTATATAGCCTTATGTTGGCTCTAAAGAGGACCTAATCCAGGGTTGGTTGAAGACTATGTGTGATTTCAAGTGGTCGTTGTCAAGACCCAATTCTAGCATTCCCTGAGCAGGTAAAAAAGATGGATTTGCCAAACCAGTTTGCATAAATCTGTGTGACAACCTTTGGTTTGCACATTCGAATATTACAAGAATGCCGGGGCCCTAAGTTAATTAATTAATTATAATTAAATCAATTAATTAATGCAAGATTATTTAATTATATTCTAGTTTCAAAGAACATGCGGTTTGTTTGCCCTCTAGTGTGGTGCCCTGAAATGGATGACATAAAGTCTTCTTCCAGGGTTTGATGTTTTGACATGTCCCCTCAACTAGCACACAGTGGTTGTTCAATTGGTTGAATGTATCCATAAGGTATGTAATATCTGAAGCTTCACTAGGCCATTAGAATTCGTGTTAAGTTAAATTTTAATATCTGTGTTGATCTCTGGTCTATGTTCAACTGTTTGTCAGACCATGAACAGTTTTATTTAATAATTATTGTTATTTGTACACAGATGCATTTGATAATGACCAAACTGACTTCTTATCTATTCTGTTCCATCATATTACATTATTACACACTATATTACCGGTACATGTTACATACATTCAGTAAATTTTCGTGCAATTTTATAATAATTTTGTGTATTTTATCTTTCAAATGTTTCTTCTTTGCTGTTTTACTTTGGCCTTTTGCAGAAGATGACGTTAACAGTTGAGCTTTCATTTAGACTCATTCATGACAATGTTGGTAAAATATGCTTAAAGTTTTTCAAATAAGACATTTTCCGTTGGTCTATTTCTGTCCTGTTATCAAGGAGGTCATTGACCAATTGATGCAATATTTACACTTTGTACGATACATACTGTTTTACTCAATAGCATTGTTTTAGCGTATTTAAGTTTTCATTGGTCCTACGTAGATTTGCATCCAGGTCAGCGGGTACATTTGGGGAGTGGGGCAAATTTCTGCAGCCAGATGAGCACCTTTCTTATTGCCTACCATCCATTCCAAAAGTCTTGGTGGCCGGCAATTTCCGGACAGGTGTGTAAAATTCAGGCGCACCAATCCTGCTTGTCATTATAATAATGTTGTAGGTATAAAATCATGTCCTACACAAACATATAGCTTTCTCATTAACATATTAACCGATGACATTGTCAAAGACTGGTGTTTTGCTTTGCATTAGTCTTTTCCCAGTGTTTCTCTTTGCTCAGAGCACATTTGAATACCATGTCACATATTTATGTATCCCGTTGCATTCTGCATTGTCAGCTACATGAAGTTGGTTATCTTTGATATCATCTATTGTCTTATTTATGATCTTATGTTTTGCTTTTGAAAAGTTTCATTATTTTCCGACTTTCTTTCACTATGAAACTTCTTTTTGCCTGAAAGGGTAAATTGCTTGTAATAGATCAAATTGTCGACATTCTTCTGTCCCTGTGAAAATCAGGCTGTGTATCGGCATTACTATAGCACATCAGAGCAAAAGCGATGCAAAGTACACGCTCTACTATGTAAGCTTTTCTGATATATTAACAGTGGTGTTAATTTCAAGTTTTTTTGAACTTTTAAGACAAAGGCAGCAAGCAATATACCGTACTTGTAGGCTTCCTTTACCGGTATATTTATTTGTAGAATTTGAAAATGGACAGTCTGTATTGTAATAATTTATCATCTTTTCAAGTACTGCACTTTGTCCAGATGGGTTCCCATTGCAGCAGTTTGAGTGCTTAAAACAATGTTACAGAGTGGTCTGTGTGTAATATAAGGGCAACAAATATTGATGGTGATGATGATGATGATGATGATGATGATGATGATGATGATGATGATGATGATGATGATGATGATGATGATGATATTGGGTATGATGAATTCATAACACTAAATTCGTCGATTGAAGTTGTCTTCTGTAAAGTGGTGTTTAGTCTACGAAGCGAACAAGGCTATTTTTTTTCTATTGGTTTCTTTTACGTAGGAAGCAAGAGTAAAGCACTCGGTTAGGAAATGATTGAACCTCATGACTTTTATTTCTATTAGTGATGTCTGCAATATTCGTACCTGAGATCTGCAGGTTAAACATAGTCGAGGTTTAGTCATTAGTCAAGATTTACTTGAGGTTAATGCTGCAAAACTCTGAGCTTCTGTGATGGGTAAGACTTAGACATAGAATTCAGTTATTTTTGTTTGAGTGGAATCTCTAATATCTTAATTTTATGCATTGTATATTTGAAGCACTGTTTATGTTGTTGGCAGTTTATGTATTGGTTCAATTTTTTATCGATTCTTATAATCATTAATTGGCCCACTTGTGAAACCGGTTCCTGTCAGAACACTGAAGTTAATCAATGTTGAGCACGAATTGTACTTGGATGGGTGACCATGCCGAGATGGAGTCATGGTGTCAGAGACCAACCAAGCCGTTCATAGCTTAGGCATCGATAAATTGGTAGCAGCATTAAACTGGGATGCCAAAACGTGGGTCTAGAAAAAGCAATTGTCAACTACTCTAGACTAATGGCATAAGCCACCTGCATTGCTGCTTGTTTAGTAGCCAGAAATCAGCATCAAACCCTACTCTCGTTCAAGAACTGGACTAACTTTATCTTTAATAGTCATTAATATGTTTGCAATATTGATTTTTAAGTCAGTCATCATTTAGTATTAATTATTGCAATAGTTATAATGATTTATTATGTGTATTTTTAAGCTTTTGCTGTAATTTTCAGTTTGTCGAGTCACCTTTGAAGGTTTGTTCACAGGGTTAAGATTGAAATATCCAAAGTTTAGTAAAAGTTAACATACAATCTTGGTTCTTATGTAAAAGCTGTCAAGGACCTATGGGTCAGGTTAAATCTGACTTTTTGCCACAACTATGTTTGCTATATCTTTATAAGTGCAAACTTCTATTAGGCCTCTATAGGCTGTTGAACCCACCCCCACTTTTTGAGAGACTACCATAGAAAAGGGGAAGGTATAGAGGTTGGCCCCAAACTTTTTCATCCAAGTTTATGCCAATGGATATCTTATATCTTCAAGGATTCCTTCTCTAATGTTTCAGTGATTTTTTTAGAAATGTGTATTTAAATATGCCTATCGACTGTTAATACCATGACTTGCAACCAGGGTTTAATCTAGGCCGTTTCCGGGGGGAAAATTGCCCTTCCCCTCAATAAATTTCAAATCCCCCCGGAAATTTTGGCATACTACATCAACTAACAGCAGCCCCCTAGCAGAATTCACCCTGGCTTTGTCAGTCCCCCCTGACTTTGTCAGTTCCCCCCCGCCCCCAGGGTCCAGGAGTCTAGATTAAACTCTGCTTGCAACCAGAAATTTATGACATGTAAGTTGGATCCTGGTTGAAAATCTAGCTTCGCTTTGTTATTAAGCTTTAAAAAAGTTGTGAGTATTATGTTTATTTGTGAATATACTGGTACTTATACTATGAGGAAAATGTGAACACTTTTTAAAATTTGTTTTGCTGTTTTTAGTTGTTTCTCTACTTCATTTTCTGTTTAAAATATTGAAAGTTGGTTACAAGTCTGATATGTTGCTAGTCAACTGGTGTACATCGGTCTGCAAGTTACAACATTTTCTCAGTGAAATATATATATCAATGATCTTTAACTTGTATATTATGTGCATGTTCACAGAGATGATTAAACTATTATATGTAATTTATTGCGATATTCTTTATCAACAGTAAGGTTTGGCACCTCCATCAAAGTGCCAAACCCCTCTGCTGTTCTGACTGATCTTTCCAGATTGACCTGGCTCTAATTCAGCGGTTCTCAACCTGTGGGTCGCGACCCCCACGGGGGTCAAATGACGATTTGCCAGGGGTCGCCCGAGACCATCAGAAATATGGGGTTCTCTTGTCTTGTTATTGTACAAAATTTCCTCAGTGGTAGTTACGACGTACTAGTTGTTTTACTGTAATTGTCATTCGAGGATAGACATGGAGACAATTAAATAATAACGATTTCGAAAATTTTGTTTGTCGTAGCATTGATATTTTTAGCAGTTTACATTGTGAACGAAAATAATTTTACCGTTGGGGGTCGCCACATAATGGGTAATTGAATTAAAAGGATCGCGGCACTATAAAGGTTGAGAACCGCTGGTCTAATTCAATTTGGTGAGCCATCGGCTGATGCCCTGGGCAGTATGATAGTGGGCTTAGTGGCACCATAGAAGTTGATTGATTGATTGATTAACTGATTGAATGTTTTATTAACTGAGCCACAGTTACGAGCAGGGATCTTTTTCACCCCCCCAACACCCCCCAATTTGAGGTCGACACCCCCAACATTTGGTAATGTGACAATGGTATGCATAAAAAATGCATATTAATTAGTTCAGAACACCCCCCTCCAATGGAGAAGGACACCCCCAACCTTTATTGTCGGATATGACCTTTTTGCTTGTCAGAGCTTTTTTAGACTTGATATTTTACAGTGGTTCTCACACAGGGCAGTCCCTACTGAACCACTTTAAACCTTGTTATATTATATTATTATATGGTTTTTGCTTGTTTTTGGGACTTGATACCTTTTTTTGCTTGTCAGCCTTTTTCGGGCAGAGACTTCCAAATTCCGACACCCCAGATTTTCCTGACACCCTCCATAAAAACAATTCACAATCCTAGAAATAACCCTGGTTACGAGCATTCTCATTGGCCGGAGTTTGGCTATTCAAGCAACTTGTATTCCAAATTTCCAAGTTTGACGATGATACAGAGACGTACAGAAATATTGACTCTGTTGATGATGCCAAAATTTCACAGGAGGTTATGACGAAACTGTTTTAAAGGTCTGAGGACTAGCAGATGCTTTTTAATATGAATAAGTGTTCAGTAATGAACATGTTGGAAAGTCTAATCTTGACAGTGAATATGAATGGGCAGGGCCAACGAGGGGGGACAGAGGGTACATTATTACCCGGGTGTCCGGCGATAAACAAAGGGCCCGCTCTAACAATTAAAAAAGAAAAAAATTATTAACTGATAGATCTACCCAACTTCATAGAAAATAGTTTACAGTTTCCAAAAAGTGCGTATCGTGTGTAAAGGTCATTCGTGGAGCCTGGAGGTGATTTAAATGAGTTTTCAGCACTGCAATGTGCCCTCTAAGCCGTGCGCGCGCACAGAGGTCGCAAGGCAAGCGCGCTGAGGAAAAAATGGAGCGCACAAATTTGTTATTTCCCCCCAGTGCTTTCATATCATAAACGTAGGGCCTACTTACTGATAAAGATTCACGCTTTGTTGTGAACTTGTAACGGTTCCATATTAACTTCTGGTCTAGACTATGGACAAAAGGTCTTTTATTTGATGATTTGTGCAAAGCAAGCAGTTTCAGATATCGATAAAATTAAAAGAACAGAAAGCCAGCGATAGAAATGTCTTAGAATAGAGATTTAAAATCATTGGCGTAAACGTGGAAGTAAAAGTGGGGAGCCGAGCCCTGTACCTGCTCCATTCCCTATGGTAACCTCTCAAAAATGGGGGACTGGAGCCTAGAGGCGTAATAGAAGTTTGCACCTATGTTTGAAATGAAAACGAACAGCAACTTCGTTTAAGAGTTCATGGTTGCGCTTGATTGTGAACAGTTTCAAGATCTAGCAAATCGAATGGATATAGGAGGAACATGACGGACATTCAGCGCAAACTGTGAACCGCAATTAAGCTTAATGAATATGTTGAAGAACTAGAGAAGTAATCAATCAGAGATCTCAAACATTTTGGAACTGCGCCCAACTTCAGCGGTTTTGTAGCGTGTCGCGACCCTAATAATAGCATGTAACAAAAGTAACATCAAAAATGCGTTACGCCATCTGGCGAACGTTGGTTTAATGGAATCTTCCGAGTTTTGAATAAATGGCAAAACAAAAAAGTCGGATTCAATTGGAATAAAAAATATGGCAAATATGTTTGGCAGAATTATTCATATTTTTGCCGAATAGCCTAAGACGAAAGGAAAGAAATAGATATTGAAATTTTCTGAAAATTATCTTTTTAAAATTTTGCCAGGAACATACCTTTATTGCGTGTCCTAAAAATCCTATGAGTATGGCAAAATAGCTTAACCACCATGTGGGCATTGCATTTGTTATTTCAAGATTCCCAATTGTTATTGGAGTTTCAGAGCAAAATGGTAGGAATACGCTTTACTTGAGTTATTGCCAAATAAGATTCATAATTTTAAAAAGTGCTATAAGCAAGAGTTTCAGAAACCTTTTGGAACTGTGCGGCTTACGTCAGCGGCTTTATAACATGTAGTGACCCTGCAGACTTATTGTCGACTAAATTTGGATAAAGTTTCATAAAACACTAATCATTTTAATATAAGCTGTTAAGTTATCTTGGAGAATTGCAGGCCAATAAATTTCTTACAACCTAAACCTACTTGTAACTTTCAAGGCTTGTTAGTTGTTACATTGTGGTATTGGTTAGAAAACACATTTTATAATCTAATTTCGCACTACCCTGAGACCCATATTAGACAGAGCCCTGCGAGCTAGTTTTGGGTCACGACCCCCAGTTTGGGAAACACTGAATTATAGGAATACCATGTAGACATGATGATGCGCATTAGGCCTAAGAGTCATCTTCTTGGAGGAAGCAGAACTGACCTGGATCGAATGGGCACATAGTAAGAAGCATCAAGGAGAGAAACTCTACAGGCATGAAAATCATAACACCTTTGTAAAGTTGTAATGCTTAGTTTGTGATGCATGAATTTCTAAACCGAGTGTCTTCTATGGTTAAACTGCACGTGTAATCATAGTCGTAAACTACTATTGGGGCTCTAGACTAGAACTCCAGCATTTTGAGAGGTCACCATAGGAAAGTTTGGTCACGATCGAAACCAAAACCCCCTTCCGGAAATCCTGGCTACGCCACTGCACAACGATGTTAATGAATCGGTCAGATAGTCTTAGTTGTGTAAGGAAATCCAAATCACAGTTTCACCGAACAGTGGCGGTTCCAGGATTTCTTGGTGCGGGGGAGGGGGGGCTAAATGAATTCACAGGAAGTTGGTGGGAGGATGAAAATAGAAGGAAAAAATCAATAAACTGCCGAAAAGACTGACAAAAGGGAATTTTATACCTAATTTTACTACACTTTTACCAAAAATAGGTCGAGAAGCAAAAACAGATCATCCGCAGTTTTTCCCCGTAGTTTTTCTAGGCTTTTACCCAAAAATAGGTTTCATAAGCAAAAAAAGTCCGGTGGGGGATGCATATTTGCAAATATAAATCACCAATTGAAACAAAATAATAGTATAGTTGACGACCTTTTTTGCTTGTCAGGATTTTTCCTTGTTGTTAATTATGCGAATGATAATCTTTTTTTGGTTGTCAGAATTTTCCGCTGGGAATCCATGCCTCCCAGTGTTTATTCTAGGCCTTCTTTGAGGGGAAATCCCCCCAGTTTTAAAATTCAAAATTCCCCCTCCAAAAAAATTATATGTTGGCTGGGGGATGGAAATTCCCCCCTCACAAAAGTGTGGAGACTCAGACCCTAATTGTCCCCCCAAACATTTCAAAATCCCCCCAATGTCAAGGTGGCTAGAATAAACACTGCATGCCTCCCCCTTCGGAAAATCCCGGCTACGCCATTGCTTTGAACGATTTAGTAAGACATAGGCTAATCGTTGTTCTCTATTCTTGCAGCCATGAGTTAAAACCTTTGAAGCGGCACATATATTACCCGCGCCTCTAGTATTAAGTCTTGTTCTGATCTCTCATCGCCGTATTGCGCGCACTATAAACCAGGGGTGGGCAAACTACGGCCCGCGGGCCGCATGCGGCCCGCGGGCGGGTTCCATGCGGCCCGCCAGACCATTTAGAAATATGCAGAAAGTGAGAGATGATTTGAAATTATTTTAGAGAAAGTTTGAAAAACTTGTCATTTTATATGAAAATCATGGAAATGGTTATTAAAAATTCGATATTTGAGCAGCAAATAGTAAAATAGTTAATATCATAATGCTACTCTGCTAGTATAGATGAAATAAATGATACTAAAATGCCTAAACTTTAGTCGTAAATGCTAGCTTCATTAATAAAATTTATGCTGTGTGAAAGCATCTTACTGTAATTATAAACATTTTTGCTTTTTGTTTGTGCGGTCCGCCTAATGTAGTATTAGGTTTCATGCGGCCCGTTAGTGAGAAAGTTTGCCCACCTCTGCTATAAACGATCAAAAACGCTTACTTTGTTGTCAAAGGGGAAACATTCTTTCAACGTTAGACCCATTTTAGGCCTCGTGTGTCATGAAGTATTTTCGACTGCGTAGTTCTAATAGACCATGTACGTGTGTGCGTGCATGTGTGTGTGTGTGTGTGTGTGTGTGTGTGTGTGTGTGTTACAGTGGAGTGCGCAATCAATACTGCAAAGCGAAAACGATAATTACTGTATTTATTAGAGCGAGAATTTTTTCAATTACTGTATAAAAACTGAACAAAATGCTTCTCTACTGCTCTGAAATTCGCGGGCGCATTGACGCTGGTATTTTTTAATCTGCTGCGTAAATCGCAACTGCAATATTGGAATAAGGAAAGCATCATATTTTTAAAAGTAGCCTATGCCTACACGGCGCCGAATACAATATATAATATCATAGACGTGCTTAGCATCGAGTCATCGGTGGTGTTGCAGATCCAAACTCCTTTATTCGACTGTCAAACATTGCTACATTGTTCACAAGTGCTTTACAAAATTTGTATAGCCTAATGATGATGATGATGATGATGATGATGATGATGACAATACTACTACTACTACTACTACTACTACTACTACTACTACTACTACTACTACTACTACTACTACTACTAATATTGCAGCAATAATATCAATAATAATAATAAGAGTTTATAATAATAATAATAGCAACATTATTATAACTATACTGGCTTGATAACAACAACAACAACAACAACAACAACAACAATAATAATAATAATAATAATAATAATAATAATAATAATAATAATAATAATAATAATAATAATAATAAATAGAGTGATTCAGAAGGATCTGCTCACCCATCCATTCATTCACATTATGGTCTTGCTGTGTAATCTCATTCTTTGCCCTCTTGTCCTCTAGTGGGTTTGTTTCTGTATTCTCCTTCTTTGTCTTCTAGTCTTTGAGTCTACAAATAACAAAACTTCGCAGTATACTGCCTACAATACCAAAAATGCTTAATTCAGTCACTATACTTTATCTTGCTCAAATTTATTTCCAGGCATTCTAACGAACACCTACCGATAACCCCCCCCCCCACTACATTTTTTGCCTATGGTCATTTCAAATCCAAAGCTAGATTAAACGTCTAGGAATTATGAACAGCAGTGCAAATGTGCGATATTTGAGTGACTTACTGCGATGCCCTCTTGCGGCCTGCCAATGTCACAGATCTCTTTGCTGCGTGTGTCTATAGTACCAACATAGAGAGAGCACTATCAGACATATTCTTATCAGTCCCTTCTTAGTCCACACAAGTCTAAATTCGCCGAGCAGTCGAGAGTCGAGACTGTGCGCACTATTGGACTTCTTGGATACACTCTATGCTTCGTATTTACTTGTAAATAAATGAACACTAGAAGAAATGCGTGTGCATTAATTATTTTCTCGTTGAGTTCAGTGCAAGAGATCAACACTCGCCAGATATGAAACTGTGAACAAAATCCGTCTTTCCGCCTTGTTTGCAAGTAAGACAATGATTTACATAATCGTTTCCTTTGTGATTATCCGACCATCCAGCTATATAGGCATGTGGTTTATTTATATGGGGCTTATGGGCAGTGGCGGCTCTAGGATTTGGCAAGTGGGGGGGGGGTCGTTGGGGTGGCAACTTCTAATCATGGGGCCAACCATTTGTTGTTTAATGTATGTAGCATTAAGTATAGGGTCCCAACTGGTGGGCCACTGGGGGGCCAGGCTCTCAATAGGGGGGGGGGGGCACGGGCTCCCTTGCCCCCCCGGTGGAGCCGTCACTGCTTATGGGCATGAACTTAATATTACCCTAATTTTTTCAGACCACTTTGGGGAGATCACGACGGTCCCTCTGGTCCCCTGTCGGAACTCGAAATGTTGGTCTATTAAAACTTTGATGCCAGGGACATAGCCATGAATTTGATTTGGGGGTATAAATGTTTAGGGGGGATAAATCTCATCTATAAACCACATACACCATCATAAACCACATATAACCGCATGTAAGTCACATAAAAACTTGAGGGTAGACTGATTTTGGGGGTATATATACCGATATATTCCCGATTGCTACGCCCCTGTTTGACGCCCCTATTTTTATGAGCTCTGTGGTTACGTCGGCGAGTACGGTAATAACTGTGTAAACACTATATAAACTCACCAGATCTTCAGTGGTTGTTCTAGCCACCTTGACATTGGGGGGATTTTGAAAAGTTTGGGGGGTGGCAAGGTTTGAGTCTCTACAATTTTGGAGAGGAAATTTCCACCCCCAGCCAACATATAAACAATTTTGGGGAAGCTTAAATCTTGGGGGAGGGGGAATTCTCCCCAGAGAAGGCCTAGAATAAACTCTGCGAGATCTTACTTAATTAGAGCGGGTTGGAATACAGTTGAACTTCGATAGCCTATAACGAATCCTCGGTTTTAACCCCTTAACCGTGTATTTAACTGTAGCTCAATGTAAACTGGACGGATATATCCGGGGTCACCAGTTAAGGGGTTAACGAATCCTCGACTATAACGTATCGCAATGTACGGTCAAGTGTGATGCACTACCATAGTGTATACATTGGATATAACGTACTGTACCTCGTATATAACGTATTCAATTTTACAGACCCACTAAGTACGTTATAACGAAGCTTCGCTGTAGGTCATTTATGAACTAGGCCTCTGTATTGAAGTGGCTGGGTGAAAGTTTAGGAAGATACGCACGCCACTCAAGAGAATAAAACTATTCCGGACATAATCAGAGATGATCAAACAGGCCTACACGCACCCCATAAATAAACTTAACTATGTTCGATGATAGAGATGTCATCTATTGAAATGCCGACAGATACAAAAAATTTGAAAAATGGTGTCTACATACAGGTGGGGAACAGACAGCGACCAAGGGAGCCAGCTACATGTAAGGCTTATAGACAGACTTCTATCGTTGCAGGCCCAATGCATTTATGCTCTGAGAGTGTTTGCTACTGAACCTATACTTAAAAGACGTCTGCTGGAACGGCAGTTTGAGAAATGTACGTTGCAGGGGCTTATAACTTAACAATGAATAAAACTAATAATGCAGGCTACAAAACAGATATGCACACACACACATACACACACACAGGCAAACACACACACACACGGGCCGGATGAGTCATTTAAAAAGAAAGATCTAAAGAAGACTGACTTGTCATCAACATGTCTCTCTCTCTCTCTACTACTACTACTACTACTACTACTACTACTACTACTACTACTACTACTACTACTACTACTACTACTATACTACTACTACTACCTCTACTACTACTACTACTACTACTACTACTACTACCTCTACTACTACTACTACTACTACTACTACTACTACTACTACTAACTACTACTACTACTAATAATAATAATAATAATAACAATAATAACTACTACTACTACTACTACTACTACTACTACCACCACCACTACTACTACTACTACTACTACTACTACTACTACTACTACTACTACTACTACTACTAATAATAATAATAATAATAATAATAATAATATTGCAGTGTTATAACCAGTTTGTAAATTCTTGCGGCAGTCTTGTTTAGCGAGAACATGCTGAAGAACACCCTTCGTTTTTCTCTTAGGGAAAAGAAGCAACATGAGTCTCTCTAAATCGTCTTTTGAGGAGCTGAGAGCGAAATGCATGAAAGAGGGAAAATTATTCGAGGATCCAGATTTTCCAGCCACCAACAAATCCATTTCCTCTTCTCCTGTATCCATTAACATCTCCTGGAAAAGGCCTCCGGTAAGTTTTAGCACAAGCGCATCTCTGCAAGCGCATATGACTTATCACCGAGCACAACAGCGTATAATAGTAACTGTACAACAACAACAACAACAACAACAACAACAACAACAATAATAATAATAATAATAATAATAATAATAATAATACCTCTGGAATCAGTGTTCCCTCTAATTTCTGTAGTCTGTGTGGTGCGCATGAAATTTCTTGTGTGTAAAATTATACATGGAAAGTCAACTTCTGTGCGCGCCCAGAATTCGTACGAACTCAACATTACTTGGGCCTATTATTTTGCTAACAAGCTACTACGTCTCAGAACACTCTTATCGGTCAATGATCCTCTTTTACAATTTTCCCACTACAACAATGTCACAAGCCTTAACAGTTGCAAGTAGACTTAGGTTTTAAGAAAATTATTTGCCCGCAATCCTCCATACACGGTTTATATTAAAACGATTAGTGTCTAATGGAGCTTTTATCCAATTTTAGTCCACAATAAGTTTGCGGGGTCACGCCATGTTACAAAGCCGCTGACCTGAGTCGCACAGTTCCAAGAAGTTTGGGAAAACCTGTCCTATAGCGCTTTTCAAAATTAATTTTATTTCGCAATAACGCAAGGAAAGCGTATTCCGACCATTTTGCTCCGAAACTCCACTAACAATAGGGAATCTCTATCAACGCTTAAGAAAGACCTAGCGGTTAAGCAATTTTGCCATACTCGTAGGATTTTTAAGACGCGTAACAAAGGTATGTTCCTGAAAAAGTTAATTTTCAGAAATTTCGTTCTCTATTCGTTCTCTATTTGTCTCCTTTCGTCTTATTTGGCAAAAATATAAATAATTCTGCCCAATATATTTGCCATATTTTTCATGCGAATTGAATCAGAGCTTCTGTTTTGCCATTTATTCAAAATTCAGAAGATTCCTTCCAAACAACCTTCGTCAGATGGCGTAATGCCTTTTTTCGATATTACGTGCTACGATTAGAGTCGCGGACACGTTACAAAACCGCTGAAGTGGGCCTCAGTTCCAAAATGTTTGGGAAACCCTTCTCTGAGTGATTCCTTCTCTTGTTCTTCAACATATTCATTAAGCTTAATTGTTGTTGTATATATATATATATATATATATATATATATATATATATATATATATATATATATATATATATATATATATATATGCATTCTCTTATCGTAGGAGTTTTGTAAGAAGCCACAGTTCATCGTTAACGAAGCAACACGCTTTGATCTCGACCAAGGATCTCTCGGTAGGCGATTGACAATTGTGTCACCGAACTGTGTTTTCCACAGACACATTGAACGATCGAATCGATATCGTCCATATTATTATTAGCAGAGATGTGCAGAATTTTAACTGGCAAAAGACTCACCATTGACGCAGCCTGGGGTGGGGGTGCAGAGGGACTCTGGACCACTATATTCCGGCTGGGACCGGACATGGAATTTGAGCAAAACCGGTGAGAAATTGGGGATTGGAGCGGTTGGGGTTGGGTTGGGTTGCATTATATATATACAGGGTGGCGCAAAAAAACCGGACTAGTCATTTAATATAGTCCGGTTTTTTGCGCCACCCTGTAGGCCTATATAATTATGTGAGACCCCTATTCCGGCTGGAACCAGCAATGAAATTTGCGCAAAACCGGTGAGAAATTGGGGGTTGAAGGGAAATTGGGCTGGGTAGCATGATTAAAGAGAATACGCGAACCCCCTTTAAAGTACGTCACAAATCTCGGAGCTCCCTAAAGGGTCGTCCATAAATTACGTCGCGCAGGTTTTCTATCTAACAAATTCGAGTTTCTCGTTCAATTTTCAGCAGCGAAACATAGAGATATTCAACTTCCGGTAATGATTACGAATGTAATTGACATTTAAAATTCCATGTAAATAGCATAATATAATTACTATGCACTGTATACAGTAGTATACACCAGTGACATCTTCCGCTAGAATACATCCATCAGAAGAGAAAGTAAAATACAATCGCATGCAATTTCAGGTTTCACACATACGGAAAGTATGACGTCACGCGCATGCGATCTTTATCCCCTCCCCATGTCACAAACTGTCTTAGACCCTCCCATGTCACAAACTTAGACCCCCTCGCCTCGAGCGTGACGTACTTTATGGACGGCCCCTCACCAATGCACCGCTGCGCCGACAAGTATCGTAAACTTACAGTAGCATGTTTTAAAGTGGCTTAAGAGGCATTACTGCCTGTGTGAAAGCCACTAGGGGCACTAACGGGGCTTGAACCCGCTCCGTCAGCCTGACGCTCCAGCACGTAACCCACTCTGCCATCTTCCAGTAAGAGTAAGTGCTAGCGAACGTTCCTCGGGGCGTTCTAAGTGCCGTGCTTGTTGTCTGTTGCGTTATCGTCAACTGTGCTGGCGATGGTCTGTGTTGGCTTTTAGGGAACTGCTGGTTCATCGCCGCCGCCGCCACCCTGGCCACGCGGCCAGATATGCTGGAGAGGGTGGTGCCGAAGGAACAGAGCTTCTCGGAAAACTACGCAGGTGCGTTTTTGGGAACGTTTCTGGGACGCGTTGCTTTGCTTGCTTCTAACTCTTTCGCCGAATGCAGTCAGTCAGTCCTGTCTGCACAAGGACTGTAGCCCCAGAGTGGTTATCGCAAGTAGAGTCATTAAAATGTCAGTGAGCCAGAAGCGTCCCAATGCATTATGGATAGAGCTATTCGGTTCGAGACTTAGGCTAATCTGGCGAGCATTGCTCCTAGTAGGAAGGATATATCAGTGTACATACTGTATATACACCCAAAATCAGTATATATATATATATATATATATATATATATATATATAATAATATACTAGAAAGATGCTCGCTTCGCTCGCAGTGCAGGATAATACTAATCCAATACCTATACCTAATACCCAATCATTGAATTCATGCTGAACAACATTTCAATGATCGCCACCTAGCCAAGCTCTGCGCCACGTAATAATTAGGCCTATGTACGTTAAAATCTACAATACCTGAAGACCTTGGAAAATCAATAATAATACCAATACCAAAGAAACAAAATGCAACTGAGTGCGAAGCATTCCAAACCATCAGCCTAATAAGCCATTTTGAAAAGCTATTACTAAAAATACTGCTCAAAAGGACGAAGAATAAAATCAGACACAAAGCATCAGAACAGCAATATGGCTTTAAGGAAAATTGTGGGTGCAGAAACGCAATATACATTCTAAGAAGAATCAGTGAGAGATGCATAGAAATGCAGAAGGATGTATATATCTGTTTCATAGACTATGAAAAAGCTTTTGATAACGTCATGCACAAAGAGCTATTCGACTGTCTGGACAAAGCGGGATTAGATGGAAAGGACATGAAAATATTCTCGGAAATATATGGGAAATAGACAGCAACAATCAGAATAAAAGGGAAAGAGGGAAACTGGATCAAAATACAGAAAGGAGCAAGACAAGGTTGCGGTTTATCACCAGAATTCTTCAATGCTTATGGAGAGGAAATCATGGAAAAAATAGAGAGCAGGGAAGGAATCATAATTGGAGGGCAGAACATTAACAACCTGAGATTCGCGGATGACGCAGCATTAATGGCGTACACACAAAAGAAGCTACAGGAATTAGTGGACGAAGTAGTTAAGGAAGACGAAAGAAAGGGTCTAAAAATAAATACAAAGAAAACATACTGCATGGTGATCTCCAAACAAAAAGATACACCAAGATGCCAACTATACATAAATGGACAACTAATAGAGCAAGTAAATGACTTCAAATATTTAGGAAGTTGGATATCCAGCAATGGGAAATGTGAAAAAGATATAACAACAAGGATTGCCATGGCAAAATCAGCATTTGTGGAACTAAAACACATCTTAACAAATAGGAGAATATCAATGGAAACAAGGATAAGGGTCTTGGAAACTTATGTATGGTCGGTATTGCTATACGGCGCAGAAACGTGGACAATTTCCAAACAGATGAAGAAAAAATTAGAGGCAGTGGAAATGTGGTTTTTTAAGGAGAATGATGAAGGTTTCTTGGACAGAGAAAACATCAAACGAGAAAATTTTGGAAAAGGCAAACTCAAGAAGGAAATTGTTAAAGACTATAAAGAAAAGACAACTAGAATTCTTCGGACACATAATGAGAAAAAAAGGCCTGGAAAACTTAGTCACAACAGGTAAAGTGATGGGGAAAAGAGCAAGAGGGAGACAAAGATTGACATTCATCGAAAACCTGCTATGCGACGTGAAAGACAAAATATCAGAAGTAGAACTGCTACAAGCGACATACGACAGAGAGAAGTGGAAGTCCATGGTCGCCAACGTTGTAAAACAAGGCACCTAAAGAAGAAGAAGAAGACGTTAAAATCACGCAACTGTGACCATTTGTGACGCTGTACACGTATTTTGTGTGTACGTTAAAATTGCGCAACTTCCTCAAGCTACGTCCACCGCTATCATCGCGACGTAAGGACTAAACCGTCTACCAATAGCTAGTCAACCAATGAGAACGCCTGAAGGTAACAGAGATACAGAATAAGGATCTTAATATTATAGATGTATATTGTATATGTAGGCCTATATATATATATATATATATCATATTAAGATCCTTATCTGTATGTCTCTCTGTTACCTTCAAGCGTTCTGATTGGTTGACTATTGGTAGACGGTTTAGACCGTTTAGTCCTTACGTCGCGATGCGTTGGTGGACGATGTTCGAAGACGACGTTGCTATTGGTAACAATTGTTCGTAGAATCGTAGTTTAACACGGTTTAGTCGAGTCATTGCAGCGTCAGAGGGGTGGGCGTGCGACAACGTTGCTATTGGTAACAATTGTTCGCAGCCTGAGGTAGTTGCGCAATTTTAACGTACATTTTAACGTACACAAAAAATACGTGTACAGCGTCACAAATGGTCACAGTTGCGTGATTTTAACGTACATAGGCCTAATTATTACGTGGCGCAGAGCTTGGCTAGGTGGCGTATGTACATAATTGAAACGTTGTTCAGCATGAATTCAATGATTGGGTTTTAGTATTATCCTGCACCGCGAGCGAAGCGAGCGCGAGCGAAGCGAGCATCTTTCTAGTAATATATATATATATATATATATATATATTATATATATATAACAACATATAGACCTAACTCCCAAATTCATACCCGATTCAAATTCCTGGCTACGCCCCTGTCCACTTGTACCTTGTACCTTGTACCCCGATGCAGTTAGACTTGTGGTCTGTCTGCGAAGTAGCCTTTCCACGCGTCTCTGTCCATGTAGATCTTTGTTTCTTCCACTTGTTTAAGTGATGTTCCCCTGTCCACTATATATTCGTTATTAATAAATTATAACATCTTATTCGCTTCTCTCTCTCTCTCTCTCTCTCTCTCTCTCTCTCTCTCCTCTCACGACGCCGTTTATATCTTTTACGCTATCTGTAATAGCCTATATTTTTTAAATCCGCGATCAGCTGTTTTTTTCTTCTCTCGCCGTCGACCGAAGTGCTCGGCGCATTTCTCGGTGTTGATTTACGTGATTATCTGTCTTAAGCCTCTTCTTCCCTTGTCATCCATTTCAAGACGCGGCATGGATAATGTCACGTCATCAGAATCCAAAAAGAAAACACTTTCCCAGCCTCAACGCACGCACTAACACTGAGGAGCGATCCCCTAATATATGATAATACCGTACAGGGGCCAGTGTTTAATCTAGGCCGTTTCCGGGAGGGGGAAATTGCCCTTCCCCCCGGAAATTTCAAATTCCCCCCCCCCCGGAAATTTTGGCTTACTATATTGGACTAACAGCAGTCCCTAGCAGAATCCCCCGGAAATTTCAAATTGCCCCCGGCTTTGTCAGTTCCCCCCGGAGCCCAGGAGTCTAGATTAAACACTGACAGGGGCAGTGGCGGTTCCAGGATTTCTTGGTGGGGGCGGGGGATGAAATGAATTCATTGGAAGTGGAGGGGGGTATGAAAAGAGAAGGGAAAATAAACTTTGCAGAAAAATGCTGACAAAAGAGACAATTTTAAATTCCCCCTAATTTTACTACACTTTTACCCAAAAATAGGTTGACAAGCAAAAGAGGTAATCCGCATGTTTTTTCTCGTAGTTTTACTAGACTTTTTAACCCCCAAAAATAGATTTCATAAGCGAAAGAAAGTCCGGAAGTCCGGTGGGAGATGCATCCCCATTCATCCCCCCACGTGGAACCGCCACGGGTTTCCAAACATTTTGGAGCCGCGACCCACTTCAGTGATCTTTTAACATGTCACAACTCTTAGCATAGCATGTAATATTTTTTTAATGCACTAGGCCATCTGGCGAACGTTAGTTGAAAAGAATCTTCTGAGTTTTTAGTAAATATCAAAATAAAAGCTCTGATTCAATTCGAATGAAAATATGGCGAATATATTAGGCTGAATTATTCATATTTTTGCCAAATAAGACTATAGCAGAGAAATATATATTGAAATTTATTGAAAATTGTCTTTCTAAAATTGTTGCCAGGAACATACCTTTATTACGCGTCCTAAAAATCCTATGAATATGGCAAACTCGCTTAACCGTTAGGATGTTTTGCATCATGAAAGAAATTCCCGAGTATTGTCAGTGGAGTTTCATAGCAAAATGGTCAGAATGCGATTTCCTTGCGTTATTCATCGGTTATTGGGAGATAAGAATAATTCTTAAAAGTGCTGTAAGGCATGATAGACTGGCGCTGAGTGTATCAGCGCAGTACTGTATTATGCAATTTGCTTCATACGAATGTTCAGACAGCTTGGCTGTACCAGAGGCAATAGAGGGAACGACTAGAGGGCAATAGAGGCAGTGTTTATTCTAGGCCTTCTTGGGGGGAATTCCCCCCTCCCAGTTTGAAAATCCCCCAATTTTTTTAGATGTTGGCTGGGGCAATGGAAATTCCCCCTCCCCAAACGTGTGGAAACTCAAACCTTGTCCCCCAAACATTTCAAAATCCCCCCCCCCCAATGTCAAGGGGGCTAGAATAAACACTGAATAGAGGGAACGAGAGTACATGTGAGTGGATGAGTGGTGACGTAAATAACAGGCATGTTAAGAGACAGGCAAGTGGGAGAACTTTACTTCCCAAGTCTTCATAAGATAGCCTACTGGTACGCCCACATTTAGAGTATTGTGTTTATGCATGATATGGCCATTTCTGAAGAAAGACATAGAGACTTTATAAAGAGTAGACCTATAACACAGAGCAACAAAGATAATCAAAGGGTGTCAGAGATAAAACTACCGCATGAAGAAAGGCTAAACGCTATGGATTAACAACTTTGGAAAAAGAAGAACGAGGGGGGATTTCATTGAGACATACAAATAACTAACAAAGTGGAAATGCCAAGAGAAAGTTTTTTTAACAACAAAACGTTATGATGGAATCCGAGGACACAACATATTCACCATCGGGTATACGCAGTATTGTAAAGCGCTCTTGTCTTTGGCCATTTTTGCCATGTCTATTGCGCTATATAAATTGTCCAACTAATAATAATAATAATAATAATAACATTAAACTGCTTAAGAAACGGGTTGGGAGATATAGGCCTAAAGAACATTTTTTAGTGCAAGCAGTGTTTATTCTAGGCCCTTTGGGGGGATTCCTCCAAAAATTTGAAAATTCTCCCCATTCCCAATTTCTATATGTTGCATTGGGGATGGAAATCCCCCCACAAAAAGTGTGACGAGATAGGGGTTTTTATTTAGGAGAGGGGAAAAACATAGGGATATAAGGATATGACCATATTCAGAAGAGCATTAGAGCATGTGGAGAAGAAGAAGGGGAAGAAAGATAAGGAAGGATGTGATGACATTTTTTTGTTCGTCAAGGTTTTTGGGCAGACAAACCTTCTCCCCCAACATTTCAACCCCAACATTTCAACCCCAATGTCAAGGTGGCTAGAATAAACACTGAGTGCAAGAGTGGCAGACAGACAGGCAGAATGAACTGGATGAGAAGATAGTAATGGTTACTAGTGTAAACGATTTCAAAATAAACCTCAGTACTTAGGATACTGGATTGGCGTAAACGAAAAAGATTCGTATGCACGAAATTTTCAAAGTTTAGCACGTCAAAACGAAATAGTCTAGGCTACCATCATCCGGCTGTGTTAAAACCATCGATAGCATATATCGGAGCCTAAGTATTTTAAAGGTATTTTATTCTAACGTTTTATTTTATTTTAAAGGCATTTTATTTTAACATTTATTTTAACAATTATTTTATTTTAACATATTCCCTAACTACTTCATAGTGATTCAAATGATCCACTTGAATTGATTGAAAAGTTAAATTTTTCCTTCCAACCTTTCGTGGGTTTGAGCGGACTGAGACACGTCACTCTTGCTACTTCATCTTTAGGCATATTTCGTTTCAACTTCTGGAGATACGGAGAGTGGAAAGAGGTCGTTGTAGACGATCGACTGCCGGTCAGATATGGGAAGACATTGGAATTCTGTCGCAACAAAGAAGAACCGGACGAATTCTGGAGCGCCCTCCTCGAAAAAGCTTATGCAAAGTAGTTCTGAGAATATTTCTGGGGGTTCTGTCCATCGAATAGCATCCAATTTATGATCTGGGCTGCCGAGAGGGGGTCGGGGAATGTACAGGGGCCCGGCGACCTTTAGGGAGCCCGGTGCGACTTGTAAGGGGCCCGGGCTGGTGACGTATACGTATACTAACACGTATAGCATGGATTCCCGAATAAACGAAAAAAACTGACAACGAAAAAATCACCATTTTTGACACTTGTTAAGGGCCCGTGACTAACCCTCTGCACAGGGGCCCGGAATTTCTCTCGGCGGGTCTGTTTATGACTTAGCATTGTTTGGAATTTAAATTATGGCAAGATAGTGCGCTGTTGACATCATTTATGCCCGATGATATATAAGTATCGAATACTAGCCATTATCATTCATTGGAGTCTTTCTCGTTCACATCCATCGCATCAAATAGACCTAATCGTGAATTTGATTGTCCCAACTTGAAAACGATCCTTAATAAAGCATCGACAAGATAAGATAACACGCATCGATTCTTAATTGACCGTCGACCGACCAGAGTTGTGAAAACCCTGTTAAGAAAACATATCTACAAGAAAGCTGTGAAAGCTGCACATGGGAAAATCACATCTTCCAATGAACTGAGCATTTTAAGATCCAGACTTAAAACACATCTCTTCCAATTAGCATTTCCTCCATAGTCTGTCTTGCTCTTTCCCTCTGACTGATCTCTGGAATGACCTGGTCTTTTGCGGATGGATTTGAAGTACCATCGATTGATACCCTTGGGTATTAGAAATGGTGCTGAAAAATTGCATTATTATTATTATTATTATTATTATTATTATTATTATTATTATTAGTAGTAGTAGTAGTAGTAGTAGTAGTAGTAGATATAGTAGTAGTAGTAGTAGTAGTAGTAGTAGTAGTAGTAGTAGTAGTAGTAGTAGTAGTAGTAGTAGTAGTAGTAGTAGTAGTAGTAATAGTATATTTATTATTGAGAAATAGACATTCGTTGAAATTCTTCTCGTATCCTTTCCTCGATATTCTAGAACCTAGGGACGTGGTCGTGTGTGTGTGCATGTGTGTGTGTGTGTGCGTATCTTTGTTTTCCAGGCTGAACGGCTCCTATGGGGCACTCCTTGGTGGAAACATTCAGGACGCCCTGGTCGACCTGACCGGAGGAGTGAGCGAAATCATCAATTTGGGAGACAAATCGCAGTCGAGCGATGACCTCTATTCAATGATGGAGATATTCGACGCCGCAAATTCTCTGATGGGCTCCACCATATCGGTAGATCACGCACGACACTAACACAATATCATACGGATATTATTATTATTATTATTATTATTATTATTATTATTATTATTATTATTATTATTATTATTATTATTAAAACTCTAAAAACCTAATTACCGCACGGAAAAACGTATTCTCTATCTGTCTAAACGATCTTTTACGTTTAACAAAAAGCTACAGCTGAGCGTTTAGTTACACTAGAAAAGTTACTGAGTCGTGTCACTTAATAGAGATATCATTAATATTTAAAATTCCTTCTCCAGGGATTCCGTTTAACTGATCATTTGATTATTTTCAATGCAGTGTTTATTCTAGCCACCTTGGCATTGGAGGGAGTTTGAAATGTTTGGGGGGAAGGTTTGTTTCCCCCAAAAACCTTGACGAACAAAAAGGTCATCACATCCTTCCTTATCTTTTCCCCCTTCTTCTCCACCTGCTCTAATGCTCTTCTGAGATATGGTCATATCCTTATATCCTTATGTTTTTTCCCCTCTCCTACATAGAAAACCCCCTCTCGTCACACTTTTGGGGGGAAATTTCCATCCCCCAATGCAACATATAGAAATTTTGGGGCGGAATTTTCAAACTGGGGGAGGAATCCTCCCAAAAAGGGCCTAGAATAAACACTGTTTTCAATGTGTTTTGATAGGTTTTAGGGAAACCGGATTCCGCGCCGCACGAAAGAGGGTTACTGTCTGGCCATGCCTACTGCATCACCAGCCTAAAAACTGTACGTAGGCTACTACTACTACTACTACTACTACTACTACTACTACTACTACTACTACTACTACTACTACTACTACTACTACTACTACTACTACTACTACTACTACTACTACTACTACAACTACTACTACTACTACTACTACTACTACTACTACTATTATTATTATTATTATTATTATTAGGCTAAATATTATTAGTAATATTAATAATGCGGTTTAGAGTGGTTTAGGAGGCTAATATAGCTTGTGTGAAAATATGGGCGCCCGCACGTTGGGGCAAGAGGGGCACTTGCCCCCTGGAAAATGCAAATGCCATATTTTCTCAGTAAAATTTGAAAACCATGCTAAAATATTAACCGCAACCATTGTGTTTTGCTTCCACCCACCCGGAAAAATTTCCGTGGGCGCTCATGTGTGAAAACCACGGTAATAAATCTACGTCCAATAACCTACTTTTCATAGATAGGCCTAACTTTTGATCAACGTCTATAAATTACATTCCAGTATTTACACAGTGCCAGTTACAGGGATAGACGTAATTTGGATGAAAAAGTGGGGAGGCAGCCGGCAGTCGCTGTGCGTTTCCCATTCTCTAACCCTGTCTCTCAAAAAGTCGGGGGGGGGGGGGTTGACTCCTCGATTTTAGCTGCCTAATAGAAATTTACGCCTATATATGGTCATATTCTCTCGATCCATGCCATGCAAATCACAGTAAAACTCAGTTAGAAAGGACTAATCATACCATTGTTGACCTAATGTTTAAAATGATTAAGAAGAGACAAATATTTGTCGTAATTCTTCTGCGTCTTGTGGCTCTTCTGTTGACTTAGATAACGACCGCTGGAGATAAGAAGATGCGACTGATTAGATTACTGAATCCTTGGGGCGAAACGGAATGGACGGGTCCTTGGTCTGACAGGTGTTTGAAATTATTATTATTATTATTATTATTATTATTATTATTATTATTATTATTATTATTATTATTATTATTAAATCATCATCGTCGTCATCATCGTCATCATCATCAACAACATCGTCGTCGTCTTCGTCGTCGTCATCATTATCATCATCATCGTAATCATCATCAAAATCATCGTCATCGTAGTCGTCGTCATCATCATCATCATCGTCGTCGTCGTCGATAACTTTGTTGTATTTATGCTCTCCATGACAGGTGTCTCTCACTCTGTCTCTGTCTGTCTCTCTCAGTCTCTGCCTCTCTCTCCTCTCTCTGTCGGTCTCTGTCTGTCTGTCTCCTTTGTCTGTCTCTGTCTCTGTCTCTGTCTCTGTCTCTGGCTGTCTGTCTGTCTGTCTGTCTGTCTGTCTGTCTGTCTGTCTGTCTGTCTCTCTCTCTCTCTCTCTCTCTCTCTCTCTCTCCCTCCCTTTGCCAGTATACGCAGTCCTGAAAGAGATCAATTAGAAAGGGAATAATTAAACCCTTGTATATGTCTTTAACTCGAGTTCCACATTTTACGGCCTTCTGGTCGAATATGCGCTTTATAGACTTTAGTATCACGAAGAAACTTCGACCAATGGCTACTTGCATGAGTGTCTGAATGGTTTATTCGGAAGGGCGCCACGTCCTATCTTGTATAGATGAGTGGTAAACCTGGGTTCCATGCATACATCCGGACGCTTTCTTGTCCGCCAGCGCTGAATGGACATTAATATTGTCTGCGTAGCACTTTAGGCTTACGATGCCAGCGCATTATACCAAGGCGCTATATAAATGTGACTTGGATTTGGATTTATTAGGCCTACTCGTTTCACATTGACCTTTTTTTGTAATGGACGAGTATATGTTAACACTCATAGACTACGTCTACGGGGGGCGCAAAACCCGGACTATATTAAATGCAAACCTAAATGTGACTAGTCCGGTTGTTTGCGCCACCCCATACTTTTGGCATCACGCATTCATTAAACTCTGGCGTAAATTTCGATGAAAAAGTGGGGTATAGTGGTACCCAACCGCTATGCCTTTCTCTTCCCTATGGTAGTCTCTTTAAAACAGGATTTGACGCTGTACGGTTATTTCGGCCTGGAGAGTCACGGTTGAAGCAGTTATTGCGTTGATGTTTTTCAGTTCCGACGAATGGGAAAACGTTCCAGAAGACACCAGGAAAGAACTCCAGCTGAAGGTTCTCGCAGACGGAGAATTCTGGTAGAGTTCAGATTCCATTGCTCAATTGCGTAGATTCTACGTGATTTCCGTAGATGATACGACCTGTTTACATTTACACTAAGGGTGAAAGACAGACGACTGCTTTATTGCTAGCTACCTTCTTAGTTAGGCCAGATGATGATGATGATGATGATGAGGACGACGACGACGATGATGATGATGATGATGATGACGACGATGATGATGATGGTGATGATTTTGTTGATGATGATGATGATGATGATGGTGATGGTGATGATGATGATTGTGAAGAAGCAGATGATGGTGTTGTTGTTGTTCTTGTTGATGATGATGATGATGATGATGATGATGATGATTTTGATGATGACCATGTTGATGATGATGGTGGTGATGATGATGGTGATGATGGTGATGATGGTGATGATGATTGTGAAGACGAAGAAGATGGTGGTGGTGGTGATGGTGTTGATGATGATAACGACGACGATGCAAGTGATAGATAAAAAAGAAAATATTTGATAAATTGTGACGAACCATGCGTATTTGCGTTTGTGACCGGAGTAGACCGTAGCTCTTGTCACAGGACTTGGCGGGAACCCTTGTGTAGAAACATATAGGCTACGTAACGGTCTCTTTCAGTTTTATATTCTATGGGCTGACAGCGTGTTGTATCTATTTCCATGAAACCGCATATTATACAGTCGTGACTCTGATGTTACTGTTAATGCCCTTCGCTGTAGATGTAATTGCTGTCACGTATCCATCATACATGTTGCAGCCAAAGGGGGCCTAAATAGAGGCGTGATATTCAAACGTTATGAAGAGACATTCAAATATGCAAGAAGACCATATCACTCAACGACAGGGGTCATGTTAGAGAATTGAATAGACTTGCACCGACAGAAAAATGAATAAAGAAGTGAATAGGTTGAACGTCCAAAATGCTCGAGCGCTTTTATTAACTGCGGTACGATTGCTTGACAAATCCGCCTTTGTTAAAACGTTCAACAAAAGGCCTCTCTATTTGCACTTCTGTCCCAGAAGACCTTGGCTGGCTTCGGTGACAAATCTAGTTTTCGAAAGAGTGCGAATGGCAACGCAGACTGAGTGCATAGAATATACAAACTGGACTAGATGCGTTTTATTTTAGGATTGAAAATGCCTATAGTCAGTAGCGGTTCCACGTGGGGAGGGGGGTTGAGTGGGGAACTGGAGATGCATCCCCTCACCGGACCTTTTTTGCTTGTAAAGCCTATTTTGGGGTAAAAGTCTAGTGAAACTACGGGGCAAAACTGCGCATGACCTTTTTTTTAGCTTGTCAGCTTATTTTTCGGTAAAGTGTAGTAAAAACTGTAAAATTAGGGATAAAATTCCCTTTCGTCAGCCTTTTTCGGCAAAGTTTTTTGATTTTTTTCCTTGTATTTTCATCCCCCACCAACTTCCTATGGGTCCATTTTATCCCCCCCCATCAAGAAATCCTGGAACCGCCACTGCCTATAGTCCCATGGTAACGTGTAGCAATCTTTATTCCTAAGTCCTCACACAAATGGGGGCTGCCTTCGTTCAACGTCGTTAGTAATAAAAGAATCTGTCTTTTGAGATGCTATGCCTTTTTAATGAAAATGCCTATAGTCCTATGGAAGATCAGACAGACAGACAGACAGACAGACAGACAGACAGACAGACAGACAGACAGACAGACAGACAGACAGACAGACAGACAGACAGACAGACAGACAGACAGACAGACAGACAGGCAGGCAGACAGACAGGCAGGCAGACAGACAGGCAGGCAGGCAGGCAGGCAGGAAGACAAACTGGCAGACAGACAGACAGACAGACAGGATTAATTCTGATGTTTGTATTTTCGTACAGGATGTCATTCGAAGACTGGCGTTCGACCTTCACCCAACTACAACTCTGCCATTTGGCTCTCAGCTGTTTCGTGCGTTGCCGACTTCTTACTCGTTTAAGATTTCCTCTTAAAATCTTCTGCCTACGACTCTAGGAGGAAAGAGTTGCGTAGCTACACCAACGGGCGTTAACTTCTATTGCGCCTCAAGGCTCGAGCATCCACCCTCCCCAGCTCTTTTAGAGGCTGCCATAGGAAAGGGGAAGGTATCGCTTGGGCCCCTCACTTTTTCATACAAGAATTTTATCGTGGTAAAGATTCACCTTTGACCCGAGTGAATTAAGCGCGAGATTTAATTCAACTGTCATTAGCAGAATAAAACAGAATTTAAAATGATTAGAGAAATTAAACAAAATCACATTAAAACGTTCATGAACAAAAATAAAATAGGAATAAATTAATAAAGCAGCGGCGGTGGCGTACCTAGGATATGACAGGTAGCAGTGGCGGCTCCAGGATTTGGCAAGTGGAGGGCCTTTGGGGTGGCAACTTCTAAGCATGGGGCCAACCATTTGTTAATAGGTATGTAGTAGTAAGTAATAAGTATAGGGTCCCAACAGAGGTGCCACTGGGAGTCAGGCATTCAATTGGGGGGGGGGTGCGCCCCCGGACCCTCATGTGAAGCAACCACTGGCAGGTAGGCAGATGACCTGGACGCTACTTGAAAAACTCTGTAATCTTGCTCTACTCGGCGTAGAGAGAGAGAGAGAGAGAGAGAGAGAGAGAGAGAGAGAGAGAGAGAGAGAGAGAGAGACTGAGAAATCTGACTTTAGGCACATCATGGCCAGTTTGTACCAGTTAAAAACAAGAAAATGTAGAAAAATGCAATTGCAGTTTTAATCTTGCACCAATAAAATGTCATGATTTGCCAATTAACCCCTTAACTGGGGATCCCGGATATATCCGTCCATTTTACATTGAGTTACAGTTAAACAGTTAAATACACGGTTAAGGGGTTAAAGGTCCGTTATCCTGCTAACTTAATTGCCTAACCCTCTGCCCTGGGCGCCAAATACCCTAGGACCCTGGGCGCCAAATACCCTAGGACCCTGGGCGCCAAATACCCTAGGACCCTGGGCGCCAAATACCCTAGGACCCTGGGCGCCAAATACCCTAGGACCCTGGGCGCCAAATACCCTAGGACCCTGGGCGCCAAATACCCTAGGACCCTGGGCGCCAAATACCCTAGGACCCTGGGTGCTTCACCGAACAGCGGTATTTCTGACATATTTTGCTTCTGTTTTCTGCGTCGACAGAAACACTCGACGACCCAAGAAGTCGATTGGAAGGAGGAAGCGGTCCACGGGGCGTGGGTGAAGGGGGTGAACGCCGGAGGATGTGGATGCACCCCACACGAAAGTCAGTTCATCTATCTGTCGTCCGGTCCGTTATAATAGGCGTAAACTTCTTCTATCTGAGAGGCTACCACATATAGGCCTATGGAAGGCAAAAGCATACGGGCTGTACCCATTTTTCGTTCATATTTATGCAAATGCCGTCCATCATTTTACATTTTGATGACCACCACCGTGACCACCCTCCATCCTGCATCCGAAGAAGAAGAAGATGGAGGAGGAGGAGGAGGAGAAGAAGAGAAGGGAGAAAAATGATAATAGCTACATTACAATTACTACTAACAAGAGCAATAACAGTCAATCGCACTTGCATTTGTCAGCAGTGGTTTTCTTCACAGGATAAATACTACTAAAAAACTTAGAATACAGTTATTGTTATTATTATTATTGTTATCATCATCATCATCATCATCATCATCATCATCATCATCATCATCATCATCATCATCATCATCATCATCATCATCATCATCATCATCATCATCATCATCATATAATAATAATAATAATAATAATAATAATAATAATAATAATGATAATAATAATAATAATTATTATTATTATCTTTATTATTAATATATAGGGGCCTACCAGTAATGTTAAAAGCAATTGTAACATGAATAGAGTTTTGTCAAGTTTTTTGACAGCAGTGATATGATTTGGTAAATGTGTTAATGGTTATTATTATTATTATTATTATTATTATTATTATTATTATTATTATTATTATTATTATTATTATGCACTACTTTTGATGTCGCTAGAGTGAAAACCTCGATATGCTGAAGTCTTGGACTTCCTGCCCAAAACATTGGTTTACTGCTTTGAAACCCTTTTCTACCGTAGCTCTGTCTACCGATGCCAACCTTTGGGCAACAATAGATAACAGTCATGTTTTTCTGTTTCGATACCTAGAATCCTATTGGGACAATCCGCAGTACTGCATAGTACTTAGTGAATCTGACGTCAGCAGTACACTTCCGCCCCCTGTCGTCATCTCTCTCATGCAGAAGGAAAAACGAGATTTAGAAATCGACAGCGGCAGCATCAACATCGTCATCGGTTTCCGGTTATTTCGGGTAACTATGGCAGAATTTTCTCAGACTTTTCTCAGAGTGTATTAATTTCTATGGTCTTTCTGGTGTCTAGACTAGTAAAAAACGATTAGGTGACGTAACATAACGCCATTGTGATAAGCAAATACGTTGTCATGTAACCACCCGGCCTACTTGGCGCTGTGCGATCGGTTCCCGTCAGAACACCGAAGTTAAGCAACGTCGAGCGCGGTTAGTACTTGGATGGGTGACCATCCCGGATTCTAGCCGTGGTGCCGGCGGCCAGCCAAGCCGTTTGTCGCTTAGGCGTCGATAAATTGGTAGCAGCGTTAAGCTGCGAAGGGTAAAACGTGGGTCTAGAGAAAGTAATGGCAACCTACTCTAGATTAATGGCGCAAGCCACCTGCGTTGCTGCTTGCCTAGTAACCGGAGATCAGCACCGGCCCCCTACACTCGAAATCGAGTATGGGACTACCTTTATCTTTACCTTTATCATGTAGCCACTAGCCAAGTCTTCAAATTAGCAGAATTCTGTTGATAGAGTGGATGTATGAGTTACAGTGACTGTCAACATAGGAAAAATCCTACTAAACTACTTATGATCCAGTCGTTTTTAATATCAGAGGCGCAGCCAGGAATTTGATTTGGGGAGGGGTATAAATCTTCGCTATAAACCACATAAACCATATAAACCACACATAACCACATAAAAAACTTTAAGGCAGACGTATTTTGGGGGCATATATACCAACATACCCCCCGTCGCTACGCCCCTGGTTATTATTCTTTATTATAGTTATTTAGATGTAATGATGAGATGGCTTCACCTGCTGAAATTCGGTATAATAATATAATAATATAATAATAATAATAATAATAATAATAATAATAATAATAATAATAATAATAATAATAATAATATTATTATTATTATTATTATTATTATTATTATTATTATTATTATTATATTAGTGTAGTCACAGGGGAATCTGGGGCGAGTCCCTATTCTGGATGGGATCAGTCATGGAATTTGCGCAAACCAGTTGAGAATTGTTGGCGGGGGGGGGGGGTTAGGATGATTTGAACAGAATGACGTGTCGAGAACTCTTTGATGAAGTTTTTTTCTTGTAGTTTTTCTTTCTTTACTCGAAAATGTAGACGAGCATTCCTATTCCAGAACCATGGCTAAATAAGTTCTAATCGACGACAGTGTACTCTGGATCTCTGCTGCAGTGGCGGCTCCACATGGGGGGCCCGGAGGGCGTGTCCCCTCATTGAATGCCTGCCCCCGGGCCCCCTGCTGGGACCATATATATACTTACTAGGCCTACTACGTGCCTCTCAGCAAATGGTTGATCCCCATGCTTTGAAGTTGCCACCCCAACGCGTCCCCCCCCAACTTGCCAAATCCTGGAGCCGCCATAGGCAGTGGCGGCTCCACCAGTGGGTCGGGGGGGCCCGTGCCCCTATTGAGTGCCTGGCCCCCAGTGGCCCCTCCAGTTGGGACCCTATACTTAATGCTATATACATTAAACAACAAATGGTTGGCCCCCCATGATTAGAGGTTGCCACCCCAACGGCCCCCCACTTGCCAAATCCTAGAGCCGCCACTGTCCACAGGATATCTGACTGTAAGTCTCGTTCTCGGGTGCTGTCTGGAAATATATTTGTTTTTCCACCTCAGATAACGCGAAACGAGCCGATGTCTCTCAACAACGCCGTCTATCCGCGCGAAACGGTCATCATCGAGAAAGGACTGTACGAGAAATTCCGGGAGGTGGCCCACCACTACGACAACATCTCCCCCGGCACCTACTGCATCATACCTACCACCTACAGCCCCAACGAAGAGGCGTCGTTCTTCCTTCGAGTTCTTACACATCGGAAGGCCAGACTCCTGTCAGTGTCATGCATAGAATCAGTAGCGTCATTTCACATATTTCTTGGGGTCGAGATATTTTTTAGCCACATTTTGGGCAATTTTTGTTAAATTTTGGACAATTTCTGGCAATTTTTGGACCAATTTTGGCAAATTTGTAACTGTTGACAGTTTTTGGCAAATTTTTGGCAATTTTGGGCGGTTTTTACACATTTCACATTTATTTATTTATTTAATACATTATATATTGTTTCTTCGTTTCCTTGGGCCTTGGGGGACACTGCCCTCCTGCCCCCCCCCCCCAAATGACGCCCTGCATACAATTTAATTAACACTAGGAACGAATCTTTCTATGGTGTCTGAAAGTGAAACCAGTCTTCCGCCATTTTGTTAAGTGTAATCAAATTATAATTAGGCCTAGTAATAACCGTAACACTTCTAATGGAAGCCTGGCCTCAAACAGCTGCGATATAAAGTCATCTGTTTTCATAGAAAGCCGGGGCTTGTGTTAGAAGCTTTACGGTAATCTATAGAGGTAGCCATGGTAACCATTGTCTAAAGTTTAGCAAAGATGGCGGAAAATTGGTTTCATCTTTCCGAAACTGCAAAAACATTCATCTGTGCTATTTCACTTTTTGGTCAAATATGGTAAAGATGAGTATAATAATTATATTATGCACTTTCATATCTGGCAAACGACAAACTTTGTTTCAATTTCCTTTCAGAGATGCACTGAAGATCAAGGACATGAAACCGATTAAGGTAAACTATGTAGATCTATATTCCTTTTGAGGGAATGGTGAGGGGGTGGGGTGAGTGCGAGGGTGAGAGAGGAATGGTCCCAACTCTCTCATTTTCCATTTCTTGTCCGCCGTTCATAAGCCAACTGTGTGCCATGCACAGTGGCGGCTCTAGGATTTGGCAAGTGGGGGGGCGTTGGGGTGGCAACTTCTAATCATGGGGGCCAACCATTTGTTGTTTAATGTATGTAGCATTAAGTATAGGGTCCCAACTGGGGTTACTGGGGGGCCAGGCACTCAATAGGGGAGGGCACGGCCCCCCCCTGTCCCTCGGTGAAGCCGCCACTGGCCATGCACCGAAGTCTGTTTACCTGCCATGAATTCCAAAATTATCTCGTTTCATCATTTGAAAGCTTGTTCGGTAAAATAATATCAGGAAATATAGTTTTGGCTACTTCTATAAATTATATCATGAGTGCAGCCATTTAATTGTTCGTTTAAATTCCAAAGTACAGCGGCGCCACCTAGCGAAAGCCAGACTTGGGTAAGCTGTTGCATATTGTATGTAGGGTGTAATTGCACAAACAGTTGTGGGATTTGCGAAAAACTTTTAAATGGTTTTCGGGGGTGGGTAGGGTATGTTCGAAGAACTGCTTGAAATGACGTTTTTTGCTTGTTGGGGACATTATAGTTATAGTCTAAATGTAAACGTGTCCCCCTTCCTATTCCGGAATCCTGGTTACGCCATTGACTCTGAGCGAGTATTCTAGCGCTCGCCCGACTGAAAGACTTCACTTGAAAGCGACATCGATGTCTGATTCTGAGCGACGATAGGTCTACTGTTCAGCATCGCCATAAAAGAAGCATTCATTTTTTCCAAAATACTGAATTTAGAATTTCTTTCCAGAGGTGTAGCGACGGGGGAGGTATAACGGTATATATATACCCCAAAATATGGCTACCTTAAAATTTTTAATGTGTTTTTAAGATTTTCAAAGTTTTTAAAGATTTATGCACATACAAAGAAGGCAAAAGAGGAAGAGGAAGACCCAGAAAGAAGTGGATAGATAACATCAAAGAAGACTTCAAAAGATATCGAATGACAATAATAGATGGAATGAGATTAACAACGGAAAAAGATAAATGGAAAAGTTGTGGGTCTAGCTATTGCCGCTAATGAGTTGGCAGAAAGCAACTATGATGATGATGATGATGATGATGATGATGATGATGATGATGATGATGATGATGACGACGACGACGACGATGATGAAGAAGAAGAAGAAGAAGAAGATGATGATGATGATGATGATGATGATGATGATGATGATGATGATGATGATGATGATGACCCCCCGCCCCACCCCATCACATTATATCCCCAAATCAAATTCATGACTGCCCTCTGTCTCTTTCAGGATAATCTATCGGACATCAGCAGGTCCAGGAGCATGCTGGGCGCCAGAATCGCTGCGGTGAACCTGAACTCGGGAAGGGCGGAACCGATCGAAAATCCCGTCAGAGTGCAAAGTCTCGGTCATGCACCGACGACCTCGAGGGAACCCCGGCCTTCGACTGAACCAGACGGATCGGACGAAGTGGACCAGACCTCCTCTCCCCCCGAAGACCTCACTCCTTCCGGGCGAGACATCCTCGAGGTCTACGAGGC
Source organism: Metaphire vulgaris (assembly GCA_018105865.1). Lineage (NCBI taxonomy): Eukaryota > Metazoa > Annelida > Clitellata > Crassiclitellata > Megascolecidae > Metaphire > Metaphire vulgaris. Next base: position 7,751,236 of record CM030869.1, read on the forward strand.
CCTTGTGGGGGACGGGCGGCAGCGGCACCGGTCTTCCCCAGGCGTAGACTTCGGTCTTCTGCGTCGAATTCTGACCCGCGTCAACGACTTCGGACAATTGGGTGAGTCAGTGATTAGTTAAAGACGTAGTAGGTAAAGTCCTTCCTCCCGAGCTCTCGAGGCTCGCAGGGCTGCGCTGATCTCCGTTTCAAGGTCCTCGGCCAGGCGACTGGCGCAGATCACATGATATGGGACCAGTGTTCTCGTGCAAGGCGCCTGTTTACTTCGGGGTTAATTCGAAATTCAATTATCGTTTATAGAAAATCTGCCGAAGACAGCATCTGATGCAAACGGAAACTGCAATATTTTGCAGTTCATGATGACCTTTTATATGAACTTTACGTAATGTATCTAGAACACACGCATACACGTGTGCACAACGTTTGCTTTTAGACACATTTATGCTTTATTTAACTTTTAACAATAAACTAAGACAAATTCCTGCATTTGAAAGTCGAGAACTGTTACCAATAATTATAATTATTTGAACTTTTAGGAGGTTACAAACTACATTTCGGCGAAGTTGAGTGTAGGATATTATTTCACATGGTGAGCGTATCCTTTTAACGGTTCTCAACCGGTGCAATTGAAACATTATAATATACTCCGTTTCAATAACAGAGTCAGATTTTGCGTTTTATTATTCAAAACTTACCGCTTTGTAGAAGAGACGTGAAAATCCAAACATTGGCCTCTAATGTATAAGTAAAAGATCGCGTTAAATAGAGGTTTCTTGTAGAAGAAACGTGAAAATCCACACATTGGGCTCTAATGTATAAGTAAAAGATCGCGTTAAATTGAGGTTTCTTGTAGAAGAAACGCGAATATCCAAGCATCGGCCTTGCTCAACGTTATATAACTAGAATCTTCCAATGGTTAAAATTTCGCGACTACAAACGATGAATTTTAGAGACGGACTTGTCATATATTTGATCAGAATTACATCACCGTGTGATCATTTGAATTCTGTTTCACACGAGAAGCGTCGTCCTCATTCGCCAGATGGCGACACAATGCGTTAGAACTTAAAATTTCTGGCTCAAAGACAAAAACCTGATGGTGATAATGTATGATGATGAAGATGATGATTATGATAATAATGTATGATGATGACGACGATGATGAGTGGTCTATTTAAGCAGTAGTTTTCCCTCTTAAGGTGCCATAAGTTTTAAACGAGGCAAGATATGAAGCTGGAACTGTGGATTCTTCATTTGGCATAAGACATTTTGGAAATTTTTGAGTTGAATTTCGAAAACGATCGTTATAAATTCTTCAGTTCTATATGCCTAGCACTAATTCTAGTACTCAAACCATGCACTATGACTCAAACGTATCAATCGATGGCACTCCAAATCCAAACCGTAAAAAGCAAGGTCAATTATTCCAGAAATAGGTCAGAGTTTGAGTGGGGAAGCAGCAAGGCAGATATGTTAGTAGTCATAGAATGACCCATTGCTATGTACTGCAGACCTAGCCATTTAATCTGTTGTTTATATGGCGCCTAGGGTTAGGCAGCTACTGCTGTACCTCGCTACCCTTATAAACACATGAGATTCTACTATTCTATTCGAAGCATTTCTGCCCATTTGCACTAAATATGCGAAATGTAATCTTCTATCCAACCAATACCACAATGTCACAAGCCTTGAAAGTTGCAAAACAGGCTTAGCTTCTTACTCCCGTCATGCACGGCTTATATTTAACCCCTTAACCGTGTATTTAACTGTAACTCAATGTAAAATGGACGGATATATCCGTGGTTCCCAGTTAAGGGGTTAAACGATTAGTGTTTTATAAAATTAGTTGACAATAACTTTGCAGGGTCGCGGCATTCTACAAAGCCGCTGACGTGAGTCCAGTGGCGTCATTTCACACTTTTCTTGGGGAGGGCGAGAAAATTTTTTTGCAAATTTTGGGCAAATTTTGGGCAAATTTTGGGCAAATTTTGGCAAATTTTTTGGCAAATGTTTTGCAATTTTTTTGCAATTTGGCAAACTTTAGGGCTGATGTTGGAAAATTTGCAATTTATATATATTTTTTGTCAATTTTTGCAATTTTTTGCACATTAATACATTATAAATTAATATTTTCATTTCCTTCGGGGGCCACGGCCCCCCAGCTCCCCAAATGACGCCTATGCGTGAGTCGCACAGTTCCAAGAAGTTTGGGAGACCCTGGACTATATAGCCTAGTCATCATCATCATCACACTCCATAGTCCATAAAGACCGTCAAGTGCTAGCCCATGGCCCTTTCCTTTCTTTGGTCATGCATATCGCATTTTGGGTGGTGTCAAGTCCAGTCCATTCAAGAATATCATCGATCCATCTTCTCTTTGGTCTTCCTCTTTTTCTCATATCATTTGATCTGACCATCATCACTATCGTTATTATTCTGTCATCCATCATTCTGCCTAGTACTTTTAAAAATTAATCCTATTAAGACTTATTTCACAGCAACGCAAGAAAAGCGTATTCCGACCATTTTGCTCTGAGACTTCGCTTATGAAACTTCAACGACCTGACGGTTAAGCGATTTTGCCGTACTCATAAGATTTTTAGGACGCGTAACAAAGGTATGTTCCTGGCAACATTGTAAAAAGGATAAAATTTTCAAGAAATTTCAATATATTTTGTCTGATTTGGCAAAATACGAATAATTCTGTCTAATATACTTGCCAAATTTTCATTCGAATTGAATAAGAGCTTTTGTTTTGCCATTTGTTCAAACTCAGAATATTTTTCAACTAACGTTCGCCAGATGGCCAAATGATTTTTTTTATATTACACGATTAGGGTCGCGTCACGTTACAAAGCCGCTGAAGTGGGCCGCGTTTCCGAAATGTTTGGGGAACCCTGGATTAATAGATGCTATGGTGTTAGAAACTCAATGGACCCAAGTTCGCGAACCCGAGATTGGCTGACTTACTCTAAGAGGTCTATGATACATGTGTGTCAGTGGCGGCTCTAGGATTTGGCAAGTGGGGGGGGCGTTGGGGTGGCAACCTCTAATCATTAGGGGCCGACCATTTGTTGTTTAATGTATGTAGCATTAAGTATAGGGTCCCAACTGGGGGGCCACTGGGGAGCCGGGCATTCAATAGGGGGCACGGGCCCCCTGGCCCCTCCGGTGGAGCCGCCACTGGTGTGTGTGTGTATTATTTGGTCTCTTTCTGGTTCGTGTTTTCGTCTGTCTCGTTCTCCAATCATTCTTATACATGATGTTAACGATTAACGAAGACTCATGAAGTCAAATTAATTATTTTAAAAGCCTTTTTTCTTTCTTTTCCTTTGACGTTTGCTTCTTTAGTCCTGGCGAGAACGACGACGTTTGACCTTTGACCAGGTCAGAAGAATCGTCAACATAGTCAAGCAATGGGTTGTAAGTAGATATAAGTAGATATATCACTTCTTCACTTGCTTAGCTATCACGAATTTCACGAACAATTCTTTGTCGTGTGTGTGTATGTGTGTGTGGGGGGGCGGGGGCTCCACGAGTTTTAGTATATCTATAGACGCAGAACGAGGAGACTGGCAAAAATACGTTAGAACGATTTACTTTGCAGCTTCAAACAGCGCCATCTTGATCTCAAAATCACAGAATAAAAAAAATAGCTAGTTTATGAGCAAACTGGCGTCAGCAGCTAGACCATGCACTCTAAATGGCACGATGTAATGTAATGTAATGTAGCATTCGTAGCACAATGTATGATAATTATCATTGGCGTAACCACGGCGGAGCTCGAGGGCGGGCCCCCTTTTCTGGTCCCAATCTGCGCAGAACCGTTGAGTTATTTGGGGGAAGGGGAGGAGAGGTGGGTAGCACGATCGAAGAGAATGCGTGATTCTGCGATGAACCTCTCAGCTTCCCCTTCACGACCTTTTTTCGCTCATCGGACTTATTTGCCCGAAAATGTCGATGTGTCCTAGTGTTGGAGTTGTGAAATTTGGGCGGGGGAGGGGGTAAGGGTTTGAGATTTTCATTAGACTGAAATTCTATGAATGACAGAAACTGCATGTATCCGATATGCGATTTTTGGGAGGGTTGACGCAAGTTAGGCAACTCCAACACTGATGTGACGACCCCTTATTCCGGAACCCTGGCTACGCCGCTGGTGATAGGGTCAATGTGTTTTGCAGAGGATCTTTTCTCAACACGACAGAGATTACACCGAGTTCATTTCATTCAGAGATTTGTGGAAAGCGCTTTCGTCGTTAGGTAAGATCTTCCATTAATAGACAATTATATCAAAACACAATATACAATGTTACGCTTAGAGTGGCGCCATTTTAGAAAGCAATGTAACGTCAACACATTTTATCCAACTTCTATAACATTTTATCCACGTTCAATGCCATCTATTCTACACAAAATATGCCAATTTCAACAAAATCAAAATTGCTTTCTCGTAAACTGTAGCCTACAACTGATTTTGGTGAAATTGGCATGTTTCTTTTCCTGTAACTGTAAGCGACTTTGCTTTTGTCAACGGTGTCGTCAGCATGCTTCACCTCCGTTGCAGGGTTTAATCTAGGGCTCTAGGCCGTTTCCGGGGGGAAATTGCCCTTTTCCCCCCGGAAATTTCAAATTCTCTCCGGAAATTTTGGCATACTACATCAACTAACAGCAGCCCCTAGCAGAATTCCCCCCGGCTTTGTCAGTTTCCCCCGGCTTTGTCAGTTCCCCCCCCCCCCGGAGTCCAGGAGTCTAGATTAAACAAGATTAAACACTGCTTCTTCGATGCTTTTACCTTTACGACTTTTTGCTTGCGTTTGCCAAATTTTATGATTACACAAAACTTTAAAAATACAATTGCGATTAACTTTAGAAGTTTAGATTCTATGAAAATTACAAACCTTTAGCCACGTGCTATAGGCCTATCAGCCTCATCACTGTTCAGTCGTTCTGCATGTGACATGCTAAGTCATCTATTCAGGGTTTCCCAAACATTTTGGAACCGCGGCCCCAGGGATACTTTCACACCCCTAAAACCCCCAACACCCCCTAATTTGAGGTCGACACCCCCAAAATTTGCTAATCTGAGAATGGTATGTACCACGGAATAGCCCAGAACACCCCCTCCGCAATTCGAGAAGTAACATTTCCTAACTTTTTTTGGATGACCTTTTTTGCTTGTCAGGCTTTTTGAAACTTGATAAGGTTTTTGGCCTGTCAGACTTTTGTGGGATTACTTTTTCACACTTTTTACACTTTTTCGGGAGAGATCCCCAAATTTTACCGACACCCCCTAAATTCACAATCCTAGAAATAACCCTGCGCGGCCATCTTCAGCGGTTTTGTAACGTGTCGCGACCCTAATCTTAGAAGTCATATTAAAAATGCATTAGGCCATCTGGCGAACGTTAGTTGAAACGAATCTCTCGTGAGTTTTGAATAAATTGCAAAACAAAAGTTTTGACTGAATTCGAATGAAAATACGACAAATATATTAGGCATCATTATTCATATTTTGCCAAATAAGACGAAAGGAGAGAAAGATATTGAATTTTTTAAAATTATCTTTTTAAGAATTTTACCAGGAACATACCTTTATTACGCGTCTTAGAAATCCTATGAATATGGCAAAATCGCTTAACCGCTAGGTCCATGCCGATGTACTACACTAGAGATTCCCTATTGTTAGTGGAGTTTCAGAGCAAAATGGTGAGAATTTCCCTTCCTTGCGCTATTGTGAAAGAAAATCAATTTTTAAAAGTATATAGTATAGGCCAGGGCTTCTATACTGTTTGGAACTGCGAACACGCGGGCTTTGTAACTTGTCGCGACCCTGCAAACTTATACTTATTGTCAACTTAAATTGGATAAAACACTAATCATTTCATTATAAGCCGTGTATGGAGAATTGCAGTGATATAAAATCTATTAAAACCTAAACCTACTTGCAACTTTCAAGGCTTGTGACATTGTGGTAGGCCTATTGGTTAGAGAATGACATTTTTGAATCTAATTTCGCGCTACCCCGCGACCCATTAGACTGAGCCCAGCAACCCACTACTTTTGGGTCGCGACCCACAATTTGGGAAACAGTGATCTATGTTACACAACATTCTTCTGAATAACAACTTTCGACTTTGCGGAAGCGGACATTAAGGCAGTGGCGGCTCCACCGAGGGGCAAGGGGGCCCGTGCCCCCCTATTGAGTGTCTGCCCCCCCAGTGACCCCCCAGTTGGGACCCTATACTTAATGCTACATACATTAAACAACAAAGGGTTGGCCCCCCAATGATTAGAAGTTGCCACCCCAACGGTCCCCCCACTTGCCAAATCCTAGAGCCGCCACTGCATTAAGGTAATTTCAATTCATTTTCATTGTTAAGTTTAAGTTCAGTGGCTGTTCCACGTGGGGGATGAGTGGGGATGCATCCCCCACCAGACTTTTTTTGCTTGTTAAACCTATTTTTGGGTAAAAGCCTAGTAAAACTGGGGGAAGAAACTGCGGATGACCTTTTTTGCTTGTCAAGTTGTCAACCTATTTTTCGGTAAAATCGATAAAAGTGTAGTGAAGTTAGGGGGAAAATTCCCCTTTTGTCAGCCTTTATCGGCAAAGTTTAGTGATTTTTTCCTTCTCTTTTCATCCACCACCAGCTTCCTGTGGATTCATTTCATCCTCCACCAAGAAATCCTGGAACCGCCACTGGTTAAGTTACCTGGAAATAGCTTTGATACAATCACCTGACTCCGGTCTCTAGACTCTTTATCACTGCACTTCTGGTTTAGTGAAATAAAGAGTTCTTCTGTCAACAGGATTTGAATTAGACGACGGAGCTAAAGAGGCGGTTACAGCAGCCTATGCTGCCAACAGTGAAGGCCTGTTCATAACGGATTTCGTCAACTGTGTTGCCAAGATACAGGCCACTAATGGTACGTGCTTACGAATCATACATACTGTATAGAAGGATAACATTTATTTTATTTATTTTATTTTATTTATTGACAATTTATATAGCGCAGTAGACAAGGCTAAGGCCTACAACAAGAGCGCTTAACACAGTTCATATCCAATATTAAATAAATGTGTCTTCAAATTTCTAATGAAAAGTCCAGCTGAGACTGCTCCAGTCACATTGTCTGGAAGAGAGTTCCTTCCACAGGGCGGGATTCCACCGCGCGAATGATCTTTCCCCAAACTTAGGGGTCTTGGACGGGGGAGGGACCAACAACTGCACTCTCCGGCTGGACCTGAGAACCGATCGCCTACCATAGCACTGACCACTGCACTGACATTATCACTGGGTGTGATACGAGTTAGCTAATACTCCGTTCAAGTTCCCATATGCTTATAGACAACAAAGTCTGTTGCTACTGAAGTTATGCTACTTCGATCACTATTTCTAACTACAACTACCACTATTACTGCTGTTGATACTACTGCTACTGCTACTGCTACTACTACTACTACTACTACTACTACTACTACTACTACTACTACTACTACTACTACTACTACTACTACTACTACTACCTACTACTACTACTACTACTACTACGACAACGACTACTACTACTACTACTACTACTACTACTACTACTACTACTACTACTGCTGCTGCTGCTGCTGCTGCTGCTGCTGCTGCTGCTACTACTGCTGTTGTTGCTGTTGCTGCTTCTATTACTATACAAGTAAATGAATATCATGCAGTCGAAGTTCGATGGAGCGAACTCGGTTACAACTTATGCTCGGTCATAAAATAGCTCAACGAACTGTCTCTGTTGAGGCTGCTATGGTGTTGGATGGTAATGGATAAAACGTGCCTCGGATATGACCCGCTCAATTTTGGAGACCCTCTAAATACGTTATAAGGAAGTTCAACTGTAGTTTCCATTTGTAGGACCATTTTAGCTTTTTCATTACAGTCACTTAGCTTTCACGACTGTAAACTCGGCTGAAGACATCTTCCTGGACTAGTGTAGTATTTACCTATTGTAATAATTAATTATTAATTATAAATTTAGTACAATTGTTATCAAATCACTGTCCATTTGTATGACGCCACCGAAGGGCAAATGCGCACATGAAATACATACAAAGGGCAACCCCAGTGACGTGCTGAGAGTGGTGGGCGCTTGGGTTCAAGTCGAGAAAAATGTTTGACAAGCAAAAAGGTCACCGAATGAATTCCCCCCCCCCCTTCTGGTCGCGCGCCCTGCTTATGTAGGCCTAATCTATATACAATACAGTATAAGCGAAGTTGAATCTACATGTATGTCATCGATCTGTTGCAGACTTTTGGAAGACGAAAACTGACGCAAAATCATGCAACATATCCCTCCAAGAGGTAGACCTGTGCTTTGTATCGGCGAATGCTACCTAATTAGCTATAGCTTGTGAAAATTGCGATTGGTTATAGGCCTAGCCAAACAGTGTGTTTTCCTGCATTGTCTACACACACACACACACACACACACACACACACACACACACACACACACACACACACACACACACACACACACACACACACACACACACACACACACACTTGATTATTAGAATTCTTTGTTTAGAGCTTCCGGTGTGTAGATATTGAAGAGATTGCGAAAATTGTAAATTGTTTCATTTAAATAACATGAGATGGAAAGTAACAGACATTTTACACAAAATGTGCATCTTCGAAGTTCTAAATCGACTGTTAAATTCAGTTAGAAAGACAATGAAATTTATTGACGGCACATATTATATATGCCAACGAAATGCACGCTCACCGCATAGACTAAGTCACTAACTGAACTAACTTTTCAGCATCAGATTCCTTTAGTCCTTTAGCAACAAAACGTAAGAACAAGAGTGAAAAAGCAATATAATTCAATTGACAGTGGAACTTATGAGCATAATGACAAAATCTAGGCAAGCAACTGTCTGTATAATGCGTTTTAGTTCTGCGTTTTGTGTTTCAGTTGCTGGAAAGAGTGATGCTTACGTGAAGGAATGGAGCGAAATCTTATCAAAGGAATTAATTCCACGGCGCAAATCGCTGACACGATGTGGCAACAGAACAGTGCCCCCCACTTGCCAAATCCTGGAGCCGCCACTGCAACAGAGTGCATCTCACAGCGAACGGTCTTTATGATAATTATGGCTTTTAATCAGCTGTCTACGCACCAGTGGCGGCTCCAGGAATTCTTGGTGGAAGCGGATGAAGAAAATTTATAAGAAGTTGGTGGGGGATGCAAAGCAATGTGATTAATGCGAAGTCCGTTGGCTGTTTTGAGAAGCTCCTAAAGACACACTTATTTAACATATCTTATAAGTGACTCCTTTGTAAAGCGCTCTTGACTTTAGCCCCAGCTAAGTTACTGCGCCATATAAATTGTCATAGATAATAATAATAAAAATAATAATAATAATAATAATAATAATAATAATAATAATGACAATAAGAATGAAAAATGCAAAACCGAGCTCAAGGTCTTCTCTTACAGATGAACATTTGGCAGCAACTCTAAGAATTACGACTTCGAACATCGGAGCTGATATTGACAAATGGTACAAAGTGCAAACATAAACAGTGATAGATTGATTTCTCACTAAATTTGAGGTTCTGCTGTAGAAGATTTTACAGTATAAATATTTAGTTTCACAATATACATTCTACAACTATTCAAAATTCCGGAATTTGTGAGTTTTGTAAAATGTTGAATTGGGGGCATTGAGCATTATTTATTCACTTAGGCCTACTTGTCGCTAATCTGGCCATCAGATTCTTGTAAAACTGCTCCTGTGGCCCTCCAGAAAAAAAGGTTGGACACCCCTGCTTTAAATTATACGCCGCCGCTCACGGTTTGGCTTGTATATTACTCAACACCTTCACGCCGTCGCCCCCTTGACTACGGGGTATATGTGTGTGTCTGCCTTGGAGGATACGCCATTCTATAACCGCTGGCTACGCCACTATTACTAGAGATTGCTTCTTGTTGATGAGAGCAAAATTGAAATATATCACGTGATGCATGCTATTGTTTGATTAACCAATCGCAATGCCGCCATAACTACGTATGAGAGGCTCGAAGCGATATTCGCCACTCAATATAAAGCGCTTATTTTGCGTTTGAAACGTCGCTTCGAGGAGGACTCCGAGGAACGTTCATCTACTAACTTACTTACTTGACAGTTAATGGTTAATTATTTGTAGCCGTAGCGTTATTTCTAGTTAGTTAAGCTAGCTCGTTAGTTATAATTTATGTAACTGCTCTTGATCGCCTTTTTCTTGCAGCCTGAACCTAGTTCTTGCGACTCAACTGAGTCTGCAACACCTTAAGGAATCGGGCAGCATGCATAGAGGAGATCGTACAAGAGTTAGTTACTGGCGGAGTAAGGGGTGGTTGGTGGGAAAGTAGGCTTGCAGATGGTCGGGGGTTTATATGGCGCCTTTCGTTTTTCCTTGTTTATTCCGCCTAGGAATAAGCAAGCAACTACTAAGTAAATAAAATAGATGTAGAAAACTTAACATACTGTGCCTTGGAAGCAACATGACACGTGACTTAAACTACAGACAAGAACAGAGGCGTAGCCAAGAATTTGATTTGGGAAGGTATAAATCTTAACTATAAACCACATAAAACATTCAAACCACATATAACCACATGTAAATCACACAAATAACTTTAAGGTAGACTGATTTTAGAGGTATATATATACCGATATCCCCCCCCCGTCGCTACGCCCCTGGACAAGAAGTCACAAGAAGAGATCAGCTGACGGCCATGGAGAAGATGTAGAAAAGCAAAGCAATACGCACTGAAAGAAAAAAATACTCAAAACCTGTAGGCTGTAGGCTATCTCAGCAGATTTTCATAGACCATCACCAACAAAGTCTTGGAAAGAAAGGTACTGGCCTTTGAAAGGAAATGTTAGAGAAAAGTACTAAGAATCGGATGGGTCGAAAATAACGCAAATGAAGAACTATAATAGGAGAATACAGTAGCCTAAACAAAGAGTCTTCTTCTTCTTCAGGTGCCCTGTATTAGCCTACTACGTTGGCGACCATGGGCTTCCACTCCATCCTATCATATGTCGCTTGTAGCAGTTCTACGTCTGATACATTGTCTTTCGATGAACGCCAGTCTTTGCTTCCCTCTTGCTCTTTTTCTCTTCATCACTTTCACGGCAGTGACTAAATTTTCCAGGCCTTTTTCCTCATTATATGTCCGAAGAAGTCCAAAGAATTCTAATTGCCTTTTCTTTATGGTTTTAACAATTTCCTTCTTGAATTTGCCTTATCCAAAATTTCTTGGTTTGATTTTTTCCCTGTCCACGATACCTTCATCATTCTCCTTAAAAACCACATTTCCGCTGTCTCTACAGTGTAGTTCCTTCTTCATCTGTGCGGAAATTGGCCACGTTTCTGCACCGTTCACCCCCAAACTCCCACTTTTGCTACGCCACTGATTTGGACAAATATGTTTCTGAGTCTTGATTAATGGTTATATGATGCAGTACGTGATCTCGTCTTCCAGAAAAACGAAATGTACCCAGAGTCCGTGTCCAGAGAACTTGAACTAGACAGATTCTGAGCAATTAAATCTATGTGTAGGCTACCTACAGTGGCGGCTCTAGGATTTGGCAAGTGGGGGCCGTTGGGGTGGCAACTTCTAATCATGGGGGGAAACCATTTGTTGTTTAATGTATGTAGCATTAAGTATAGGGTCCCAACAGGGGGGCCACTGGAGGTGGGGGCGCCAGGCACTCAATAGGGAGGCACGGGCCCCCTGTCCCGCCGGTGGAGCCGCCACTGTGTAGCTATACTCGGGATTCGGGTCAGAGCCATAGCTGACTATTCTACAGTCATTATAGACCTATATTCTAGGCACACACAAACCCACACACACACACACACACACACACACACACACAGCCGGATTCATAACATGAATTATTCTAAGTCTTTTATAGAAGAACTGAAAAATAATGATGAACTTTCGTAGATTAGGTTGTCGTTGATGTAGCCTGAAAACCTTCTGGGGGATGGGACTTCGGCCCTGATCCCGCTGGAGGAACTAGCGATGTTCCTCATAACCTCTTAGTCGGTCTAAATGGATTGTCTATATGATAATAGCATTTAGTTCAACAAATCGCAATGCTTGGCCATCTAGCGAATTTGACTGAAACATGTTGCACAAAATTTAGACAAAACATTATATTTCGCAGATACATTTAAACGCATTTAAATGCCACGTTTTAAGTAATAAAGATAAAATATGTTTAAAACTGAATCTAATTAGATCGTTTAGCATGTCGAAAACAAAGACGTTTTTGTTTGCATATGATTGAAATAAAATACCTTTATTAGACACGATGAAGGGTTCATAACTTACGGAAATCCTCTCAACCGATAGACAAAATGTTAAGCCTTCTATGACCGTGATTTTAACTGATTCGAAGCAAAATGCTGGCCACAGGCGGGTTCGACAGAGACTTCAAAGAATAGAAGTAATAATTCGCACTAAATTTTGAAAGTGTAGGCCTATAAAGTTCAGGTCTTGCGTTGAGACTTCACCTCAAGGACTCCAAGAACGCTTGTCGACTAATTTACATAATTTAAATAGTTTATGTTATTCCCAGCGCAATTTCTAATTAGTTAAGTGTGTTAATTTTGTATGAGGGGTTTATAGCTGTTCTTGGTCACCTCTCAAGTAAAAAACTCGAAAGCCTCTGCTCTCTAATTATCTTCATTTCCCTCAAAAAGCAATCATGTTATCTGTCAATTTCCCATAATTGAATCGTAGTCCCTTCCATCAGCGCATCCACAAGGGACACCGGAGTGGGGCCCCCCTATTTGGACTGGGACCTTTCATGACATTTGTATAAATACGGTGAGCTAATGCTTCGGAGTGGGATGGGGGAATCGGGTAAATTGATAGTTGCAGACAGAATCGATAGGCCTACACTTAATTACCTGTATTGCAACTTTTGGCAGCTCTATGTAGGCCTAATAAACCGATCATGCAGAGGCGTAGCTACTGGGGGCATACCGGTATATATACCTCCGAAAATCAGGCTACCTTAAAAAGTTTAATGTGTTTTGTAAGATTTACAAAGTTTTAAAAGGTGTATAACCCCTCCAAATCACATTATACCTCCCACACACGCACAAACACACATCAAATTCCTGGCTACGCCCCTGAAACCGGTCCGTCAGCGTCATCATTAGTATGGGCGTCCGCAGAAATTTTTCCAGGGGGTGCAAAACAGGGTCTTGTGACGAAAGAAATGAAAAAAATTTCCAGGGGGTGCAAAACAAGGTTTTGTGACGAAAGAAACAAGTAATTTTACTTTTTTCATAACTCCACAATTTTCCAGGGGATGCAATTGCACCCCTTGCACTCCCCTCCGGACGCCCAGGATCATTAGCGTCGCCAAGAAGGGAGAATGGGGGCAATTGCCCCCAACATGCCCCAGACCACCTACCAGATTCGCGCAAATCCGGTGAGAAAAATTTGTTGTTGAGGGGTGGGATGGTTAAGAAATCTGACACGCCAGTCCCCTTTTGCCCCGAACAAAATATTCATGGCGACGCCACTGCGAGGGATTCAGAATTTTATTGTCCGGGCCATTACAAAAACTCTAAGCACGATCACTTTAAAGCTGTTATTGAAAAAATTGCACTGTCTGCTGGTCTTTTGCGGATGGATTTGAAATACCATCTATTGATACCATCGGGTTTTAGAGATGGTTTTTACCAACGTTAACCAAGCGCTATATAACGCAACTTCCGGTCTATGTGTATTGACTCTATTGAGAGAAACGTGATTCCGATGTGTCAATAACAGAATTGTATACTTCTTCTAATAATAGTTATTATTAATCTAAATATTAGAAAAATATGAAAAAACCTAGTTCTACAAAGAAAGGCAAAAATGCGACGACTGCAGCCGAACTACCAGAGTTAGAAGACGTCAAAGCATTAGGCGGAAACGATGTACGTCTGTTATGTGTGCATCATTAATTATACTTATACTTAGCATGGTTTAAAGTGGCTTAGAAGGCATTACTGCCTGTGTGAAAGCCACTAGGGGCACTAACGGGGCTTGAACCCGCTCCGTCAGCCTGACGCTCCAGCACGTAACACACTCTGCCATCTTCCGCCCCTAAACTAAATTAACTAATTAACCAATTATTATTTGAGAGACGTTCACATACTTCGCAAATTTTATGTCCAATGCTTTACTTGTAATCTTTAATATATCAAAATAATGTTGAATTCAAACTAGGCCATTGTTTTGTCTACCAATATTTACAATGTAAAATGAAATTTAAAAATATATGTGTGATTGTAGGCAGATTATCAGTTGGTCCAGTTCCAAGATGGTGACGACGTGGACAGTGTTGAGCTTAACGAAGATTCTTCAGACAGCGAGGCTCTTAAGACTGAGGTTTTAGGAGTTTTTCTGTTTTTGCGAATAGTTGCAATTTAGGTTTTAGAAATAATTTTGAAAATATTATTATTATTATTATTATTATTATTATTATTATTATTATTACATGGTTGTTAATGCACATTAAGTCATTCACACAGTGAAAAAATTTAAATGTGAAGCAAGTCAAGGGTGAATCGTTTGCCCAAGGTTGCTACACAGTGGCTAGGGTCAGATTTGAACCTACTACCTTCCGGTTGCATGGCAAGAATCTCCCCGCTGCTCCATCACATCCTCTTGCTCTTGTTAGTCATAACTTTGTTATTTCAATGAGTTTATGAGCCATAAAATATATAATTGAATGATTATTATATCTTGTTCACGATGCTTGGTGATATGTTATTTCAAGTTATGAAATATCAGTATCAGTTATCAAAATATCCCACATCACATAATCCTGCATCACGTTATTGCCATGCATTGCTTGTAGAAATCAAATCTTTTGATTATGTGCTGTGGAATAAAGCTCAAATTGTAAAATGTTGTGATACTGTTGTAGGTAGAAGCATTTATTAATAAACTTGGATTTAAAAACAAAAGGAAGGATAGAGAAGACAGGTCAGAAGCTAGTGGTCAATACGAAATATGATTAACTTTATTTTACTTTTAAGCTAAAATGTCTTTCTCCTTGTACCGGTAGTCTCAGTAAATTTTTATTCTCATCCATGATTCACTTGGAATTTCTTTAAAGAGTGATTTTGCTTGCTATTATGCAATTTCGTTAGTTGCTTGAATGTGACATTGATTGTGCATGATTGATTTTGTGATTTTTAGCAGCAAATTTACATAACATTGGATACTTAATCAACTACTTACACGAACTTTCTTTTAAAATTTGGCTTATAATTGCAATATGTAGTCCTGTTATTTGTAAATTTTAATTAAAATTTATACATGTTTTATATTTATGTTTATAATATATTGTTTATTATTGTGGCATACAACATCATAATTTTTCTGATTTCTTGTTTCAGTGATGAAACTCCGACTAAAAATGCAAAAAAATTAAAAAAGAAGGAGTCAGTGGAAGCAGCTCATCAACAAAATGTCAAAGATTTGGCAAAATCCAGCACAAGACCTTCTATTAACACCACAGAACAGTCTGACAGCAAAGCTAGATTGAAGCTAGAAATTTCCAATAGCAAACAGTCAACTGTTGATAAGAAAGTCAAAGAACCTATTCAGACTGTCGAAAAAGCCAGAAAAAGTGCAGATTTTTCTGTTAAATCAAGAAAATATCTGCTTATTAAAGACGGTAACTGGATTGACAATCAGGTAATGGAAACCTTGTTGCGTAAGTGCTGAGTTAGATTCGACTTATTGTTGCCGCTTTTTTGTGACATTCAGACAACACAAAGATGCGTTTCAAGGAGATGTGACTTTAACCCTTAAACCAGCACATACTTTGTAACCATGCAATTGTAACTGAGTGTACTCGGTTCCGGCAGTTTAAGGGTTAAAATATCTCACTTTTTTAAAATGGTTAAAATGTCTCACTTTTTTAAAAGGGTTAAAATATTTCACTTTTTAAAAAGGGTTAAAATATCTCACTTTTTAACAGGGTTAAAATATCTCACTTTTCAAAACTTACTGCTCAAATAATACAGTTAAACTTCATAGTAACATTCTTCTTTGGCCCAAAATTTAAGATTATGTACAATGCGATGTTGAAGCCATCATGGACTTTGTGCCAAGGCACTGTCTGGAATTGTTTATAGTTGAATTATTACAGAGAAATAGTCACAATATCCAAGTACTTGATAGTGAATATTTCATTGTATACATTGTGAGTGAACTGTTAGGCAGTCAGTTCACCTATAACAATGACTTTCTGGTTAGAACTTTTGGCCACAAACGTATTTGGAATTTGATTTTTGTTATTATCTGAGGTGAATGAAGTTACTGCCTTTCACTTGTTACACTGATAAATATATTTGTCATTACGTTGTGTGGAGAATAATGTCTATCCATCTATGTCTATATGTCAATGCAAAAGTTAAAAGTCTCCAATGCCAGGAACGCCTCTGTGTAGAAATATAAGAGGTGCTATACAAATATTACATTACATTGCATTACATTATATTACATTATACATACATTTTCCAATGAGTTTAATGGTGTGTGGGTTTTTGCAGTTTATCGATAGCGATGTTGTAAGTCAAACTTTACCCAAAGAATCTTTGGAAAAGTTGGAAGAATTTGCTAAACGAATTTTGGAGGATGAGACTTCGCTATTCAGATCGCGTTAGTAGTGATAATAGCACATTTTTATAGCTCAATTTTGTAATTCAGAAATGGCCAGTCTATGGGTTTGTTAAATCATCATTCTGAAGCCCAGTGTGCATTATTGGAAAGTTTTAAATTTGAAATCACATCAAGTAAAAAGTATTCGCTTGACAGTGTTAACAATTGATGGACACTGTTCGGCCTATTTAGAGCTCTTCTCTTTTGGATTTGTACGTGGCATTGTCTTTTGGTTTCAGGATGTTGCATGTTGGCTAATCGCATCGACGTTCTTTTCTTATATGAATACTTTTATGTTGATCAGACTTGCGCATTACCCAGGTTTTCTTTTGACGTGTTGCTTGAAAGTCAAAAGTAAAAAAAGTCAAAGTCCTTCCCGAGCCTCGCGGGCTCATAGGGCGGCGCTGATCTCCGTTTCTATAGCCCTCAGCCAGGCGTGCAATGCCACGGATACAGGGCTATTGTATCGCGTAGCGTACCTGTTTGACTTATCGCATAGATTTTTACCACTGCTACTCATTTTACGATCGCGAAAAAGGCTGAGTCGACCTTTAGGGCTCCTGCGGGACTCGAACCCGCGACCTCCTGCTCCATCGCCCAACGTTGTTACCACTCTGCTAACTTCCCACCCACGTTGCTTGAAAAGTTTTTTGAATTTTTATCGATAGAACTGGACCGTAAAAAGTCATCGGCTTGGATGAATAAGGTGCTGACATCGGGCACTGCTGCTGACAAGATGGCGGCACTTGTTGTTCGTGTACAGGACTCGCCAGTTCACAATTTGTCGTGCCTTGACAGTTTGATTTCGATGCTTAAAATGAAAGAACGACGCAAGTCGTTGGTTGTCATAGGTTTGTTCTTTTATGCTTGGAGTTAGTTTCCGAAATATATCAGCTTCATATTTGTATTTTTGTGCAACTTTTGCATACTGCCCTAGTTGACTTGTATTCTTCTTTAACCCCTTAACCGGCCATTTATTTGTAACTCAATGTAAAATGGATGAGTATACTTGTCACGACCAGTTAAAAGGGTTAAAAGCAAGTGTTTTTGTGCAACTTTTGCATATTGCCCAGATTGACTTGCGTTTTTCTTTCAAAGCAAGTATGTAATGTTTGTTATAAAGTGTTCGTTGCACTTTTATGAGTTTATGCATGTCAAAAAAATGCAAAGACTTCACAAATCATTGTCAATTTATGCATTGCAGCTGACATTAATGATTTGGTTTGATTGTAGAGGAGAAATTTTGTACAGTTAGTGTGAGTGCCTCCCATATACTATCGTCCTATACTTTCTTCCACCAATATCAACGATAATATCACATATAATAAAACTTAAATTTCAACTCAATCTAAATCAGTCAAACGGGCTCCATTACTGTCAATCTCACACACTCTACATAAGATGACGCCCCCCCTCTTTTAAACTCTATGTTTCATTTATATAGTTCCTTTTCTACTATATTCTATGAAATACCCTTACAGTTAGCTACTTCCCATCTTGACCAATATTGAGTTTGACTGTTGATTGTTTGCAATTCACTGGAAACACGTGATGCTGTTTTCAGATTCGTTAAAGAAGTTGTTCCTTACAAGTCTACTGCCAGACAGAAAATTGAAACATTTTGCACAAGTAGGTGGACTTGAAACTTTGCTGCACATAATTGATGTAATATATAACTTATAATTATTTTTTTGTGTTATTTATAAAGACCAGTAAGTCTGCCGGTCTGGCCGGTGTCACTACATTTAATATATCTGATATTTAATATTACAACTACATCACTACATTTAATATATCTAATATATCTTAATCATCTGAAACTGTACAAAATTTTTAAAACTTTCCAAGAAAATCACTGATATGCCTAGAACTGTGATTGAATTAGATAAGATAACTTCTTCTGGTGGTAATTTAGAAATCTGAATATGTCTGTCTGTCTGTCTGTCTGTCTGTCTCTCTCTCTCTCTCTCTCTCTCTCTCTCTCTCTCTCTGCCTATTTGTCTCTCTCTCTCTCTCTTTCTCTCTCTCTCACGCACACACACAAAAGATAAGATAGATATTCTGGGATTTCAGTTCAGCTCAATCGGAATCAGTGCATGTGTATAGTTATGACGTTAAAGGGAAATGAATTAATTTTCAGTGGCACTACCTATACTGTATATGTGCAGACACAGTATAGCATTCCAGTTATTGGTTTGTCCAATGTATATGAATGGAGATGGATCAAATTCTCATTTGTTTTTGAAAAGATGCATCCAGACTTATAATCAATATGTTCTCATACACATGACAGCCTATAGCACTACCCATTGGGTCACAGCATCAACTCCAGTTGAAGATTTGAAGCATCACTTTAACCCTTACACCTCCTATGGCTGATATATATATATATATATATATATATATATATATATATATATATATATATATATATATATAGGTTTCATAACATATTGGTTATGAGGATTTCTTGGGGGAAAGGGTTAATATGTTTAGTGCGTAGTGTAATGTGATCAAAAATTTATTCAATGCACTTTTGATAGAATGATAAGAGGCACTGTTTACTGGACCAGGTATGCAAGTAATTGATCAAAGCTGCTGTCACCTGGTGAATATGGTGTTATAATTCTTATTGCTATTTTTGGAGGGTTTTCAAGCAAACTAAAGACGTATTTATTTAATATCTCGTTTTCATGTTCCTTGTAAAGCACCCTTCACTTTGGCCCTTGCTATGTTACGGCGCTATATAAATTGTCATGAACAATAACAATACCTTTTGTTATAAATTATTTTCAATAAATCTGACCCTGGAAGATGCAAGTTCCAAAAGTCATCGCAATGTAGCCAGAAGCAATTGTTACGAATGTTTAAGTTCAGTTACATAAGAATCTTCTGTTGTCAGCAACCCTTGAGCCACGTCATGGAGCTTGCTAGCGGCAACAAAGACACGCAAGACAAGCGTCTGCTCATGTGGTATTTTGAGTCGCAGCTGAAACAGAAATACGACAATTTTATCAAGGCTGTTGAGGTGAGTTTCCTGTGAAAATGTTGTTTTCTGAATAAAAGGCATGTTGCCTTGTAATTATGAATTATCGCAATGATTACATGGAAATTTTGGTGCATGCATCTCTTTTTCTCAGCTTTTGACATGTCCGCGTATCTTGAGTAGGGGCTATTCATTGTGCGTTTGTTTGAGAAGTTGAATCTGTTACAGGTAATGATTTTGAATTGCTTGTTTTATTTTTATGCAACGGCTGCCATATTTTTTGGAAGACAAATATGTACTGTTCGTTGTAAAGAGTTTTTGTTGCCTGCGATGAATTTATGCATGTCTAAATGGTGAGCGGCCTTGCGGTCCTAGATTCAAAACCTGGAAGTTGTCCTTGATTATGCGACGACACAGTCACATGAGGAATGAAATTGGTTTGATGTGCTGCACAATTATCTGGTATTTGGTATTTATCTGGTATCTGGTATTTATCTGGTATTATCTGGTATTTCTAAGGTTGTAGTTTGGCGGTTTTGAAATGTGTTTTTGCTGGTTTTTAGATTCTGAGTCACGACACGGTGGAGACGGTGAAGAACAAAGCAATCGGTAAATTCTCTTCTTGACATTAAAAGCTTATTAACGATCAATTATAATTTTTGTCAATTTATGTTCCATACACTTTATTAGCTTTTCAGGACAACTTGCTTGAAATTTTTATTTTGTTATAGTCTCTAAATTAGAATCAGGCCAGGTCTTCGTCCTCCAGCTGTGTCCAGCTATTGACTTCTCCGTAACATCTCTCCAAAGTTCTCTGTCCTTTGCTATTTCTTCCTAGGTCATTCGGTGTCTTCCGTCGGTTTTTCCGTTGAGATTCGGCCCTGCCATGTTCAGGGCTGAATCTCTTAATTCTCTGAAATTCTAAATTAGAATAATTGCCATTTTAATAAGTTATATTATTCAATTTTGTGGCAAATTTGTAGGTAATTATTGAAGATTTGTGTCGGCATAAGTTAATTAGTCATTAGCAGTATTTTAACTAACCATCTGGTATTTATTTTAATAGCTATTTATGGTGTTCTGGTTAAATATTTTAAAATGTTACTATTTATAGACTAGAATAATTTCTGTGATGAAAGTTATATCATTGCATTTTGTAGCAGTATTCAGGGACAGGTTTGATTCCTTTATGATATTATTTAGAAATATTTAGTCAATGTTAATTAGTTTTGCTTCTTAATCGAATATGTTTATCATTTCCTGCAGGTACTATTTTTGAGATGCTCTGTGAGAAACCTGAACAAGAGAAGGTGAGAACAACTGTCTGTGCAAAACAGTTGTATGTTAGTTCACGCCAATGGTTTATATGGGTTTTTCCAGATGCTGAGGGGGGCACACAGAAGAGGGGTAGTAAATCTTTTTAAAAAAATAATATAATTAATAGATAAAGATGTGGTGATGTTTTTTTGCTTGTCAGGACTTTTTGGGGAAGTTGGTTGGATGGGCAGAAAATGTCTTGTTTTGTCCATGGGTGCCAAAAACTAACGCTACACCACTGCGTACAAGCTGACTCATTTTTGAATATGCAATATAGAGTGTGGTCTAATATATTGGCCTTATGTGGGTTTGTTGCATGATTTGGGAAAATTTATTATATATATTTGAAGCTGTGAAACAACTGGTTACCCTTTAAAGTACTTGACTTAAGATGAGCATCATATTGTCACTCGAGTGTCATTCCTGATATTAATGCCATTTTGCTTTGAAACTGTTTTGTCGCTCTAGATTCTACTTTCGATGCTTGTGAACAAACTTGGAGATCCTGTTCGCAAGATGGCCGCAAGAACTGCTCATCTATTGTCTAAATTAGGTATTGTTGTTGATACTATTGTTGTTGTTGTTGCTGTTGTTGTTATTGTTGTCTAGATAATTTTTGTCTCACTGTGGACTTGGCAAAATCCATTGTCAATTGCAAACTTAACCCCTTAACTGGGTGCCCCGAGTAACGCTCGTCCGTTTTACACTGAGTTACAAATAGTTGCCCAGTTAAGGGGTTAACAGACTTAAATTGAATGAGATGTGATATAAGTGAGTCTTTACTCTAGATTCCATTTCAACGAAGTAACAGAGTTCACATTCATAATGTTGTCCTGTAGTTATTGTATTTGCTTTTTGTTTTCATTATATCCTGTTCTCGCAATATCAATGAGTGACTACTTTTAGCAACCCAAGTTAGTATAATTTAGTGACAAAATGTTAAGGTTCGGTATAATCAGTGGCATAGCCAAGGGGGTTTGGGAATTAAAACCCCCCTTGGGCGCCGAAGAAAAAATTTTAAAACGCGTTTCTATGCATTTTTTATTTTCGGATGCGGTTTTGAGAGTCATAACCCTCCCTTGGGGCTGCAGACCAAAATTTTTTAAGTGCCATAGGCGTGACAACCTTCTTTTTTGCTTGTCAGCATCTGAAAGGACAAATTTTAGAAGGAAAGACATAGGATAGATACATAGAATGACCTTTTTTGCTTGTCAAGATTTTTCGAAAAAGTTGGTTACTGTCAAAAGTCAAAACCAAGACCCCCCCTTCCGGAAATCCTGGCTATGCCACTGGGTATAATAATGCAGGTTCTGTTTCTGGGCTGTTTTGCTTCAGTTGAGAAGCATCCAAAGATGAAACAGATTGTGACGTTAGAAGTTGAAAGGCTGCTCTACCGTTCCAATATTACGCCAAAGGCTCAGTAAGGGATTTCCCTTTTGTGCAAGTCCACTAAAAAATTTTCATGCTGCATGTCGTTTTGGTTTTTTCGATAATTCGGCCAATAGATTATTGCCGACTATCGATGCTGGTCTAATTCAGGCATTTTTAATCGGGAAGATGGGGAGTGGTAATATCATTGGGCAGGCAAGCCAACGGAACGGGTTCAATCCCGTAGGAGATCCTGAGGTCAACTCAGCCGTACTCACTAGAGGGCGATAGTAACATCAAACTAAGTAGCAATGGCAACATTGCAAAAATAACCATGGGTTCGGCGGAAGAGGCTGGCCACCGTCCGCCGATGTATGGCTTAGCCACCTATGGGCTGATGGCCACAAAAAACGGGGATCAGCACCGGAACCTACGGGCATTGAGCCTACGGGTGAACATTTACTTTTACTTGAATCATATTATAGTATTTATTTTTCTACTTTCCTATTGGATTCGGCGGGGGGCCACATGGTGACTCTTTGTGGGCCAGATTTGGCCCGCAGACCAGAGTTTGTGCACCTCTGTTATAGACAGTTGGGCACTCATCCACACAACTTACAGGACAGTGTTTCAAAGCTGTTCCTATAGTGAATTTCTTTAGTTCTTTGTGATTATTAATTTTTCTGATATTTTAATGGCTGGCTCTTGTCTCTGATCAATTCTGGGTTTGTTTTCTTATCAGGTACTATGCCATCTGCTTTCTTAATGGGCTGCGATTGGGCGAGCGCGACAACGAACTTGCTTCACGATTAGTTGTCATATACTTTTCATTTTTCAAGGTATCTGTCTCGTTAATGTTTATTGAAAGAAAGTAGAGATAGTGATTTTATATTTTGAGGTAGTTGTTACAGCTGGAAGGTACAAGCTACGGTTGTCATATCAAACCATTTGACTAACTAAGCAGTTCATAAATTCTCATTGGGGTTATAATAAGATTTTGAAGGAATTGGAAAATAATTGAGCTGTCGAAACCACATATACATTGATCATTGCCAATTAAGTGGTTCAGAGGAGTCATTATTAATAAATCAAATCAGCATTTTTTGATAGATGAGACTTTCTGATGCATCTTGTACACGTATTTGTATGCATGTGTGTGTGTGTGTGTGTGTGTGTGTGTGTGTGTGTGTGTGTGTGTGTGTGTATATATAATACAGACATGTGCATATATAGGAATATGTGTACAAGACGCTTTCTGAAACTTGTATGTTTTCATTACAACGTACTTCTATAGCAGAATAATTTGAACAACTGGTTCTAGACAGTGCATTAGAGGAGCTTTTTTGACTGACTACATCACATTGTAGACATATGTGACAAAAGGAGAAATTGATTCTAAAATGCTCAGTGGACTTCTTGTTGGAGTAAATCGTGCATATCCCTTTGCAAAAGGTATGTTGCTGGCAGTCAGCTCATTCATTTGACGCAGGCTGGCTTCTTTTAGCCCTTTAACTGGCTTCATTATTTTCTATTTTAAAAAAAACTACAGTATTTTTAGGTATTATTAGGTTTAACATCAATTGCTGGTACACTTTAGGTCCTATTTTATTACTGATGGCAGCCATCACTATTATGATAAGCAGGCTAAGGCGCAATCTAATGTCCATTTCCATCATCCAGTCAAGTAGCATCTCTCGTGGTCTTCCTTTGGTCTTTTCCCCCTCTAGTTGTCCTTCTATTATTTCCCTTATATGTCCCATCCAGTTCTTTTGTCTTTTTCTTATTGTGTTGATCATCTCTTTCTTTTCCTCCACCTGTTTCAGCACTTCCTCGTCTGTCTTATGCTCTGTCCATTTCCATGGTATAAATTTGGCAGCAGTCACACACACACACACACACACACACACACACACACACACACACACACACACACACAGAGTAGCATTTTGAAGTATCTTCTTTTCCCAATTTTAGTTTTAGTTTTAGTTTAGGCTCTTTTGTCAGATCCATGTCATGCCTTCAAGCATTCCAGTTTGTGTTCTTCAGAACGCATAACGGCACTTTCCTTGGTACTCGTTTAAAGGCTTTTCAAGGTCAATGAACTCTTGGTAGTGTTTTACTTTCCTTCCAAGCTTTGCTTCTTGAACCTGACCCCTGTTTTGAAGATAATGAAAGTCATTCCTCTGTCAGACAGGAAACTGAATTGACACGGTGGTCGTGCAACCGTACGGTTGTTTGATTCTTGTTTTTTCCAGTTGACCAGCAGAAGATTGCCGACCAGCAGGAGACACTCTTCCGTTTAATCCACGTGTCAAACTTTGCCACCTGTGTACAAGCATTGATCCTGCTTTTCCAGATTATCGACATAAAGTAATTGATTTTGTTTTTCTTACTTATTTTCATGCGATTATTGGTACTGGCCATTTCACTGCTGTTAGAACATGTAAACAGTAGTGTTAAACACATCAACATACCGGTTTATGTGGCGCGGGGGGCTTTCGGATATTTTGCGCATACTACTACAGCAGTGAAAGGAACGGAGAAACGGCAAGTTAACCTAACTACTGAGTATTTTAGCTAATTGGGTTTTACAAATCATTGTTACTTTATAACCTGCAACAAACAATCCAACAACATATCATGCCTGGAAAAAGAAGGAGAGGCCGACCAAACAGACGATGGGTGGGCAATATAGAAAAGTGGACTGGAATTACTATAACAGCAGCAACGAAGGCAAGCATCGAAAGAAAGAAATGCCTGGAAATGCTTGATTCATGATGTCACCCTATCTGCAACTATTGAGGGAAAGAGATGATGATGATTGATGATGGTGATGAAATTTGTTTCAGTGAAAACTCCGCCGACCGGTTTTACACGGCCCTGTATCGTAAAATGAATGATCCGGAGTTGCCGGTGTCTGCCAAACTTCCGATGTTTTTGAATCTGCTTTTGAAAGGCATGAAGAAGGATTCCATAGTCTCGCGTATTCAGGTATTTTGAAGGTTTTGCTGGATTGCCACCGTATGTCTATTGCATTCCTGAATATCTTGGGTTGTATATAAAGTTGATGCTTGATTTATTTCTGTTATGGGAAAACTAGTCAAACGGGGCAATCCAGAACTGTGAAACTCACTACCGGTCTATGTTACTAACTCTGACTCTCTAGGACTTTTCCTAAGTAATCTCAAGACTCGACCTATTCATGATCTGGTACTTGTAGTATTGTAAAGCGCTCTTGTCTTTGGCCATTTTGCCATGCTTATTGTGCTATATAAATTGTCTAGTTAATAATAATAATAATAATAATAATAATAATAATAATAGTGTATCAAGTGTCTGTTGACATTCTAAAATAATTAACTGAAAGATACCTAATAATAATAATAATAATATTAATAGTTATGAAATCGAAAAATAAGCCATGTTTGGTTTCTGTGTAACACATGATATTGACAATTTTGAACAGTTGCCTCCAGAGTAGTGCATGCTATGAGACAGTGGTATTATTATATTGCATTGTGGTTTCCATAAGTTATCACACTGCCTAAAATCAGTGTTTATTCTAGGCCATTTTGGGGGGATTCCCCCCCTCCAAGTTTGAAAATCCCTCTCCCCAAAAAAATCTATATGTTGCATTGGGGGATGGAAATATCCCCCCAAAAGTGTGATGAGAGGGGTTTTTTTATTTAGGAGAGGGGAAAACATAAGGATATAAGTATATGACCATATTCAGAAGAGCATTAGGGCATGTTGAGTAGATGTGGTGACCTTTTTTTTGCTCATCAAGGTTTTTGGGCAGGGAAACCTTCTCCCCCCCAAACATTTCAAACTCCCCCTAATGTCAAGGTGGCTAGAATAAACACTGCCTAAAATAGATGCAGATCATTTGAGTAGTAAAATTCAACTAAAGTCTTCTGATGATGATGATGATAGCTTTCTGATACTTTTTAAGCATTTAAGAAAAAGGAATTGCCAATGTTTAGACATGATTTCTTGTTTCTTCAGCGTTTCTTTGCAATAAGAATCACGTTATTACTTTTGCACAATTTACTGTAGATATGATTTTATGATTTTGCAGTTTGCTTTCAAATTTTTCTTATATTTAAATATCAAAGCATCTGCTGGTACATAGCATCATCTTTAAAATTTGTATTGCCAACATAGAAGTACTTTTATTTATATGTGTGTGTGTGTGTGTGTGTGTGTGTGTGTGTGTGTGTGTGTGTGTGTGTGTGTGTGTGTGTGTGTGTGTGTGTGTGTATATGTGTATATGTTGTATGTGTTTTTTTGTAAGGCTTTCGTGAAACGCTTGTTGCAAGTAGCGATGTCATTTTCTCCGGCATTTGCGTGCAGTGCATTGTTGGTGCTCAGTGAGCTGCTCAAGGAACGGCCAAAACTTCTCATACTAAACAAGTTGGGAGAGGTATGAATCTTCTATTTTCTGTATTGAAAATTTAATATCTAGATGAAATAATTGCAGAATTTTATATATTCTACTGAAAAGTGTTTTGCTGGTATTTTATAAATATTGCAGTTTTGTTCTTCTAACATTGGAAATTGTTTCTTGTTTGATTTTATAAGATTTTTTTTTCAATTGTAGAAATTACCGGTAATCAGTAATTAATTTGTCAATCGATCATTTTGCTCTCTGCCAACTCTTTGGCAGCAATAGCTAGACACAAAATATTTCCAAGAAGTTCTATCATCTGTTCATTTCTTCTTTTTCATGTTTTGTAATTGTTATTGTATTCATTATTGGATTCTCTTTAATCTTGGTGCTATGGTGTGTGGATTTTGAACTTTGGTTGAAATTTCAGCTTCAGTTGTACAAGTATGTGTCTTTGGCACAAGCAAATATAATAATTAAAATGCTTATTTAATATGTGTTCAAGTTTTGCAGAATATGTTTTATAGAACGTGGACTTAATCTGTTGTCACTCTGTGTAACTTTCTAGGATTTTAATGACGGCGATGATGGAGATGAGCATTTTGTGGATGTTAAAGGAGAAGATGATGAAAGTGGCATTGAAACCAAAATTACTCACAATTCCACTGCTGCTGACTGTGGTGATGATGGCGATGGCAATGATGATGATGATGATGATAAAGATTCTTCAATTCAAATAACTGCTTCTTTGCCATCGTGGATCCACAGAAAAAATCTGTTAAGTTGGTGAATCTTTTGTGGACTTGTTCACATTTGAAAATTTTTCCAGCAGATAATCAGAGCTGTGGAGTTGTAATCTGTCTAATTTGAGCAACCCATTTTCTACAAAACAGTTATCATTTTCATCTGATAATTGTCAAATGGGCTGAAATAATGTCAGGTTTTCAAGATGAAAGCCAAAACCATACTTAGTCAGAGAGATATGACACCTCAGATTAATGGGTGGACGTTTGATTATTGGGGTCTATTTTCAGTTTACACTGTTTCTTTAGCTTTGTCATTAACCCCTTAACCGTGTATTTAACTGCAACTCAATGTAAAATGGATGGATATATCCGGGATTCCCAGTTAAGAGGTTAATATTAAGGTATGCTGTGTTGAAAATGTTAGGATTGGCCTCAAAATGGCTGCATATTTTACAGCAGAAGTCAATGGACGGTAATTGTCGCTGATATTCGGCACTACCCAATCTTGCTTCTTTCAATAAGCATATATCACTTATTTCAGTGTCTGTGGATGGTGCAGTTGTTGAAAACTTGCATCTTGGTTTTTTTAGTGAAGGCGACAAAATATTGCTGGGCTGACATCACGTTCCGCAGAGCATTAATGCAGCCGAGTTTCCAGATTAAGTACTTAACCCCTTAACTGGGGATCCCGGATATATCCGTCCATTTTACATTGAGTTACAGTTAAATACGCGGTTAAGGGGTTAACTGAAACTGATATTTTGATGCGGCTTATGATCCCAAAATATTAATATTATAATTATTTTAGGAGTGAAAATGCCACAGTTTCATCTTGGGGGCTCCACTCAGACCAGCACTTTCTCTTGCTAAGTTATTGGTCTTTTTTTGACTGAAGGGTGAATGACATGTATAACAAAGCGCACCGCTGCATCTCTTTAGGTTTGTGCTGTTGTTAAATGCAATTGTTAGATTTTTGCACACTTTGATATTTCAGCAGCTAAAGAGGGTTACGATCCTTTACATCGTAATCCTGTTTACTGTCGAGCTGATAAAGACTGCGTGTGGGAACTCCGTAATTTGGCGCATCATTACCATCCGTCAGTCAGAGTGTTTGCGACAACGATATTGAAGGTAATCTGACTCTTTTGTTGGGGCTCATCCACATAGTACGTACACAAAAAGGCATATTTTCAACCCCCTCCCTCCGTCTGCACGCTGTACATATGCAAAATTTCCTAAATCCAACCCCCCCTCGGTGCATACATAATACATGGATGGGCCCTTATGGTCTTTGATTTTGAGTTTCATTATTGTTTTTATAGATTTTTGGTTTTGATTTTTTAAAAATTTGATTGATTAACCCCTTAACTGGGTGCCCCGAGTAACGCCCGTCCATTTGACATTGAGTTACAAATAGTTGTCCAGTTAAGGGGTTAATGCTGATGGAAACTTTTAGTTTGTGTATGTTTTTAGTGATGAAAATTCATTACGTGTGTGTGATATTTCTGTTTAGGGTGAAACTGTGAATTACGCCAGCAATCCATTGGAGGACTTCAGTCTACAGAGATTCCTGGATCGTTTTGTCACGCGCAACCCCAAAAAGAAGTCCGATGGTTAGTTGTCCTACACGTTTCAGATGCTAAGAGATTCGCCTTCCGTGCAGGAAGAAAATTCTAAACACATTTTGCAGAATTCTGTCAACTGTTGTCAATTCTGGAGTGTGAGATAAAGGTTTAGTGGTACCAAGTGAGATGCTTAAAATTCTTCATGTGTTAGCAGTTGCGTGTAATTATAATAAGCTGAAAAGTAACAGATATTCTAAACTTGGAGTTTCGTCCTGTTTGCCTTCGTGATGTAGTTTTTGGTCAAGCTCTAAACATCTATTTGTGCTTGGTTCTAATTGAGTGTGTGTATATGTTAGAGCTTTGTAGAGGCTAAGGGGCTGTCCATTAATTATGTCAACAATTTTTTTGGCAATTTTTGACCCCCTCTCACTTCCTTGTCGACAACTGTCAACTTTCAGTGCCCCCCTATAATTATGTCAAAAACTTTTGACCTCCCCCCCACTAAGACCAGTGACGGGTCCCTCTAAAAAGTTTAGAAGGTTATTATTTTTGCAGCGATGAGACCTTTTCCCTTTCTTTCGTTCGTCAAGTGTCATAATGTGGTGGTGGTGACCTTGTTTTTTTGCTTGTCAGGCTTTTTTCTGTTGTAATAAATAGTAGTATTCCATGAAATTTACTATTCTTTATCATTTGTAAAAAAATGAAATTGTTGACATCAACTTCTCTTGACCTCCCTTCACCCCTGTCAACAACTGTTGAACTTTTCAAACCCCCTCCCCCTAATTTGTTGATGTAATTAATGGACAGCCCCTAAATTGACTCTCTTTGCCAATCACTTACCACTTTTATTTTGTTCATAGCAGTATTATATTCATGTGGATTTAAATGGATGATTTCTTGAACTTTTGAGCCACTTGTTTCAGGTAACAATGAAGATGATGAGCAGTGGGACGAGGAGGAGGATGAGTAAGATCACATTTCTGACTTTCTCATGAGATGTTTAAATTCAGCTTTGTTTTGAATTTGTTGTGTGAAAATTACTGTACTGAACTAGGAGAAGAGATTAATGGAGAGTATTTGATGATTTATGAATGAGATGTTATGCACTTTACTTGGTTAATATTAATATAGTAGTTTTTGTATTAATATTAATATAGTAGTTTTTGCCAATGATAAAATGAGGTTATGGTGGTGTCTTTGCACTAGGTGTTTGTTTCTCTATTGTGGCAGGTCAGGTCAGGTCTTCGTCCTCCAGCTGTGTCCAGCTATTGACTTCTCCATGACATCTCTCCAAAGTTCTCTGTCCTTTGCTATTTCTTCCAAAGTCATTCGGTGTCTTCCGTCAGTTTTTCCATTGAGGTTCAGCCCTGCCATGTGCAGATCCTCTTCCAAACCATCCACCCATCGTCTTTTAGGTCTTCCTTTAGATATTCTCCCCTCTGATTTGTAGTTGAAAATTCTTTTTGGGTTTCTTATTTCTTCCATTCTGAGTATGTGTCAAGTCCATTTCATTCTTCTTTTTCTGATAACTTCCACGATGCTCGGTTGCAGTGTTCTCTCTCTAACTTCTTCATTTGTTATATGTTCTTTGTATCCAATCCTTAGTATTCTTCTGAGCCATTTATTTTCTGTTGCTACTAGTTTTTTCTCCAATTCTTTTTTTATGGTCCAAGATTCACGTTCATATATTAGTATTGGTATTACACAAGTGTTGAGAATTCTTAGTTTTGTTTTCATCCCAATGTCATGTCTTTTGAAAATATTGGTGTGTAGCCTGTTGAAGGTTGATCCTGCCAATGCTATTCTTCGTTTAATCTCCAAGTCCGAGCCTCCTTTTGCTTCCAATTCACTTCCCAAGTAAACGAAATTCTTCACTATTTCAATTTCTTTTCCGTTGTGTGATACTATTGGCCATTCTCCAACTGTTTTTGTAATTGGCATAATTTTTGTTTTATTAGTGTTTATTTTTAGTCCAAATTTTCCACTCTCCGTTATTAAGGCCAGTGTTAACTCTACAATCCTTGAGAGGCATTCCGCTATTAGACATGTATCATCAGCATATTCTGCATCATCTATGTTTCCTGGCTTTAGAGTTGTTCCCAACCCATTCGTGTTTTCAATCCGTCTCATTATCTATTGTGGCAACTATGCAAGAAACAGAACCATGGTAGAAATCTACGGTATATTTAGAAAATACCAAGCGTCAACAACTTCTTAACTTCCTTTGGTTTTTTTTTGTTCTCACTGTGTTCTTAAATTTGTTAAACGACATTTTGAAATATGTTACCTTTTTATTTATTTATTCAACCAGAGATGACAAAGATAAGGATGATTCGGATGGAGAAGCTGATTTTGATGACAGTGATGTTGATGATGTTTTTGGTGAGTGGTGTATATACTTTGTAATCCAAGATACCAATGGCGGTTTCAGGAATTCTTGGTGGAGGGGATGAAAAAAATTTATAGAAAGTTGGTGGGGGATGCAAAGTGAAGAAGAAGAAAAAGAAAAGGGTCATCGTTAGTGTTTTGCCCGCTAAATAATGCTAATGAGTCTTGCCAAAAAAGGCCGACAAGCAAAAAAGAAGGTCGTTTGCAGTATTTGTCACTAAGTTTTTTAAAAACTCACTGTAAAATAGGTCGACAAGCAAAAAAGGTCATCTGGAACCCTGGGGGGTGTGCATCCCCAGTCATCAACATGGTGGAACCGCCACTTGCTAAATACTAATTCATTTATATTTTCTTGGAACTTGTTTTAATGTTGAATTTTGATTTTTTTTATTTTACTAATAAAGCATTAATTATCAATTGATGAAAAACTTTGATAATTATAATTAATAGTGCACTGTGCATCTGTCTGAAGACCATGTTAATGTCCCACAAACATATCCCTTATTGCTGACCCCAGTGTTTAATCTAGGCTCTGGATGGGGGGAACTGACAAAGCCGGGGGAAATCAGCTAGGGGCTGCTGTTGATGTTGTATGCCAAAATTTCCGGGGGGAATTTGAAATTTCCGGGGGGAAAGTGGCAATTTCTCCCCCCTCGGAAACGGCCTAACCCTGGCTGACCCTGATAGCTGGATGTGGGTAGATAGCAGAAATGTTAACAATGGCTGAATCCCCCAAGGATGAGAACAAGGATTAGGCATCCCTCGTCAATCATGTGTCTGCACAAAATCTTATGCTTTACTCATTGAACCAACGAGCCACTAGAGGCAGCCAATTTACATGTATGAAGTTTTCATTCCGTTGTTACAGCTCTCGATGGGTCCCTGAATGGGCCCACCAAGAGCTGTAACGGGGGCCAAGGAAAAATTTTATAATACTCCCCGAGGCTCTCTGTGTTGTATACAGTTTTCTTATTACTGGTTACTACTCGTGCTTATGCAATGCAATTTAGCTGGAAGAATTAAATTATTTGTTACAGAAAAATTTGAAACATTTGCTGATGAAGATGATTAATGGAAGTTCCAAGTTCCAGTCATTGTTGATGATATGTTCATCATGCAGTGTGTGTGAAGATTGAAAGATTTCTCATTTATAAACTACTTTAATCTGACTCTTAAAATGCCCAAGTATTTTACAAATGTAAAAATGTGCAAACTGTTTTAAACAGCAGATAAAGTATCTTTCTAACATGGAAATCTTAATGATCTTAATAAAATGGCACCTTTGGTTCTGCA
This sequence comes from Metaphire vulgaris, assembly GCA_018105865.1. Lineage (NCBI taxonomy): Eukaryota > Metazoa > Annelida > Clitellata > Crassiclitellata > Megascolecidae > Metaphire > Metaphire vulgaris. Next base: position 7,784,004 of record CM030869.1, read on the forward strand.
TAGACTTGACTTGTCACTTGTGTGTGTATTGCCTATAGCTATTTCAAGAAAGATTAAGCGCATAAGAATAAGCAGCTACTGATGTACTGCTTTCCGGGGCGCTGTATAAGTTTACGAGATTTTACTTTACTTTACTTACTTATATCTGAATTTAGAGTATGAGTATTAGTCCTGCGGCCATTTCATTGTATGAAGACCGCCTTGCTGTCAAGGCCTGGAATTTAAAGTTAGACCTGAAGGACTTAGCATGATTTAAAGTGGCTTAGGAAGCATTACTGTTTACGTGAAAGCCACTATAGGGGCTCTAACAGGGATTGAACACGCTCCGTCAGCCTGCCGCTCCAGTGCGTAACCCACTCTGCCATCTTCCGCCCCACTACTGTTCTTTCCAGTGGCATAGCCAGGATTCCAGAATGCATACATAGGGCACATCGATACTTTTGGACAAAAAAGTGTTGGCGGGCAAAAGATGGTCATTCTGTGAAGTGCTTTCAACTTTCTTACATTCGCCACGATCTCATGTACAGTGTACAGTACTACCTTACCGACTACAGTACTCAACGGTTTTGCGCGAATCCCAGTCCAAATAGGGGATCGGTCCAGGGGTTAAATTGAGCCGGATTTTGGCGGATTATTATGTGACGATGACATTTTCTTTTCGATTAATCAAAGTAATCGATCAAACGAATTTAATCAATTAAATTGTTAACGATTAATCGTTAATTTCCGCGGCTATACTGTAGTGCTGTTACACAATAGTAGGCCTACTAGTCTTGTTGACTTAGCAAAGTAACTAACTTGTTTATGTACAGTTGTGAGGAAATTTTGTGGCCGGAGGAAAAATAAGGAGATCCGGCACCTCTGAAAAAGTAATTTGACCACTGGGCCACTGGGCCGGTCCCCCGTTCAGTGGCGGCTCTAGGATTTGGCAAGTGAGGGGGCCGTTGGGGTGGCAACTTCTAATCATGGGGGGCCAACCATTTTTTGTTTAATTATGTATGTAGCATTAAGTATAGGGTCCCAACTGGGGGGCCAGGCTCTCAATAGGGGGAACGGGCCCCCCCTGGCGCCCCCCGGTGGAGCCGCCACTGCCCCCGTTGCTGGGCAAATGAGGCTTTCTATGTTGGATGATCCATAATGGTTTATAAAAATAAACTACACCATTATACGGGTATTGATTACCGTTTTTGCGTTACTCTGTTTATTGGAAGCAATTTCGTTCGAATGCAAAGCTCCGAGGACCTGTCAAATCGTCTATTTTAGGCACTTTTGCTCCATTGCCAATACACAGTACACACACAGAGAGAGAGACAGAGACAGAGAGAGAAGCAATGGGTTTTAATATGGCGTCTGCATTCGTTTCGTTGCAGGATTAGTTTTTTTCCAAGTTCTCGTGTTACTTGGAACTTCAACTGCATTCGAACGCAACAACAACAAAAGGCGACCTTTCATCAATTGCCCCTGTCTGTCTGTCTGTCTGTCTGTCTGTCTGTCTGTCCGTCTCTCTCTCTGTCTCTGTCTCTGTCTCTGTCTCTCTCTCTCTCTCTCTCTCTCTCTCTCTCTCTCTCTCTCTCTCTCTGTCTCTCTCTCGCTTTTCTGAACTTTCTGGCTTGACTTGGCTCTTATTCGGATTAGTTCTGGTGCGCCATCGGCCGATGCCCTGGGCATTGTGATGTTGGCGCAATAGAAGTTTTTTGATTGATTAATTGATTGATTGATTGATTGATTGATTGATTGATTGATTGATTGATTGATTGATTGATTGATTCTTATCCGCGGTTATTTCGCAGGTCGATTTTTTCGACAGTTTCACTATTTCTTGATCCGATCATTTTCTTCGTCGCCTCGGACGTACGCTTCTCTTTTTTCAACGCCCGTTTTCCTTCTTCCCTCTCTCTCTCTCTCTCCGTCCGTCAATCCGTTTCCTTCCTCCGTCCGTCCGTCCGTCAATCCTCCTTCTTTCGTAAGGATCGTCGCCCATATGCGCGATTAATTCGCGTCGTATTGCAATCGATATGAGTGAGGCGAAGGGGGAGGGAGAGAGGGATGATGCAGGGACACGACGCTGATGTAGCCGGAGGAGGAGGAGGAGGAGGAGGAGGATGGAAATAATGAAGGAAATGAAGATTGACTCTGTCGTTGGCTGTTTCCTCGACAGCATCAGCTGCAGCAGCAGCAGCAGATACAGCTGCAGCTGGTGTGCTGCCGATGTCGCAACTCCGGCCTTGCAGCAGCAGCAGCAGCAGCAGGGCGCAGAAGGGGATCGAGGCCCGGCAGCTAGACGGCCGTCGCCCGAACGGCTAACAGAAGCAGCAGCGGCAGCAGCTGTGGCCGAGAAGAGCCGGCGCTCTCTGTCCATCCGTCGCGGTCTCCATCGCCTGGCGTCAGCGGTCAAGATGCTGTTCGATCGTAGACTATATAGCACATCGGGAAAACTGAAATAGCGATGCCCGCCCGACTGGGGGGAGGGCGCCAGACCGCTGCTGCTGCTGCTGTTGCTTCTTCTTCTACGACGACGACGACGACGACTCGGTCGTCGGAAGGAGACGAGAATTTGAGGTCAGAATAATCATTTTCAGTCGAACGAGATGCGTTTTGGAAGTCATGAGCTTGCGCAACCGGTGGCACGCTATTAGTCGGTGTTTCCGTCCAGACTCCAGGCCTTTGGAGGCGGGGGCGGGGAAGATTTGAATCGACTTGGCTGGGGGAAGAGACGCAATTCAATGCAAAAATTTGTGTCAGTGCCGGGGATTTGGGGAGGTTTTTGCGGTTGGGGAGGGGGTTGGTTGGAGGAATTTCCCTCCTGTCAGGCCTGTATAAAACACTGCCATTAGTACGTGGTAGCAATTTTGGTTAATGCCAGTGTGCGGCAGCGCTACAAACGCTGATGATGAAACACACGGACGAGGAGGGAGAGGGAGGGAGGGAAAGAGAGAGGGGATCTCAGCTACATATGCACAGGGACCGTATTGAGAATCTGTATATTATTATTATTATTATTATTATTATTATTATTATTATTATTATTATTTCGTGTTGCACAGCATAGGATATATGCACTGGTAGGCCTATACGTTGTCTGCAAAAAACGACCTGCTAAACGGGCGGCAGGACTCCATGGATGCGTTGGTTTGGATTGTTTATGTTGATTGTGTGTGTGTTTTGCGTTAACCGGAGCGATCGGTTCACTCTCATTCATTCTCACACTCTTAGTACGACGATGCTGCTGCTGCTGCTTCGGCGGACCGTCGATTCAGTGCGTACTTTGTACTTTCCGTTTCGCGACCAGGCCTATATGTGCCTATCTGAACCTCCATCCGCGGCCTACGACGTGGTCAAACAATAAGCTCCGAATCCTCATTTCCTTTAATTCCTTCACTGTCTCCTCAAGCCTTTAGGTCTAAACTGAAAACCTTCCTATTCGAAAAGTCATTTCCCCCATAGCAACAACAACCCGACCCGCCGCCTCATAGATACACTGACCTTTGCCCGGCCGACAAACCACCCTGGCTATAGCTATTTCAAGAAAGATTAAGCGCATAAGAATAAGCAGCTACTGCTGTGCTGCTTTCCGGGGCGCTGTAGAAGTTTACGAGATTTTACTTTACTTACTTTACTTTACGCACAGGTGGTGGCGGTGATGATGATGATGATGATGATGATGATGATGATGATGATGATGGTGATGATGATGATGATAATGATGGTGGTGGTGGTGATGATGATGATGGTGGTGGTTGTGGTGGTGATGATAATGATGATGATGATAATGATGGTGATTGTATCCATGGTTATGATATGATGGCTGTGGTGATGATGATGATGATGATGACGATGACGACGGGCTTCTTGCCCCAAGGCAAGTTCAACTGGAATTATGCCACCTGTGGTGGAAGAGCGATGGTTTTTCTCTGTTTCCCTCAAGGACAATAGCCTAATGCGAACAGCGTGTCTGAGGCGGATGCTCCATTATACTTTGTATACTTAAAGTCGAATCGCATATCAATGATTGGAATTTGTAACCCCTCCCCCCCACTCATATTGCCATTCTTAAATGCAAACCCTAGACTCTGATACTATGGCTCTAGCTACCTCTCTACTCACTAATTGATAATGCGCATATATTCATATGTATATATATATACATTGATATTTTTACTTTGTATACTTAAAGAAGTCGAATCACATATCAATGATTGGAATTTCTAACACCAGAATTGCCATTCTTAAATGCAAACCCTAAACTCTGATACTATGGATCTAGCTACCTCTCTATTCTACAACCACTCCTCACTAATTGATAATGCGCATATATTCATATATATATATATATATATATATATATATTGATATTTTTAGTTTTTCATAATATGTAAATTTCTGGGCCAGCAAAAAAAGTAAACGTCGTCTTGTCAAAGCTCCAGTGCTTTCAACTTCTTTCGCTCATTCTCGTACCTACACCCCTCTCACCCACCCACCCCACCCCCAACTACTCAACGGATTTGCACAAATCCCACGACCGGTTCCAGTCTGAATAGGGGCGGCCACCCCCCGCGGCTCCGCCAACTATGGTTGTTGTATTAATGTATATATTTTCCGTCTCCGGGGACTCTTTGGTCATAACTTCATAAGTACCTCGGGGAGGGAGAACTAAGTACCGAGAGCATTATATATACATATATATATATATGTGTGTGTGTGTGTGTGTGTGTGTGTGTGTGTGTAGAGAGAGAGAGAGAGAGAGAGAGAGAGAGAGAGAAAAGAGAGACAGACAGACAGACAGACAGACAGAGACAGAGAGAGACAGAGAGAGAGACAGAGAGAGACAGAGAGAGACAGAGAGAGACAGAGAGAGACAGAGAGAGACAGAGAGAGACAGAGAGAGAAGTTGAAGGTAAACACATGACGGGGCGGTTCCACGTTGGGGATGACAGGGGATGAATCCTCCCCCCCGCCGGCCAACCAAAACTGCGTCTTCAATGGAAGATGATCGTCTAAACGGATTAGCCTTGATGTAAATCCACAAAGATATGGACATATCCATAGACAATTTCATCGATAAATTCGCTTCCAGCAATAGAAAGCTCGATTTTACACTATGACTTTGTACAACCAGACTAAACTGGCTTTTATACATTGTCAATTCTGAACATTGTATTTTATTAATCAAATCTACAGAATTCTTCTAAGTCGTTCACACATAATTCCTGTTACAACTGGCGGGATCTTTCTAGTAATTAATTGCACCCCTGCCACCAACTTCCTAGAAATTCATTGCATCCCCTCACCACCAAGAGTTCTTGGAACCGCCACTGAACACAATATATGTGACCCTTTTCGTGGTATTTTGCGTGCTTAAGATTGTCTTTAAGTCTTTGAGATCGTCCCTGAATTGTTTAAGCTCAGAGCTGTTCCATCGCGAGTTGATTGAACGACGTGCAATTGCCAGAGCAGCCCATCCAGTTGGACACGAAGAGGCGAGTCATTTCCATTTCCTGAGTTTAATGACATTGCCTATGGTGTACATCGTTGTTTTCGAACACTGCGTGTTTCTCGACCTCGATGGCTCCATATCTACGTGTATATAGCGTGATTCAAAGTGTGAACCTTAGGAGGCGTTACTGTCTGTGTGGAAGCCACTAGGGGCGCTAACGGGCAGTTCTTATTCCAGGCCTTCTCTTGGGAGGGGGAATTCCTCCTCCCCAAGTTTTAAAATTCCCCCCAATTTTTTTTCTGTTGCATGGGGGATGGAAATCCCCCAAGTGTGAGAACGGGGGGCTTTTATTTCTTTGGAGAGGGGAAAATGTAAGGATGATAATTTTTGCTGCTTGCCGGGGGGCATTTGAGAAGGTTAAAAAATATTAGGGAAGTCGGAAGCATGACCGTTTTTGCTTGTCGCCACATTCTAAAAGGAAGATAACCTTTTCTCTTTGCTTGTCAAGGTTTTTGGAGACTCAGACCTTGCCCCCCCCCAACATTTAAAATCCCCCCCCAATGTCAAGGTGGCTAGAATAAACACTGGCTAACGGGGGTTTGAACCTCGCTCCGTCAGCCTACCGCTTCAGCGCGTAACCCACTCTGCCGTCTTCCGCTCCCTAGCAGATTCAGTTGTAGGCCTACAGCGTCAACCCTGCCCTGGGTTCGATTCCCGGGCACTTGGGTCTACAGGGCCACCGGCGCCGAGTGAAAAATAATGTGTTCAGCGGTTTTTTCTGATGACTAGAGTGTAATGTTCTCAATTAAGGCGCTGTATACCGTAAATAAGCTTATATAAGATTTGCACATTTACATTTTATATTTAAGATATAACTGGTCAGTTTTTACGAATGCGATATTGGAAATAGTCGGCGCTTCACAGTCGCCTCGAGAGAACAGCTATGCTTTACGATAGGCATCGGCAGAGTATTATTTCAAAAGCGCTGTATAAATTCGTGAGATTTTACTTTACATAGGGGCCCATAATATTATTTACGCGAATCCTAATAATTATAATCGTAGATGTTGCAATTGCAAACGTTTTTCGTTTTTTTTATTCTCCAACAAAGAACGCGCTTTTTACGTTTTTTACATTTCTTTACGTTTTTCATTTTATTGTGTTCTCAACGGCTTTTTCAATATGGTGCAAGTTGAGGTTAGAGTAACCTACTAGCACGGGTCACGTCGGCCTTAGCCGGCGAAAGAAATTGGCCAACCTTTGACTTGATCCACACGAATAAGCGAAACCTCACGAAGAGCAAGAGAATGCGAGATGGAGTGTTTGTGCATGCTAAATCTTCGCCTAAAGGAAAAGCAGGACAATATAAACTATGTGGAAGAAAGCTTAGAGTGGTCAGACCAGTCAGATGGTGATGAAGAACACGAAGAACTCTAAGGAATTTTTTAAAGCAAATTTTAATTTATCGGGAGTTCTTGGGAACTTCTTGCTTTAATGCAGCGTTAAACTTTTTACTTTTTATGCCTTTAAAACTTATAGCTGTTATAGGCCTATGTCTACCCCTACCGTATTTAGGCCTAAATTTAGCGTTTTCTGCCGACTCTGTAAAAAATTAACACGCTAGTCTTTGTGTTGCCTATAACAAGTAGGCCCTATGCTTAAATGAACGTTTTTCTCAGCGTTTTTACGTTTATTATGTTTTCAGAAGAAATCGCGTTTTTCACGTATTTTATGTCTTTTTATACGTTTGCAACACTTATGATTATAACTAGTCGTTGTTGAAGCCAGACTTGCAGACTAAGAATCACCGTACACGTACAACGTCCCATTTGGCCAAACTGGGGGTGGGGTGGGAGGGGGGGGGCTGGTAAGCGCCTTGAGATCCACAAAGGCTTTCGACTAATGTTAGAGTTAAACCGTGGACGTGGATGGGCGCGTGCTCTGGTACACTTCTGAGACTGTCGTTTATTAGGCGAAAAGTTGCAATTCAGGTAGCCTAAGTATACAGGGCCATATTAAGGCGGGGGCTGAGGGGGCTGAAGCCCCAGGCCCACCATGAAAATAGGCCCACCGTTTTTCCGTAACTTTTTTTGCTTGTCAGCTCGTTTTGGAAGGGAAATAACCTTTTTTTGCTTGTCTGAGACTTTTTCGGTATAGGCGACGGCCTTTTTTCTTTTAAGCCCCAGACCCACTCGGACCTTAATCCGGCCCTGTAAGTATAGGCCTATGGATTCTGTCTGGAGCCACCAATATCCATTATATCCCCGATTCCCCACCCCACCCCACCAACCACTGCGAAACATTATCTCATCGGATTTGTACAAATCCAATGACTGGTCCAGTCCAAATATGGGGTCCCCACTCCGGTGTCCCTCGTGGCTAAGCTAATGGTATGGACTACGATTCAATTGTGGGAAATTGACAGATAACATGATTGCTTTTTGAGGGAAATGGAGATAATTAAAGAGCAGAGACTTTCAAGTTTTTATTTGAGAGGTGACCAAGAAGAGCTATAAAACCTACATACAAAATTACCACGCTTAACTAATTAGAAAATGCGCTAAGAATAACATAAACTCTTTAGATTATGTAAGTTAGTAGAAGAATATTCTTGGAGTCATAGAAGTGAAGTTTCAATGCAAGATAAGAGCTTTAGACAGAGTTTCAAAAATTAGTGCGAATTAGGCGTATTACGTTGATGCTTTGAATTTTCTATTCAATCCACATATGGCCAGCATTTTGCTTCGAATAATGCTTAAATAAAACTCACAGCCATAAAGGGCAACATATTTCACCGATTTCCGTAAGTTATGAACCCTTCATCGTGTCTAATAAAGGTATTTTATTTCAATCATATTCAAACAAAAATGCCTTCGTTTTCGACTTGCTAAAAGATTTAACTGGACTAAGTTTTAAACATATTTATCGTAGTAACAACTTTAAACGTGGCAGTTAAATGCGTTTAAATGTATCTGCGAAATATTATGTTTTGTCTAAATTTTGTGCAACATGTTTCAATAAAATTCGCTAGATGGCCAAGCATTGCGATTTGTTGAACTAAATGCTGTTATCATATAGACAATCCATTTAGATTTTAGACCGACTAAGAGGTTATGGGGAACATCGCTAGTTCCTCCAGCGGGATCAGGGCCGAAGTCCCATCCCCAGAAGGTTTTCAGGCTACATCAACAACAACCTAATCCGCAAAAGTTCATCATTATTTTCAGTTCTTCTATAAAAGACCTAATTTATGTTATGAATCCGGCTATGCGTGCGTGTATGTATGCGTGCATGTGTGTGTGTATGTGTGTGTGTGTTCGTCGAATGCAGCACTGATGTTGGAGATTCTTATGCATTGGAGTCCGGTTCCTAATTCTAGCTGAGATCCGTCGTGGGATTTGCGTAAAAACATCCAGAAATTTTTCTGGGGGGGTGTGATTGTTGCGACAGAATCGATATATGGGCGTCAATGTGCCAAGGATTCCTTGATGATATATTGTGCCGTTTTTCACATCCCATGATTGCATGATTGATCCCAGCACGAATAGGGGGCCCTACGATAATGATATCTAGCATGCTTATTATTATTATTATTATTATTATTATTATTATTATTATTATTATTATTATTATTATTATTATTAGGCCTATGTGAAAGTTCAATAGAAGGCGACAGCGTTGTTGTTGTTGGCGGTGTTGTTATTGGTGTTGTTGTTGTTATCATTAGTAGTAGTAGTAGTAGTAGTAGTAGTAGTAGTAGTAGTAGTAGTAGTAGTAGTAGTAGTAGTAGTATAGTAGTAGTAGTAGTAGTAGTAGAGTACCTTAAATGCTCCATTTACAAGTAAGCAAGCAGCTACTACAGTGTAGTAATAGATGAAAACTGAGGGGAAATTAGAACAGACAAAATTGAATAAATGATGCGAAATGAACGTTCATTTGGCCGTTTGAAAAAAATAGTTTGAGCTGTTTTAGAAAATTGATCGCTGGCTGAAGGCACGACTTCTGTCAAGTTTATTTAGACTGATTGACAGATGGGGACGGTTGACAGTCTGCAGGAAAAAATACGTGTTTCGAATCGTTGGGTGACTGCAATCATGCGATGCGTGACAGTGCACTCATCCGTAGCCTCGTAAGGTCGCGCGACGAATCTTGATCTCTGCCTGAAGTCGTCGCAAATTGAAAAGTCACCTTCAATGCGATTTTGTTATTAATCCTGTTGCTGCAGTCTTTGAATGCAACCAACAGTGTCGCGAAGAAGAAGAAGAAGAAGATGATGATGATGACGATGATGATGATGAGTTGAAGAAGAAGAAGAAGATGACGATGATGATGAGACGATGATGAAGAAGATGAGAAGGATGAAGTAGAAGAGGAAGATGACGATGATACGGTGATGATGATTATGATGATGATGATGATGATGATGATGATGATGATGATGATGATGATGATGATGATGATGATGATGAGTAGGAGGAGGAGGAAGAAGAAGAGGAGGAGGAAGGAGAAGAGGAGGAAGAAGAAGAAAATGAAGAAGAATGAAGTAGAAGTAAAAGAAGATGAACCAATGGGAGTGAACTTGGATGTAAAAGTGGGGAGCAACCCATATGCCCTTCCTCTTCTCTAGCTTCCCAACAAGTGGACGAATAGGCTCGAGGCCTAATTGAAGTCGACGATGTGGCGGACAGGAGTGGCGTTTGGTTATGGTTATTATTAATTATTATAGTTAAGATATATATTATTGTTATGTTATTTTATATTATGTTATATAATAAAAAATATAACAATAATTATAATATAATAATATTATTATTATTATTATTATTATTATTATTATTATTATTTGTGTTTGGTTATTATTATTTACGTTTGGTTATTATTAATTATTATAGTTAAGATATTTATTATTGTTATGTTATATTATGTTATGTTATGTTATATAATAAAACAACTTTATTATTATTATTATTATTATTATTATTACTATTATTATTATTATAATTTTGATAGTTATTGTTTTGTGCCACCCTGGTCGGCGAACGGAAGTGGAAATGACGAAACGGAAAACCGGTTTTTTCCATGTAGGCCTAAGCTTCTTAGGTCATCACCACTTTCAGACACGCACTGGATGTGTAACTTTTCCGACGAAAGTTCTCAGAGATTTTGAAAAAAATGAAAATTGATTTACAGAGAATTTTTCCACTACCACCCGGGGCGTAAAAAATGCAAATCCGTCACTGGGTTTAACGAACCTTTCAAACGGCCCTCAGAGGTTTAAAAAGTGCGCCTCCTGTCGTAGACCGCTGGAAATCGACGCATTTCTCAACTGCTGCAAGGGAGAGACATACGTACTGTGTAGTGAATGCTGTTCATTCAGCTAATCACACGGGAAATTCGTTTGCACTCGACAGAATGATGATGTCGCTATTATTATACAGCAGGGTCTCTTTTTTCGATAGTCGTCGACCGTTATATTATAGAACCCGGACCACTGCAACACCCAGTGGCACGTCTACTAGGGTATGACAGGTGCCACTTAAAGGGAAGCCAACAAACTGCAATTTTTAGGGCCTACTCTCTAGGCGTACAAAGATAAGATACTGAGAAAACTGACTTTGAACAGTTGTGAAAATTTACAGTATCGTGTTCAGTGGGAGATGATGGGGATGCATGCCCCCACCGGACTTTTTATCACTTGTTTTGCTTGTGAAACCTATTTTGGGGTAAAAGTCTAGTAAAACTACGGGGAAAAACTGCGTATGACCTTTTTTGCTTGTCAACCTATTTTTCGCAGTAAAAGTGTAATAAAATTAGGGATAAAAAATTCCCTTTTGTCAGCCTTTTACGGGGCAAAGTGTATTGATTTTGTTCTTCTATTTTCACCCCACCCCTCCCCACCAGCCTCCTATGAATTCATTTCATCCTTCCACCAAGAAATCCTGGAACCGCAACTGATTGTGTCTAATTTTACGTTGACTTGTTTCCGAAATAGCGCGTTAGACTCGGTAGTCGGTAGTCGTTATTCTTTTGTTATTATTCGTTATTCGTTTGGCCATGCACTCCACAGACAGAACAGAGTATAGCAGTTTGAATTATTATTATTATTATTATTATTATTATTATTATTATTATTATTATTATTATCTACGACAATTTATATAGCGCAGTAACACTGGATCTAAAGTCAAGAGCGCTTTACAAAGGAGTCACTTATAAGAGATGTTAAATAAGTGTGTCTTTAGGAGCATGTCTTGAAATTCGTTTTGCAATCCAGAGGTGTGCAATTTGATGGCTGAACTGCGAATCTGCGACAATTTTAGGCGATTTTAGGGATAAACGCGTATGAAGTTTGTCGAAATTATGGCGAAATAACGACTCTTCTAATTACTGGCGTAGCTACAGCGGCCCAGGGGCCGCCCTATTCGGACTGTGACAGTAGCTGAAAGCGTTGGAGGCTGAGACGCTGACGTGTTTTTTCCTTGGCTCGTCAAGAATTTTTCAGCCTCAAACCCTGAATATGTCGATGTGCCCCCTATTCCGGAAACCTGGCTACGCCACTGATTCTAATTGAAGCCTTATTTATAAGAGATAACGATTTTAAAGCGTCGATAAATAGATAAGGTTATCTATTTCTGCTCCTACACAGTGTTTAATCTAGACTCATGGACTCCGGAGGGGGGAACTGACAAAGCCGGGGGAATTCTGCTAGGGGGCTGCTGTTAGTCCATGTAGTATGCCAAAATTTCCGGAGGAGAATTTGAAATTTCCGGGGGAAAAGGGCAATCCCCCTCCCCCGGAAACGGCCTAGATTAAACACTGCTCCTAGAGCAGTAACGTCAATTATTTTAATATTGCGCACTTTTGGAATGCGTTAACTTTCGTGTGAATTGCTTATTTTCATTTCAAATCATTTGACCAAATCTTCCTGATTTCGAGAAGCTACTGGATTTTACCAAGATACCAAGGTATAGGCTACCAAGGTATCTCACAAGAAACCGAAACACATCTAAACTGCGTATTAATGACGCTGTTATAATATAATGCGTGAAATTTGATATTCTCGTTTCTTTTTTTTATCCTCACGGCGTTTGCAGACCTTTGGGAATAGACGGATAAGCCGATAAATTCCAATAATAATAATAATACGACGGTTGCAAAGGTGGTAGGCTACGTCCGAATTCTCGCCATGCGCTGCATAATGGGGGGCGAGAACATAAATGATTCAGACGTCGACCGGAGACTATCGTCTGCAATCCAGTTGGCGCTGGCCGTTTCGTATTGTAAACAGTAAGCTTCGAAATTGCGATCGTCCTTTTGCAACGAAAAACTGTCTGCCTCGTTGAGTTGAGAGTTGGATGGGGTAATGGGGGTTGGGGGGTTGGGGTTGGGGTTGGGGAGGTTGGGAATGGCGCAGAGAGCTTTTAAAATATGGATGATACGTATACAGTTATACACCGATGTTCGGTCGATGCCTTGACATTAAGAGGCGCGATGGACTAAAAAGGCTGGCGTGGAAACTGACAAAACAGAACGAATTTGAGTCCAAATTGGACCAAATGCAAAGATAAATACAGTCAGTCAGTCAGTCAGTCAGTCAGTCAGTCAGTCAGTCAGTCAGTCAGGCCAGTGTTCTATACAGGCCTGTTAGGGGAATATTCTCCCCAAACAACACAAATCCCTCTCCCAAATCTCGGGACCGACGCAAATTTTTGCATTGAACTGTCTCCTCCCCTCCAGCCAACCCTCACAAAAGGCCTGGAGTCTGGATAAAACCCTGAGTCAGTCAACTAGTCAGTCAGTCAGTCAGTCAGTCAGTCAGTTGTTAATAAACCAATCAACCAGCCAGCCAGCCTGAAGCCTGTCTGTCTGTGTGTGTGTCTGTCTGTCTGTGTGTCTGTCTGTTTGTGTGTATGTCTGTGTGTCTGTCTGTCTGTTTGTCTGTCGTCGATAAGTTTTTCGGTTTCACACTCAACTGTCGCTCAAGTATAGGCCTATAAAGGTCTACGGGTTAAGTTAATTCGAAGCCTTAATCGAAAGAGACTTTATATGCGTTTGAACTGAAAGCGAAGTGTATATACTAAGAGCCATCCGTCAGATAGTAACAGCTGAAAAGACTACGCGACAGTTGACTCCATGTGGTCTCATCCCACTCTCATCCGACTCCCATCCGACTTCCCTCTATACTTTCCGAGCATTCATTGTCTGCAGTTGAAGCAAGGTCTGAACGACAGCGGCGTAGCCAGGAATTTGATTTTGGGGTATATATTGTGATTGGGGGGAGGTATAAATCTTTATAAACTTTGAAAATCTTAAAAAACACATTAAAATTGTAAGGTAGTCTGATTTGGAAGGGGTGTATATATAGCGATATACACCCCGTCGCCACGCCCCTGCTGAACGACCGTGTGCACAAATGCCGGCCATGGGTTTTAGAAAAGCGTCATGAACTCCCAACTAGCAAAATATAGGGTAATACAGATTCAAATCTAAAGATGTTTTGAGAATCATGCTGTTTGCAGAAGTGGCTGAAATAAGTGACTAGTTGCAAGTTGAAAAAGAAAACAATCAAACTAAATGTATATGAGTACATTTCTTGACTGGTCTAGAAAGAACATCATAACAACAGTCATATTTTATGTCATGGCTGACAAGAACTTCATTGTTCTGGTGTAAACTAGCAAATGGAATCAATAAAATTCGAGATCGAAGCTATTGTATTTCTAAGCGATGATCCATCTTTGAAATAAAATAATTATTAATCTTTGTTGGAATTCGACATTTGATCCCAGGACAATGCATTCTTGAATTGTTTCTTGTTGTCTTGAAAATCTTCAAGGCGCTACAAAAACGCAGAGACTGGACTATTTAAAAACTACTACTACTACTGCTACTACATGTACTACTACTACTACTACTACTACTACTACTACTACCACTACTACCACTACTGTATATATAATGAACTTTTATACCAGTAAATCATTGTAAAAAAAGACATGGTACCGCAAAATTTATTAAGACCATGGAAGATCCAAGAATCCGAAATGATTTTTCGGATTCGATGGGTAACCGTAAATATAAACTTTGTTTATTTTTGCACTCATTGCTCAAAGGCACTGCACTTTCTCCATTGTCTGTTAGAGCTCTTAAAGAAATGGATCATTTTCAAATCTAGGCTTAAAGCACATCTCTTCCAATTAGCATTTCCTCCATAGTCTGTCTTGCTGTTTCCCACTCACTGGGCTCTTGAATTAACTGGTCTTTTACGGATGGATTTGAAGTAGGCTCAGTGTTTATTCTAGGCTTTCTCTGGGGGGATTACCCCAAGTTTTAAAATTCCCGCCCCCCCCCCAATTTTTATATGTTGGCTGGGGGATGTAAATTTCTCCCCCACCCCCATCCCCCCAAAAAGTGTGGAGACTCAGACCTTGTCCCCCAAACATTTCAAAATGCCCCCAATGTCAAGGTGGCTAGAATAAACACTGAGTAGGCCACTATCGATTGATACCCTTAGAGCATTATAACTGGTGCTATAAAAGTGCATTATAATTATATAATTATAATTATTATTACTATTATTACTACTACTATCATTACCATTACTATTGCTAATACTTTTACTATTACTATTATTACTGACGAATAATCACGACTGAAAATCAAAGTCTAAGACTAAAAAAAATGGCGGCGTCCAGGGGTCACGTGATTTTCGCCGGCCAATGAAAATCCGACACCTCACCGTGGCAAACTCTTCGGCCATGGAGACCGACACAGTCAGTCTGTATTACACTGTACAGATGCTGATAGAATATGCGTTAGATTGAGCGATGGACTCGCCAGATAGTCTTCTCGTCCCCGTTTCGCGAGCTCTTCGGGTTCGTTGAGCGCACATAATCAGCGATAATGCCTCTCCATCGGGCGTTCATCGTCGCAGTCAATTGCCGTCTCACCCGTCCCTTCCCTCCCCCCCCCCCACCGGCCGCCATCGCCATCGGCGTTCGTGGGGACTGGGGGGGGGGGAAGACGACGACGACGACTTGGGCTCAGGTGTTCACGCGGACGTCCCGGCCTTTGGGACCGCGATTTATGAGGGTGTCCCGCCCATCGTTTTTGCTGGAGGGGGGTGTTCAGCATGTGCATGTGTCTGTAGACTCTGTACACCGGATCAGACGGGTTGTCTTCCTGAAAGAATTAGCAGACGAGGATCAGAATTCAGAAACGCTGACAAACACGGAGGAAGACAGGAAGAGTGACGAACTGACCGACGACGGCAGTGGCGGCTTCAGGAGTTGGCAAGTGGGGGGGGGGGCGGGGCGTTGGGGTGGCAGCTTCTAAGCACGGGGGCCAACCATTTGTTGTTAGGTATGTAGTAGTTAGCAAGGATATGTTTACACCCCTTAACACGCCCCAACACCCCCATGTGATGTTGACACCCCCCAAAATTTGGTAAGGTGACATTAATTAGCCCTGAACACCCCCCAATGGAGAAGAAACCTCCCCCCAACTTTTATCCTCGGATTACCTTTTTTGCTCGTCACACTTTTTCGGTAGAGACTTCCAAACTCCGACACACCCGAGATTTTCCCGACACCCCCCAAATTCACAATCCTAGAAATAACCCTGGTAGTAAGTGTAGGGTCTGAACGTGAGGCCGCTGGGGGGCCAGGCATCCAATAGGAGAGGGGCCCCCGGAACCCCTATATGGAGCCGCCACTGGACGATGGACGGACGGACGGAATTGGACAGGAGATAACCGCTTCGTTGCAAAATAAATGGAACGACTGGTCAAGGGTCAGACCGTCGGTTGAACGGAATTGGAAGTCGAAACGCATTGTAAACATGTATCCATCCTTGCCATGGACATCCGTGTCAGGGGCGTAGCCAGGAATTTGATTTGGGAGGGTATAAAATTGTTTGGGGGGTTTAAACCTTAACTATAAACCATATAAACTACATATGACCACATATAACCACATATAAATCACATAAAAAACTTTAAGGTAGACTGATTTGGGCGGTATATATATACCGATATACACCCCCGTCGCTACGCCCCTGATCCGTGTCGAGCGCTGTTATTGGCTAATTTCGTGCATTATAGGCTATTGTTGTAGACCAGCGGTTCTCAACCTTTATAGTGCCGCGACCCTTTTAATTCAATTCCCCAAGATGTGGCGACCCCCCAACGGTAAAATTATTTTCGTTCACAATGTAAGCTGCTAAAAATAATAATGCTACGACAATCAAACTGTTCGAAATCGTTATTATTTAATTGTCTCCATGTCTATCCTCGAATGACAATTATAGTAAAACGACTAGTACGTCGTAACTACCACTGAGGAAATTTTGTACAATAACAAGAAAATAGAAAACCCCATGTTTCTGATGGTCTCGGGCGACCCCTGGCAAATCGTCATTCGACCCCCGTGGGGGTCGCGACCCACAGGTTGAGAACCGCTGTTGTAGAACTTGAGTATTGAAATGTAATGCAAGCCTTGCAATATCTGTTATGATATTGCATACTGTGAAATGCGTTTGCTATTTAAAAGCCTACACGAAGACGGCAAATATAAATCGATAACTAAGAAATTCATGAAGTGACATGAACTTAGGCCTATTCGTGAACAGATCAAAACTAAGTAAGTAAGTAAGTAAAATCTTAATGGTTTATATTTAACGCTTTCAAGGTAGTACCGTAGTAGCTGTATATTGTTAAGTGGAAAATCTAATAGAACACTTTTAGCAGAGGATTGATTCTACTGAACCTCTTAATATAAACCATCCAGTTATTGTTATTACAGAAAATATTATTTTTAAAAACTTCTAAAGGTTATCAGACGCTGCACGTTATGAGAAATACAGAAAGAAAACAGTAAAAAATCAGCTTGGAACTTAGAGAGTGAAACGGTCAGGGTTACCGCTCCGCATTAACCTTGGAAATTACCGCGTTAATGGGGAACATTTGGCCAAGAAGTGCGGCATTACCGCGGTAACGGGTTCTTGTCATGCGGTAATACCGCGGGGACTGGGTCATTAAGTACGGCGTTACCGCGGTAACGGTATCAATGTTATCAAGTTGATATTAATCATATTGATAACGCTGCGTGTTGTTGTTTTTCTGTATGTAGAGTATTCAATTAATAACCCAGTAGAGTATTCGTTAAGTAGGTACGAATTCAATTAATACACGGCGCTTGAGTAGCCGACTGACTTAGCAATGTGCCGGAAGTACTGCTTGGAATTTCCATTTCCGGTGTCCTTTTAAACTTGTATTGCTTTGGGCACATGGCTTGCTATTTTCGCATCGCTCGAAGTTATAAATGGGAAAATGAGACATCGATAAATTGATTAAAGGTAAAAGTGAGTGAATATCTTTTCAAAAGTATAAGGGAGTGAGTGATTTGTGGCCACACTACGAGAAGGTTGCACAATGGAGGACCGCCGCACTCAGCTGAGTGTCAGGGGCGTAGCCAGGAATTTGATTTGGGAGGGTATAAACCTTAACTATAAAACATGTAAACTACATATAACCACATATAAATCACATAAAAAACTTTAAGGTAGACTGATTTGGTGGGGGGTATACATATACATATATACCGATATACCCCCCCCCCGTCGCTACGCCCCTGCTGAGTGTTGATGATGTTGTCAATCTTTCTTGTTCATGGACTTGAACCTCAATTATATTACAATTTAAGAGTCGAAAACATGACGTTATAATTTAAAAGCAAAAACGCAGTAGTATATTACTATAAGTGTTTTTGTTAACGCATGTTAACAGCTTATAACAGCTTACTACGGGGACGATGAGGAGATGGAAAAGGCTGGTGCGGGCCGGAGACAGATGCTGTGGGATGGAGCGGGGATGGGGAGAATCAATGCGGGGGTGGGGTGGAGACGAGGAGATATGTTTGGGTGCGGGGTGGGAATGGGGATAAAAAGTTGTCCCCGTGTCACTCTTTACTTGGAAATATCAGCATGCACTGATCCAGCAAGGAATAATGTACAATTTATGAATAGGGTGTTCTGGTATTTGCCATCATGTTCTGCCCGATCATAAGCATCCACGAGACACTATTGGTCGTATGAAAAATAGCCTACATACACACACACACACACACACACACAATAGCCTCATAAAAAGAGCCCCCCACGATCAGATTGCTTAGTAAAAGAAAGAGAAAAACTCTATAAAACAGCCCGCATGTTAGAAATTTTAGTGCTGAAAATGTTCGTTGAACTTTTGCAGCCTATAGAAAAGTCCAGAGAAAGTCCTGTTTCCCGTAGGCTAAGCTCTACAGTGTAGGCCCTAAGTCTAAGACATTTCGTGGAAGGTCCTGTCAGTCTAAAGTTGTAGCAAGCGTGTGCACAGGGATATTTTTACACCCACCTAACATCCCCCAGCACCCCCGCCCCAATCTGAGACGTCAACCCCCCTCCCCCCAACACCTCCCCAATCTGAGAGCCGCGGGTGGCCTTTTTTTATTGTCAGACCTTTTCTGCAGGGTACCCAAGAAAATACCAACACCTCCAAATTGATAATCCTAAAAATAACCCTGCGTGTGCATTTGTAACACGCGTGCTCAATTGTAGTCGCCTATAGCTCTCGGTCTATCTAATCTAATCTAGCCTAATCTAATATAATCATATCTTACAATAATGATGATGATGATGATGAGGAGGAGGATGAGGATGACGATGACAACGATGACGACGACGATGATGATGAAGATGATGATGATGATGATGTAATTTAAAGTGGTTTAGGAGGCTAAGTAAGACTGTGTGAAAATCACTCTTAAGCTTCTATAGCGCCACAGCGTAATGCATTTAGCCGATGGCACGCCAAATCACAAGTACACAAGATCGAGGCCAAATCTGTCTTCTGACGGGCGCAATAAATCTTACGGGAAACGCAAATAAGGCCAATTATCTCAAAACTATAATTGATGCGCAATTTCAAGAAGAAATAATTATAGTGGTTCACGTTGATTTTCGGATAATTTGGAGCGTCAAATTATATTCTAAAAATAATAATCACGTTATTGGCAAATTGACCGCGAGATGAATTTATCTCTCGCGGGGCGGGGTGAGGTGGGGGTGGGGGGTTGTGGTGTGTCCCTGCCATCCTGTCTCTCTGCGCTGTTTTACCACGAAATAATACTAATTGTCACTGAGGTAATTTTACCGAGTCTAGTTGGAAAGAGGCGTTGGGTTTTCCACCGTGGCAATTTGGCAAATGGACATATCTTCCATGTACGCAGTGTGACATAAAAAAGGGTTCACCCGTAGGGTAAGACCAAACCCCGTATGGTCCGGCGCTGATCCCCGCTTTCGTGGCCATGAGCCCGCAGATGGCTAAGCCATTCATCGGCGGACAGTGGTCAGTTATTCCGTCAAACCTATGGTTACCTTCGCAATGTTATCGTTGCTACCAGGGCCGCCGAGAAGATTTCCGGGCCCCGGTACAAAAAATGGCCAAGAGCCCATGGCCTGACAAGTGCGCGGAAAAGTTGATGACCTTTTTTTGCTTGTCGGTCTTTCTTAAAGCAGAATTCCGGGGTCCTCGCTGTAAGTACATACAAGTAGAAGTTTCGAAATGTGTTGATGGAAGCATCGTGCTTCCCGTAAACTCTAAGACATTTCGTAGAAGGTCCTGTCAGTCGAAACTACAATTTATATTATATGGATATTAGTAGTAGTAGTAGTAGTAGTAGTAGTAGTAGTAGTAGTAGTAGTAGTAGTAGTAGTAGTAGTAGTAGTATTAGTATTAGTAGTAGTAGTAGTAGTAGTAGTAGTAGTAGTAGTAGTAGTAGTAGTAGTAGTAGTAGTAGTAGTAGTAGTAGTAGTAGTAGTAGTAGTATAGTAGTAGTATAACCAAATGGCTTCTTGATTAAACTGTTTTACTGTATTGTTTCTTGTGTACATAGCGACTGCAGTACAGAAAGGCCAGATCGTCGTCTCTGTGCTAGAGAAATACACTGTACCATGCATCGGAAAACATTTGACATAACATCCACCAATCGTTACAAAGCAGTCGCATAACAAATAACTAATCGAGAGCACCCCTCCCCCCCCCCACACACACACACGCATAACCTGCGCCAGAAACCCCGGGGGTAGTCAGACGGGGCCGAGGAGCGGACGCCCTTTTGGGGACCCCCCGTTAAGGGAGCGACGTGGTGTACCCCGGGCGATGCCGTCGATAGCCTCGGCGTACCGGGGCCCGCTCGTCATCATCGGTCTCGGCAGCGGGTTCTCCGTGGTCGGGGCGGTCCCGGTGGCCATCACCTTCTCGATCGGGGTGAAGACGTCGGCGACTATTATCGGGATGGGGTTCGTCGGGTTCGGATTTCTGCTCATCCTGCCCGGACTGTTCTGGTGCGTCATGGTCCGAACGCACAGCTTCAAGTTCTGGCGCCGAAAGAGACGACCACGTGACCGCAGCGGCGCAGACGACGACGAAGAGGAGGAGGAAGAAGCGACGCCGGCCTTGAAGTTGGTTCTCTTCTCTTCTACGCCTTTTAGCTATTGCCAGCCATTTGCCCGTCAAGCATGACGGGTAGACTTTGGGGCTGTCCAGTGTTTAGTCTAGGCCGTTTCCGGGGGGAAATTGCCCTTCCCCCCCGGAAATTTCAAATTCCCTCCAGAAATTTTGGAATACTACATGGACTAACAGCGGCCCCTAGCAGAATTCCCCCACGGCTTTGTCAGTTTCCCCCCGGATTTTTCAGTTCCCCCCCGGAGTCCAGGAGTCTAGATTAAACACTGGGGCTGTCCATTAATTATGTCAACAATTTTTGGGCAATTTTTGACCCCTCCTCCTTGTCAACAGCTGTCAACTTTCAGTTCCCCCCCCCATAATTACGTCAAAAACTTTTGACTTCCCCCCAGATCAATGACAGGTCCCAATAACAAGGTTAATATTTTTTGCGATGATGACCATTTTCCTCTGTTTTGCTCATCGAGTGTCAAAATGTGATGGTTATGACCTTTTTCCATGCTTTTTTCCATTATAATAAGTAGTATATTCCATGAAATTTCCTAGTTTTTGATTATTTGTAAAAGTGAAATTGTTGACGTCAACTTCTCTTGACCCCTCCACCCCCCTGTCAACAACTGTCAAACTTTTTCACACACCCTCCCCCTAAATTGTTGACGTAATTAATGGACAGCCCCTTTGCTTGCTGTTTTTTTGGTTTTTCCTACCCCCGATTTCATTCAGACAAATGCTTTCCGATAGATTACAGTATCGTAAATGTTCTAATTTTCAGCGTTAGCGACAAACGACAGACATCTGTAAAAACTATATATATATATATATATATATATATATATATACACTTATACATATATACGCGCATTATGTGTATGTATAATGTATATATAAACGGTCGATTAACGTGCAATCTATTAATCTGTCGTGATTTACATTCGACACGTGTCTAGAACATTTAGGAAATGTTGAGACCATTCTAAAATACGCTTCACGTGTAGATTTTAGAATAGGGGCCGTCCATAAAATACGTCACGCGGTTAGGGGGTCCGGCCGTTTGTGACGAAGTGTGACGGTGAGGGAGCCGTAAATGTGACGTCACGCCAACAAATTTAGGTCATAACCTTTGACCTTTTTTGCTTGTCTGGCCTTTTTTTGCTTGTCAGGGATTTTGGAGAGAGAACAAATACAAGGATGGCCTTTTGTTGCTTGTCAAGACTTTTAGGAAGACGAAAATGGGGGAGGGGCGTGTCGGCCCGTTGTGACGTCATATTTTAGGGGTCCGACGTTTCGTGACGTCGCGTTACGTAGGGGGGTCAAAAAGTGCCAAATTCGCCTGACGTAATTTATGGACGACCCCATAGATGTAATAAACGTTTCTTACGTTTTTATTTTCCCCCGCTTTTTTACGTTTCGTTTTTTATTATAAAAACGTTTGCAAAATTAAAAAAACACAGACTTTAGTTTTTAATTGTTTTAAGAAATATTTTTCCAGCGTTTTTACATCTAGGAATTTTAAGCGAAACACTAGAATCCACGACATTTCCAAAATTCTTAGCGTTTGGTGTTTGCTTTTTAAATTAAAAATCGTTTTCCCTTTTAGCAACTGCAGCAAAGCATCCGACAAAAGCAAGCTCAACTCAGCGCCGAGAGAAAGGCGCTGGCCCCCTCCCTACGTCTACTCGCCCCCCCTCATCGTCACTGACCACTGCGCCTCCAGCGATCGCGACGCCAACGCCGTTTCCACGGTAACGGCGGGCTGCGGCCTTAGCAACGCCGTCGTCATCGCGCCGCAGGTCTGTAGCTACGACAACGAGGATTGTCGGAGCGAAAACGGAAACGACCCGGTCGCCAACAACAACGGTAACTATGACGACGACGACGACGACAACGCGGCGACAATAACAGTCGATGACGTCGGCAACAATAACGGGGATGCTTACGTCACGGTTCGAAGCGTCGCCGACCCCCACGCCGCCACTACCACCACCACTCCTCAACCGTTCGCGACCCCTACCTACGAAGCGGCCACGATCCTCACTTCCGTCTGATAAACGTCAAAGGAAATACTCTGCCGAGAGAAAAAAGAACGAAAGTTTCGTTGTTTTTCTATCTTTCAATTTCTCGAATTATTCTCCACAGCAGCGCAATTAACCCGCGGATGTTATATTATTATTATTATAGCCTACAGATGGCGGCGCTGTAGCTTGGCACGTCTGCCCAGATGTGTAATCCCCACCCCACCTCATTCCCCACCCCACCCCGCGCGCACACCCCAACGCCAATTTCTGTGCTTTCAATTTTTCGTCATCATCAGCCGGCCTAGTCGTCTTAGAGTGGTAGAGAAATTTCATATTTCTAAGCGCGTAGTTGCAGTGAGAAGCAGTGGCGTCATTTCACACTTTTCTTGGGAAGGGGCGAGAAAATTTTTTGACAAATTTTTGAAAAATTTTGGCAAATTTGGCAAATTTTAGGCATTTCTTGAAATTTTTTGCAAATTTTGAGCAATTTTGGCAAATTTTAGGGCCGATGTTGGAATATTTGCAATATTTTGATATTTTTGGCAATTTTTGCAATTTTTTGCACATTAATACATTATAAATTAATATTTTCATTTCCTTGGGGGGGGGTCACGGCCCCCAGCCCCCCAAATGACGCCTCTGGTGAGGAGCGCTCGTGGATTCTTTCACGCCGTACAGTCTGGCTGTCGGTGGGGGCGGGGGTGGGGGTGGGGCAGCCAACGCCCAGCGAGCGCCGATCTTTTCCGGTGCGAAGAGCAGGGGTGTGTATGAGACCGAACTGTCGAGTTTGAAGTTTCCTTTCCGTTTCGAAACCTTGTTGGGGCGGAAGGCACCGGTCAGTGTTTTGCTGCTTTTCATTAGAAGACTTTCAACTGTTTTCAGTCCGGTTTCGTTTCTTCGGTGGAGCATGGACATGGGTTGGGTCCAGTGTTTAATCTAGGCCGTTTCCGGGGGGGGGGGAATCGCCCTTCCCCCAGGAAATTTCAAATTCCCTCCCGGAAATTTTGGAATACTGCATGGACTAACAGCGGCCCCTAGCAGAATTCCCCCCGGCTTTGTCAGTTTTTCCTCCCGCTCTTTTGAGTTCCCCCCCCTCGGAGTCCAGAAGTCTAGATTAAACACTGGTTGGGTCCACCCGTGGGTTCGGTTGGGTTGGGTCAGAAATTTCTATGTTTATGATGGGTTGGGTTGGGCTAGAAATAAGTAATGGTTTAAGAAATTGCAATGTATTACAGTGGGTTGTGGCAGTGTTTTATCCAAGCCTGTTATAGGGGAGAGATGACCCCACCCCTCTCAAAAGACTCAAATTTCGTCCCAGAAATCCCAGCATTAAAGCAAATTTTTGCATTGAGCGGTGTCTCTTCCCCTCCAGCCAAGTCAATTTGCCGCCCCCCCCAAAGGCCTGGAGTCTGGATAAAACACTGGGTTGTGTCAAGCAACCCTATTGTTTTCATGGGTCGGACTGGGTCCGAATCATGATGGGTTGGGTTGAGTTTTTCAAAAATGGACCCGTGTCCATATATCTGAGATGTCTTTGCTTGTATTCGTATAGAGCGAGCGTTTTTTTTAGAAGCTCGAGTACCGTGTAAAGAATTTCGAAAATAGAGTTTTAACATCATTGGCGCTGTGATGTTTTTCAGCGCAAAGATCTGTGAGGTTTTGTGACTTGTGTATATATACTGTATAGACTAGGCCATTAGGGTTATGACTTTTTTTTATATAACCCTATATCTTCCTGTGTCATAACTGGATGAACATTTGCTTAGAAAGCAATGAAAATCGCTTAAATTTGATCAACTTGTTGAAACAGGTCGCCCACAAATCGAAAATTCATTTTACTTTCTCTCTCTCTCTCTCTCTCTCTCTCTCTCTCTCTCTCTCTCTCTCTATGCTTCACAAATGTTATCCTTAATTAAAATGGTGCATTTGTGGATAGTAATGTTAAAATCATTCGCACTTAATGCAGTGATTATTTTATATAAAGTTGTCAATGACTGCCAATACTTTTGCAGACTTACGTGCAAAATTGCAAAGTAGCAGTGTTTATTCTCTACCCTTTGGGGGAGGATTCCCCCCCCCCAAGTTTGAAAATTACCCCTAAAATTTCTATATGTTGCATTGGGGGATGGAAATTCAAATCCCCCCAAAGTGTGACGAGAGGGGGTTTCTATTTTCGAGAGGGGAAAAAGAGAAGGATATGACCATATCGAAGAGTATTTGAAATAAAATGAAGGATGTGATGACCTTTTTACTCGTCACCACATTCGAGAAAAATTTTTCATCAGGATGCAGACAAACCTTCTCTCCACCTCCTAAACATTT
Source organism: Metaphire vulgaris (assembly GCA_018105865.1). Classification (NCBI taxonomy): domain Eukaryota; kingdom Metazoa; phylum Annelida; class Clitellata; order Crassiclitellata; family Megascolecidae; genus Metaphire; species Metaphire vulgaris. Next base: position 7,809,280 of record CM030869.1, read on the forward strand.
CAAACTCCCCCCCCCCAATGTCAAGGTGGCTAGAATAAACACTGGCGAAGTAGTATTGTTCAAATACTTATAATTTGATATTCTTGGCCATCAGTTCGTTTGCCATCGTAATGCAAAAACTAATTCTCTACCTGCAATGTTTTCTTCGTGTCTCCTTTGAGTACAGCAGCTTGATTAGTGATAGGTCTGTAAATTCCAGTTTTTGAGGGCGTTTCAACACAGAGCGGTTTCAATATATTCATCGCACAATGCATAACATATGCACATATGTTATCAACTATGTGTTTATTCTAGCCACCTTGACATTGGGGGCGGGGGAGTTTGAAATGTTTGGGGAGACAAGATTTGTCTCTCCACGCTTTTTGGGGGAAATTTCCATCCCCAAACCAGCATATACAATTTTTGGGAGGAGAATTTTAAAACTTTGGGGAGAATCTTCCCCCCCAAAAAAACAACAGGCATAGAATAAACACTGCACATGCCGTATTAGAAACGTTGAGTTGTGGGTGACTTTTTCAAAAAATGTAGGAGAATGAAAACCTTTTTACTGCTTTTGGGCAAACGTTTAACTATTTATGATACAGGATATCAATCCTTTTTTAATTCAAAAGTCATAGCCCTAATACGGACGCCTATATGTAGCAAGAAATGCTCAAATCGCACGTTTCGTGGCGTTCGATTGTTCTTTTTGCTGGTGTTTGATCTCGTACGCAGTAAATTTCTAAACGCTCAGAAGTCAGTTGACAGTGGCTTAGCCAAGGAAGTTGGGGGTTAAACTCCTCCTTGGGTGCCAGCCGAAAAAAAATAATATGTTTCCATACATTTTTTATTTTCGGACGCGGTTTTGGGGTCAACCCTTCCCCCCTAATTTTTAAGCGCTATGGCTGACGACCTTGTTTGCTGTTTGCTTGTCAAGATTGTTCGAAAGTTGGTTACGGTCAAAAGTCAAAACAAAACCAACCCTTCCCCCTTCCGGAAATCCTGGCTAAGCCACTGTCACGTGATGAAACTTGTGTTGTGCCGACAGATTTCTCGGTCGTTTTTCTCTCTTGGCTCACACACACACACACACGCACACACACACACACGCACACACACACGCACACACACACATACACACACACAGAGCGTACGCATCTGGCTTTTTTCTAGACGTTTCTTTGGCGTTGATTTGACAATTAATTAATTATTTGACGAATCTTTAGGTCTTTTCCTGACGGTAACGTGGAGTGATAGACACGGGAAGTTGAAGTGTCCTAACCAGCGCAAAAATTAAAAATTTATTATAAACGTAGACGCGAAATTCCAGTTTGTCAGCCAGCAAAAAAGAACACCGATTACTCAAGTGTTTTTTATTAAGGCCTGTTTAAAATACGGGGAGTTCCCCCACCCACCCAAAAACCACAAAAATCCCCCTTCAAACCTCAGAACTTAAACAACTTTTGTGCATCTCTCTTTGCATCTGTGTCTCTTTCCCTCCAGCCAAGTCAATTTCACCCCCACCCCCACCCCTACCCCAAGGCCTACAGTCTAGATAAAACACTGGATACCCCTATAGGCCTATATGGGATAGCGTAGCTGTTCGTGAATTAAAGTCCGATTAAATTATGATAATTATTTGGTGCTGAATTTTTTAACAAATCAGGGACGTCATCGACAGAATAGGCCTTCTAAATAAATATATTGCGCTTCGTTACAGCAGCGGGATTCGACTGAATGACTGACTTCAGCAGCAGTGGCGGTTCCAAGTGGGGGATGAGTGGGGATGCACCCCCACCGGACTTCCGGACTTTTCAAAGTCCGCTCGTGAATCCTTTTTGGGGTAAAAGTATAGTAAAAAACTACGAGGAAAAACTGCGAATGACTTTTTTGCTTGTCAGCCTATTTTTCGGGGAAAAGTGTTGTAAAATTAGGAGAAAAATTCCCTTTTGTCAGCCTTTTTGGCAAAGTTTATTGATTTTTTTCCTTCTCTATTTATCCTCCCCCACCAACTTCCTATGAATTCATTTCGTCTCCCACATCAAGAAATCCTGGAACCGCCACTGTTCAGCAGGACTTGTTAGAAAACTTGCCGATACCTGTCTTTCTTGCCGGCCTGCCTATGAAGATCAGCAGGGATACCGATGGTCTCTGGCTGAAGCGAAAACCGCTGTTTTAAAAAAATTGTCGTGGTGATCATTGATTTCCTATTTTCAAATCATAGGCGGATCTACTGGGGAACGGAGGGCACACGCCCCCCCCCCAACCCACCACAATTCTGTTTGCCAATTTCTCATCATGGCAAAAAGTCGAAAAGATAATATAAAGACGCAGCTAATATAAGCAAATGTCATCTTCTCGCCCTTTTCTATAATAATCTCAACAGCATGTAGATTCGCATGGAAGGGCGGAACAAGATCGAATGGAAAATGTAACACGAAGTTTTCCCCTCCCCCCAATTGAAATCCCTTATCCGCCCCTGTTTACAATAGACTATAGCAACGATTATTTATTCCTATCTGATTTAAACTTTTAAAATCGTTTGACGTTTAAAAATTGATGCTGACAATCGTGAGACTTTCTATAGTAGGCTATACATTTGCGTTAAGTCAAATAACTCACACTAAATTTCTCTAAAATTGTTCTTCACGTCTCAGACAGTATGTAATAGGCAACATGAGAAGTCAACTGGATTATAGGCTGTCTAAAAGAGCGCTACACAATTTCTTGCAATTTACAATTGGACGTCTTAAAAGCTTTGCCGAACAAAATGTCCGCGGACAAAATGTCACGGAGACAAAATGTCACGATTTAGGGTTAGGCCTACATTTTGTCGGCGGACATTTTGTCCTAGCGCCCTTAAAAGTCGTTGTTGTTGATTTTTGGGGGTGGAAATGTGCCTTTGAATAGCCAAATTTTAGGCCGTAAAGACCTCCGGTTATTTTGTGGGCTCAACTGGCACTGGATTTAGACACGCCAACACATTTTGATGGTCCATCGAGAACGCATGGCAACGGCCAGGATGATTTTGCTGCATCATTAATTTTCAGTGTTAGGTATTTCCATTTTGATATTAAATTTGATTTAAGATCTGTTATTCATAGTTTATTATCGTTACAATACAGTGTATATAGGAGTTGTGTGAACTTCTTGAAGTTTTTATAACTATAATAATGATATGATATGATAATAATTAGTAGATGTTGGCGCAGTATCATCGTACAATGGTTTTCAGTTAACTGCCCTGCAATGGAAATGAGTGTGCTTAAATGCTGATAAACCAGCGACTTTCAGTATTTCAAACGATTATAGCCCAGTGGCGGCTCCAGGATTTGGCAAGTGGGGGGGGGGGGCGTTGGGGTGGCAACTTATAATCATGGGGGGCAACCATTTGTTGTTAGGTACGTACACTGTAGTATATAGGGTTCCAACAGGGGGGACCACTGGGGCCAGGCACTCAATAAGGGTGGGCACGGGCCCCCCGGTGGAGCCGCCACTGTTATAGCCTACTGGGAAATGGCGGCCATGACAACTGACAATACTTGAAACCTATGTTGTTCAGACTTTTATCCTGTGCTGCAGTACGGGAATTACTAGTTACGCACAACTGTACTGTACGTTCCGTTCTGTAATGGAATGAATGACCGTGCGGAGAATTCTTTTTCAATTTATTACCTGCTTTAATTAATCGTGTAGTTTTACGGTATTATCCGATCTAGACAAATAAAAACAGAAGGGAAAATGTTTTTTTACTCTTTCTCGATTCTTAACCCCTTAACTGGGCAACTATTTGTAACTCAATGTAAAATGGACGAGCGATACTCGGGGCACCCAGTTAAGGGGTTAAGAGTCCGGGTTAATTCCATGATTATCAATTTGAGGGGGTCATTTCCTCTTCCCCACGGAACCTCTCAAAAAGAGGCCTCATAGAGGTATACGACTATAGTCAGTGAATGCAACTGCTAAGACAAAACTCCATTCAACTGTATTAATAAATGGTCCTTTCCAGTAGTTTTATTTCGAATATATCAGGCCTAAGCAGTGTTGGAATTGCCGAGGGGTTTGACGCCCCCCCCCCCGCCGCAGCTAACTTTACAGCCCTCCCAAAAATCGCATGTTGGCTACATGCAGCCTCTGTCATTTATTGAATTTCAGTCAAATGAAAATTTCAACCGTTCCCCCCTCCCCAACAGCTCAAATTTCACAACTCCAAAACTGGGCCTAAGGATGGCAAGAATGCAAGACTGCTCAAGCAGCAATCAGAAACCTACCATTTGCAAAAGCAATGCGAAGATGGCGTTCAATGTTACAGTGGCGTATAGATAGGTTCCAGTATATATATATATATATATATATATATATATATATATATATGTTCCAGTATATATAGCATATATAGATAGGTTCCAAGATAGGTTCCAGTATATATATATATATAAATATATATATAATATATAGATAGGTTCCAGTAAGGCTGGAAAAAACCTAGGTATTTAGAAGTGAGATGTTTCGGTTTTTTAAGTTTCGCAAGTCAGCATTCATAGACTCTTCTCCATATTTTTGTCACATATGTGTTCTGCTGTCTGCCGAGAGTGACACACTTTGAAAGCAAGATGGTACTTTTCATTCTTTTAAACTAAAAAACCCTAAAATTTGACTTTTTGAAAAATCTAGTCAAAAATAAATAAAAACCTAGGTTTTTAAAAATCACATTTCCAGCCCTGGTTCCAGACTAGGGACGCCACCACTCGTAAAGAACTAGTCTAGACCCAAATGGTGGGGGAGCTGTTTTCCGCCCCCCCCCCACCCGTAGCTGCGCTAATGTCTACGGATAGCTGGCAAAGAAACGTCACCGATTTAATATCGACAAAAGCAGTCAAAATTTTTCATTTAGTCCAGTGTCTCGCAAACTTTTTACCTCGCGGCACACTAAACAGAACAAATTTTTTTCACGGCACATTCTTCATAAAATTACAAAACCAACCAACAATTTATTAAATTGAGTGTTCTTTATTAAGGAGCGGCAGCTTTTGACGACTGTAGATTCTCGCCGTTGTTTTCCTTAGTGTCGTTTTCACCTTGCATTTTCTCAGATCTTGCCAAAAATTTATCCACTTCAAATTTCATAGGGCTAAATCTCGGTAAAAGCATCAAATTCAACTGTTACTATACTTATAGTTACCCTACTATTGCAACATCTCAACACATGCAATGTAATAATTTCAAAACGGTAATTGGGTCAAATGTATCCTTGCGCGCTCAGACGCTGTTGTTTTTACATTGTAAAGGTCGCAAGGACGGTGACGTCAACGAAAGACGTTAATTTCTGGCAGTTGTATCGTTGCGCGCGCAACGTTATATAAAAAAATGGATGTCCGATATATTGTATTGTAGGCTGTGCCGCAGGCTGGTGTGAGGTTCTATATATGACGCCATTTTTACACTTGCTCATCCGGCAAAATTTTTAGGAAGGGAACAAAAAAATTAAAATAATAGTAAAATTCTGAAATTCTTTCACGGCACAGCTGGAATCTCTAGCGGCACACTAGTGTGCCGCGGCACACAGTTTGCGAGACACTGATTTAGACCATCATTAAGACCAGCTCAGAATAGGTCTATCGTTCAAAGTAGGGCTATTGTCCCTAAGCACGACGGCCTAAAATAGGCCTACAGCCAGCAAGAGAAACGACAACAGCTGCATGGGCGAACAATTGAATTGGTTTTCCCGTTCATTGAATCAGTTCGATTTTGCCGACGATTTTTCCCTCCCACAGCGGCAACACTGCCTTGTCATCGGTAATCTCTTCGTGGACGACTCCGGAGTCGAATTCGTCGCTCACTTTCCGAAAGAAAAACCTGAAGAAGAAGAAAGAATCAAATCTCATTTGCCATCTCACAGGTTTTATATTTATAATAATAATAATAATAATAATAATAATAATAATATGGGTTTGATCTGCTTACCTACTTTGTATCTAGATTCAGAGTCTTTGGTTTTGACTCTGAAGTTCTTCCTTCCGTTTTGATGTTTAAACTGTTATGTTGAAATAAATATAATTTGATACAAAATCAACCGAAATCCCTTTTATTTTGCAACATTGGGCTCCGAGCCTCCATAATAATAATAATAATAATCATCATCATCATCATCATCAGTGCCGTAATAAACATGGCGCACTTGGGCAAGGTCCGCTGGTTCAATATTTCTTATTTGTAACAAATAAATTATATTAAATCACGAACAATGAATTTCAATAAAAACACAGTACAAAATGTATTTCATATTTAATAAATATAGCAAAGGAAGTCTTTTATATTTTAAAATTAATTTTCACAATTTGTTCGAGAGGTTTGAAACTTCGAACTTGCGAGAGTTGAAGGCCTTTTAAAGTTCTGTTGCATTGCTTGCACCAGGGCTCAAAAAAGTTAATCCGGCACTCATCATCATCATCATCATCATCATCATCATGATGGCTCCATTGTTTCCATTCCTCTCTGCGTCTTGGCTCTTCTTTGCTTTCTGCATAGGTCTTGTGAGGCTGTGCATCTCTTTCATCATCCAGTCGAATAGCTTTCTCCTTGTCCCTTCTTTTGTCTATTTTCCTGATATACTTCCCTCAATTACTGTTCAAAGCAATATTTCTCCTCTTAGAACGCGTCAAATCCAGTTCCTCAGACTTCTTTTGATGGTGTTAATTATAGCCTCCTTTGTTCTCTCGTCTTCTTCAATACATCATCGCTTTGATTTCTTGTCTGTTCACTTGATCTTATAATATAAGCAATAATAATATATAAGAACAGTATATAAATATATAATACAGTATAAGCTAATATAAATATAATATACATATAATATAATATATAACAATATATACCCCCAATCAGATTTCTGGCTACGCCCCTGCTAAAAAGGTCATCAAGGTGTTCTTGGCGCATTAACGCCCATATATCGATCCTGTTGCAATCGTCCACCACCCCGTCCCTACTCCCCCCCCCAACCCCCAACAAAACGCCTGAATTGCTCAAATCCCACGAGATTGATGATTGATCTCAACAAAAATAATAATAACGGAAGCCCGGACCCCCACCCCGTTGCTATGGCAATGTGAACGAATAACTAAACAGGTGACTTGCCTAAGATTTCCCTTCTTGGTAACCAACTGCTTGAACTGCCCGAGCGTTGGAAACTTTCCAGGCAGCGTGGTTCGATAAGGAATGGGGTCCTCGCACAGGTAATACCCAACGATCGTCACGTCGGCCGATGATGTCCGACGACAATCTAACGTCGCCGCGTTTAGTTCTCGTGCATTTTGACTCCTTAAATAAAATTGCAGGAAAGTTTAAAATGCATTCAGGAAAAGGCACAAAAGATAAGGTTGCAAGCTTAATGATCCTGATGTAGGCAGTGGTGGCTCCACCGTGGGGGCCAGGGGGGCCCGTGCCCCCCCCCCATTGAGTGCCTGGCCCTCAGTTGGGACCATATACTTAATGATACATACATAACAACAAATGGTTGGCCCCCCATGATTAGAAGTTGCCACCCCAACGGCCCCCCACTTGCCAAATCCTGGAGCCGCCACTGGATGTAGGGGCGTAGCGACGGGAGTATATCGGTATATATATACCCCCAAATCAGGCTACCTTTAAATTTTTAATGTATTTTTTAAGATTCCCAAAGTTTTCAAAGATTTATACCCTCCCCCAATCACATTCCTGGCTACGCCCCTGGTAGAAAGCACATGAAAACCAATAGACTATCTACCTGTTGTTTGTAACAGTGACGCAGCAAGATTTTTGGCGGCCCTTGCGCAGAGGTACGGTGGTGGGCCCCTGGTAGCCCCCTCGAATTCAAACAAAAAATGCCGGGCGCTTTTGCAATATTCAGATGTATCGTTGCTTAGCACTCCCTATTACATAATTAATAGCTAATATTATTAAATATTATGGCTGTGGAAATTAAAGATTAGCTAATCGATATAATCGTTAGTTTAACTTGATTAATTTTTTCATTAACTATTAATCTATTACCTATATCCCTATAGGCCTACAGCAGGTCCAGTTGTTACTGAAATTGACTGTCAACACTCTACATAGTTATATGTCATAATATTATCTGGGCGCAGGAGTTGGAAACCTTTGATCCGACCGACACAGTGGCGTAACCAGGATTCCGGAATAGAGGCCACATCGACATTTCCGGGTAAAAAGTATACGACGACCAAAAAACACCCTCGTATTCCCTTTGATCACCATACCACCTATCCCCAGATTTCTCAACGGCCTTGCGCAACTTCCAAGATCGGTTCCGGCCAGAATAGAGAGGTTCGCGAGCCCCCGGCAGGGATATTTTTACACCCCGTAACAACACCCCAACACTCCCCCCCAATTCGAGACCGACACCCCCTGAACACCCTCAAATCTCACCCTCCAATCTCAGCCATGGGATAACCTTTTTGCTTCTCAGACATTTTTGGCAGGGGACCCCAGAACAGAGGCGTCATTTGGAGGGCTGGGGGGCCGTGGCCCCCCCAAGGAAATGAAAATATTAATTTATAATGTATTAATGTGCAAAAATTTGCCAAAATTGCCAAAAAATCAAAAAATTGCAAATTTTCCAACACTGGCCCTAAAATTTGCCAAAATTGCCTGAAATTTGCCAAAATGTCAAAAATTTGCAAAAAAATTTTCTCGCCTCCCCAAGAAAAGTGTGAAATGACGCCACTTTCCCAGAATTTACCGACCCTCCGCCCCCCAAGAAAAGTGTGAAATGACGCCACTGCCCCAGAATTTACCGACCCCCCGCCCCAAATTGATAATCCTAGAAATAACCCTGCCGCCGTGACTACTACATCAATGATCCGTTAACTTGTTACCGTGTTTGCTTGAAGCAGTCGACGGCGGCGACCGTTGTAGACAATCGGTTCAATGCTCGATCGGCGTCTTCGTCGTCTTGCGCGAGATTTGAGTCTCTCCGCTGCCAGGAATTTCTCCATTCGCGATGATTGGTGCAGTTTGAATCACTAAAACTGCACAGCAATATACGAGAAGTGCCATTAATGCTAATGCCTCGGTTACTCTACAAGTCAGGGGTTCTCAACCGGTGGTATAACGGGGCGGTCATAACTTTGGCGGTCATAGCTGGGTCGGCAATAATGTGATACCCATTTTTACCCGGGCCCGGCGATAAACAAAGGGCTCGCGCTGACCAGAAAAAAATTATTTCAATGTAAAAGATGTAGGTGACGACCTGTTTTGTCTTTTTTTGC